>CM053793.1:105797650-106372650 GCA_028749045.1 Cupressus sempervirens | reverse complement strand
CCACCATATAGTTTCTAACATTCCTGCCCCACAAATCACACAATATCTATTTCATTTCTCTATCCCCTATTTCCTCATCTAAAGATTTGTTTCCATTCCACGAGTCCTCCCAAAACTTTGCTTAATTACCATTACCAATGACCCATGAAATACAGTCTGTTATGACATGCCTCCAAGAAAGAATAAAGTTCCATATTGTTGAACCTCTAATTAGATTTTGAATAGTTAAAATCCTTATATTCTCATTAAATTATAAATATTTGGCTTTGAGAATCCTAATTCACATTTTCTCTTCATCATTTTCCATCTACCACACCAACTTTGTCCCTAGAGCAATGTTCATTGTCTTCCAATCTCTAATTCCAACACCTCCAAACTTCTTAGGTTTGCAATTTTTTCCCATTTAAGTAATGACCATTTTTTCTCTTCCCCTGCCCCACTCCAAAAGAATTTCCTCATCTGCCTTTCCACTAAGTTAATCACCTTCTTTGGGATTTTTAAACACATCATTGAGAAAATAGGCACCACTGGAACCACTAATTTTACCATCAAAATCCTTCTTGCAGAAGTCAGCCATTTACCATTCCATCCATCCATCTTCCTCAAACATTTTTCTACCAATTCCTTTTGTACTTCAGTTCTATTTTGCCCTTGGAATAAAGGGATTCACAAATACCTACTTGGAAGATTTCCTTGCTTTATATTCAGAATTCTTCCAATAGCTCTTCTCCTATTAAGAGGGGTGTCAAAAAAGAAAGTTTTAGACTTTGCCCAATGTATCTTTTGTCCTAACACTTTTCCATAGATTTCTAGTGTCTTTTTCATCAATCTAGCTTCCCGCTTCGAAGCTTCACCAGTTATAAAAGTTTTATCCACAAACTGCAAATGTGAAATTAGATCCACTCCCATTTCTACCTTTGCACCTTTCCATAGATCTCTAACCCTTTTTTCTTTAATCAGCCTCCCTAAAACTTCAACCAAAATTATAAATAGGAAAGGAGATAAAAGGTCCCCTTGCCTAATCCCTTTTTCTAACTCAAAAAACCCCTGGGGACTGCCATTAACCAACATAGAAACAACCATTTACCTAGCTAATCCAATCCTCATTAAAACCAAATTTCTTTAGAACTTTGAAAAAAAAAATCTCTATTTACCTCATCATAGTCTCATTTAATATCCAACTTTACCATCATTTTACTAAGTTTGTTTGTTCTGATCGAGTGGATCATTTCATGAGCAATAATCACCCCTTCAAAAATGGATCTTCCTAGAGTGAATCCACTTTGTTCCTCTGATATTACATCATTCAACACCATTTTAAGCCTATTGGCAACTACCTTCAAAATGATTTTATATACAATATTGCATAAAGAAATTGATTTGAAATCATCAAAAGATACGCAGTCATCCCTTTTTGGAACTAACGCAATAAAATTATTATTCAAATCTTTTAGAACAAAACCCCCTCTTCTGGATTCCTCCACCATCCCCCAAATTTCCTCTTCTATACACTCTCAAATGAGTCTAAAAAACCTACCTATAAAGCCATCTGGCCCTAGACTTTTGCCTTTACCTAAACCCCATAAAGCTTTTTTCACCTCTTCTTTTGTGACTTCAACATTTAACATTACATATTTTCTTTTTGTAAGACATCCCTAAATGCAATCCAAAACATCCTCAACTAAAGCCTCCTCCCCGTACTCTATTCTTCCTCTGTCTTTGAAAAAATCTACTGTTGCTTTCTTTATCATCTTTGGATCACCAATCACCTCACCCTCCCCGTTCTTAATAGAGAATATTTTATTACGAGCTCTTCTTATTTTAACTAAATTGTGGAAGAACTTTGTATTTATATCCCCTTCTTTCAACCATGTTTCTCTACATTTATGTCTCTAGAATACTTCTTCTCTTAGCAAGATTTCATCATACTCTTTTTTTAGCCTCTTTTCTTTTAGGAAATCCTCCTGCTTTATCCTGTCTTGAATTATTCTTTCATTCAAAATTTTAATTGCTTCTTCTAGTACACCTTTTCTTTTAAATATGTTTTGGAAAGATTCTCTATTCCACACTTTCAACCTTCTCTTTATATGCTAAAGCTTCTTAAAAAAATTAAAAACCTTATTTCCTTCCCACTCAAGTGCCTCAGTCCACCATTTTTCCACCATCTCCTTAAACCCATCTACCCTCAGCCACATAGCTTCAAATTTGAAAGGGCATTGGTCAGGAGTATATTCTTCCTGAATTCTTAGACTGACAGGGAAGTGATTTGATTTGAAAGGGCATTGGTCAGGAGTATATGCTTCCTAAATTATTAGACTGATAGGGAAGTGATCTGAGCCATGAAAAGGCAGAATTTCAGGTTCAACAGACTAGTCAACTCTTGTCCAGTCCCCCTAAAAGGAACCTATCAAAATTTTCAGCAATATTAACAAACCTTTGCCTCCTATTGTTCCATGTGAAATCCCCTTATTTAAAGGGAATATTAATGAGACTTTTTCCAAGAGAAAGGTTGAGAAGTCCTCCTATTTAGTTGACCTCCAACCTTTACCTCCTTTTTTTTCATCTAGGTAGAGTATAGCATTAAAATCTCCCCCTAAAATAGTGATTTCATCTTGTAAGATTTCTAGAGCCTCTTTTAGTGTCTTCCATAGTTCTCTCTTCTCTCTTCTCTAAATTGGGCCATAAACATTAAGAACATTAAATTCATATCCTAATTGTTTTGAAGAAATTTTTATCCAGTGCCCATCTACATTACAGTTCCAAATACTATCTGTTGATTCCATAAAACACACATTCCCCCTGAGGCTCCCTCTATAGCCACCCACTCACTTTTCCATCTATTAAACTTTCTCCTCATCCCCTTCAAACCATCTATCTTTATCTTTGTTTCTTGCACTAATACCACATCCAATTTTGCTTGATCAAGGCCTCTCCTGATCAAGTACATTTTTTCAAGGCCATTACATCCCCTGACATTCCACGAGAGGATCTTCATCCCTTCTAGGAGGGGTTCTTCCCTCTTCCCATTCTCAATTTACTCTGACCTCTTGCACTTCTTGCAGTTTGGATCAATGCATTCATGGTTCTTCTTCCCCCTTTTTGACTCTCCCCAATATGTGCTTTATGTTTTTACTTTCTATTTTCTCTATAGTTTGCTTTTCTTTAAGGATCATAGTTTCCTCCACCCCAAAGAAATCTTCTTCTCCATCAACTTCCCTTTCCTCGTCATCCTCATTCAAGCTTTCCTCCAAGCTTGACTCTCCTGATCTTCCTTTCAAGTTTCTTATTAGAGAAATTTTAATTTCCTTAAAACACTCTCCACTCCCACCCTCCATTTCTCCTTCCAACCTAGTCATATACCCTTCATTTTCCTCCCACTCCCTCTATGTTTCTTCTAGCCTTTTTGAAAACGCTACCACCTAACACCTTACCTCTTGAGACATTTGAGGTTCTTCTAAGTCATTACATCCCCTTTTTTCTATTCCACCAAAGTTCTACATTCAACCCCATCCTCACTAACTGGCCCTTGCCTTTGTTCCATCCTTATTTCAACATTCTCACTCACCAACCTCCTCTGTTGATCTTCACCCTCATTTTTCCCACCTTGTGGTGTCTCCTTTGAGCCTTCACAACTTTCATCATCTAAACCATTTCTAGATTCTCAAACTCCCCATACCCTTTTTCTTAACACTTATTTGCTCTTGTTTTCAACATCATATCATTCTCCACCTCTACATTATCCCTTTTCATAAGAGTTTTAGTCTCATTCTTCTCTACTTCTTTTATCTTGGCCATCTTTATAACCTTTCCTCTTCTTTACCCTTACGACATCCTTCTTGTTTACAACTTTCTAATTCATGTTCCTCGCAAAGGCAAAACTCACACACCTTCAACCCCTCCTCCAAAGACACTGACTGTCTCCAAACTACCCCTCCACTAAAGATCTCAATCATTGTAGCGATTGGATGACAATCATTCCACATTATACATATTCTTGGGAACATTTACAGAATTTCTCTATCCACCATTACCACCGCTATAATGAATGTTCCTAGCTTATTCCCAGTCGCTTTATAACATTGTTCCTACCAATATTCCTGGGGTAGGTTTCTCAATCCTACCCATAAATGAAGTTTCTTTATTAACTCTTTTGTTGGATCAAAGTTTGAGATCCATTTCTTCATATAAAATCCATATCCTTCCATAAAATAAGGACCACTATTCAAGATCCAATCCCTATCTTGAGCTATATCCATTGTAACCATAAAAAAACCATTTTCTAATATTTTAAAGTCTTTCATTGCACCCCATTTCTCATCACACCAGGTTCTAATCTTACCTATTATTGGCCTTGGACCTCCCCACTTGACAAATAATGCATTACCCTTTAGAAAGTCAATCTTCTCCTTTACCAAGCCACTTTCTAGCACCACCTTCTTAACTGTGTATCGAGTCAACCATTGATCTTTTATCATTTGCTTCTCCTGGTTTTCCACTGCCTGTGGTTTTCTCATTTTTTTTGCTATATTTTCAAAAACCACATTCCCACCAAGATTTACTGATGTGAATCTTTGCATCGAATGACTTAATGTAATGTCCCTTAGTGGGACAAACTTAATGTCCTTCAATTTCTTCCAACTAAATCTTTTCATATCATCCTTTTTATATCTTTCATTTTCTTCTTATATATTCTTCCCTCCCTTTTTGTGAGATTCACTACTCCATATATTTTGAAATAAGAAAAGTTGTGTCTTATCAGATTATATTTAATTATCATATTATATTTCTTATTTATATATTTTAATAATAAATTTAACGATAATATAATTATTAATATTTATTTAACCATTATTTTATCTAAGTAACATATTATTGTGCTACTAATATATTCTTATTTACTTTAATAATCATTATATCTTTGTTATTAATTCATATAATGATTATATATATATATATATATATATATATATATATATATCAATAACTATTTATTTCACTTATCTATTTATCCATACTAACATGATTAGGGAACATGACAATCCACCCTTCCTCAAATTGTTTGTCCTCAAGCAATGAATGTTTACACTAAAGTCACATATAAGCTGTAGAATAAGATTCAAAAATAAACCAATTGAGGATAGAGTTTATATATTAATGCATAAAAACATGAAGTGCTCACAATGTAATTATATAAGTGTTCGAAGACATGAAGCATACATGAAGAAGACACATTGGTGCATGAAGACACAAAGCATACACGATGTAGACACATATTGAAAATATCATCCTATAATATAATAAGATTATTCTAAAAGGAATATGTTTTTTCATTGTAGTTTTATCCAAAATCTCGCACCAAAGGAATACAAGTTAGTACACATGACTATACTTTCAAAAGAAGCTAATAGTTTTGATTAGGAAAAATAGCTCTACTGTAATGTCCCTACTTGAAAGGGCTTATAACATTGTCCTATTTTCCCAAGGAGTCAATTTAAAAGATTATCATTGGACTATTTAATCAAAATAATTCTTCATATATGTATATATTGATATCATCTCGATTACATTGTATGTATAGGCTAGGTCACTCGAGGATTGGACAAGGAAACCACATTAAAGACTTGACAAGACCTTGGTCCTCGCCTTTCAAATGGGTGCTTTCCATCCCTCACCATGCCTAGATGTTATACTATACTATACTTCTCAAACATTGTAGTAGGTCCCATAGCTTGATAAACCTAAACCCAAGAGTCAGTATATACCCCTCTTGCCTTAGGACTCAACCCTACCCTCTTATCCACCCAATTCTTATTGCTTAACATAATCTTTTGATCATTCTAGAATCATTGCTTCTTAATGATATACCTTACTAGAATACTTAGGGATTGTAGTGGGGTCCCATAGCTCAATAAGCATAAACCCAAGAGTGGAATACATCCCTCTCTTGCCTTAAGGATCAACCCTACCCTCTTACCTACCTAGTCCTTTCCTCATTAATCATTCGAGTTCAATTTATCTTTTATCATTTATGTCTTAAACATTTTTATTTTATTAATTTAAATAAATAAATTACAACAACATTCCTCCGTTCAAACAGGCACTGGTAGGAAAGAATGGAGAAGAAAACCTCTAGTCTAGTCCAGGACAAACGCCCTTTGTTATTACATTGTAAAAGGGGCATACCCCAATCACATTATGTCATATTAATTACATCAAATTTTATTGTGACAACAAAAAGATTACATAGTCAATCAATACACTTGCCGAGAGCATAGGTGCCCAAGTTGGATAGAGCTAGTCTTGCCACCGTGCTATACAAACCACCCAGACTATGCAATGCACTCATTCCTCCTTCTTAGCTTGGCATTCAACATGGTTAGTGAAAATTACCAACAATAATATAGTACAAATGAAAATCTTGGGAAATCACCAAACTATTTTGATCTTCCTAGATAAGATATAAATTATTACCGCTATGATAAAACTCATCATAGTTTTACTAACAAATTAAAATACCTATTACATAGTATTTAGCAAAAGAATTATAATCTTAATATGCATTCAATATCCTTCGTTTAATCTCGAAAGAAATCCAAAAGATTAAAATACTAATCGTAATTAAAACAATAATTACAGACTGCCAAGGGTTAGAAAGCTCCCTCACATAATCTCCCAGATCAATCTTGAATCTGTTAGCTTAGAAACATAACACCAAATAATAAATACAGAAAGAAACTAGAGAATCTAACAAGATAAACAAAATAGATATGGAAAAACACACGCTGCCAATAGACCAAAAGCCCCGAAGCAAATACATAAACCTAAGTAACATGAATAAATTAACCCACAAAAGCTTAACAACAATCATCTCCTTTGAGCTCAAAACCTCAAGTAAGAAAGCTAAATCATCTGACATCTAATAGAGAGATACAAAAGGTTTAGAATGATTTAGCTTTCTTACATCAATTTGACATTTGACAAGATATATAAAATCTTGCTAAGGAACCGAAAAGGACTCAATCACAAACACTACTTCTGATTTAAGCATCATACATCGAGTTATTAAAGAGCAAATAAGGAGTCATGTCTTAAACATAATTAATAATTAATAAATCAATAAATATTTAGATTGGTTTAATGCACCCTATGTTCATTACATATTTTCATTATGTCTTTGCCTCACATTAACACCCATATTTCCCTTTTATAAGGAGATGAATTCCTTTCTTTGGCATTTTTTTTAATTGCATTTCCTTTGGGTATATTATTTCAGTTTATTTGACTTCACTTTCCTTCATACCATTTTACGCCTTGACTTTCCCACAAGGACATTTTTGTTTGTTCCATCAAAGATAATCCATATAGAATGAAAATGTAAGAAAATATCTTTCCCATGTTTCCCATCCATGTATATGTCCTCTTTAAAGAGCTTCATATGTTTCCTTCAAAATATTTTTTTCAGTTCTTCTTCTACTTGTCCAATTCAAAATTTTAGTAAAGAATCCTTCTTATACAACAATGCTATATTTGTCTTTAGTAGATTTGTGAGAGCATATACCAATTGACCTTTTCTTGTGTCTAAAAACTCTTATATTCATACGTCAAGCTCTTGGAATGTTATTAGTCTTCTATGACTTTGTAATAGTATGGATCATAAAATATGATAAATATGATGGCCATCACCATTACTTTCTATATTACAATGTTGATTTTTTTTTTCCTTTTGTGAATACAATATTTTCTTCTATTCTCCCTCCTAGAAATTATTTCGTTATTGCCATTTTGCATCCTTGTCAGTCTAATGCATTTTCCTCTATTGCCCTTTTGTGGGCTTTTCTACGGTCCTTAAATTTATTTCTTTCCTATCATATTCGATGGGTACATTGTTTCATGTAGATCATGGTGTCCCCATGCGTGCAAGTTAAATTCAATTTCTCATAACCAATCAACCACCCTTGACGACAATATGGAATGATATATATATTTTTCATAGTATACATTTTTGGTTATCATTAAATAAGTTTGACCTATTCTTTTCTTAGTATATATATATTCCTTAATATATTCTTATTATATATATCCTTGGCTCCATTCACTTGGGGTATCTGCTAAAAAGGTAAAACTATAATTGTTTGCCACATCATTGTTACATAGGAGTATGTGGGTTTTGATTGAATGGGTCAGATCCTTGTGATTTACTCATTTGAGTTTGTTTACTTCTTTTTTTGTTCGAAGTGAAGGCCACTCTACTTTTCCAGGAGTTTTCGTTTCTTTGGATCTGACCAATTCTGCTAATTTCTTTCTTAAAATGTAAAATGTCTGTTGTTTTCAAAGACACAAATGACATTCTTGTTTCACAGAGATTTGATGTATCGAGCTCTTTCTCAAGTCAAATATATTTAGGACTATTGCCCCATAGTCTTTCTAATAGTGTTCTTACCATGAAATTTTAGGTCATCCGTCAATGCTTGGAAATCCATTATCAATAGTGGCACACAAGTCTAGATGCAATGCCATCTTAAAAATAATAATTCAAATCTCTCAATCCATGCATTTGATCGCTATCGTCTAATATAACTGCACATCAAGCATTTGAAAATGATACTTAATTCTATTGATTTATCTAGAAATAATGCCAATCTATATAGCTCGAGTTATCAATTAAAGATTCTTGGTATTGGATAGGTCCATCATTGTTCTATGATTGAATAATTCTCTAGCTTTCATCATCACTAAATATCCTCATAATTCTTTATCCACTATTTCTGAACAACACCAAGTATTGTACATAGTATACAGATTCAAGGAAACAATGGATTATGTAAGCTGCAATTGAAGCTTACACAAAGATTGGAATTTTGTGATTTTCCTATAGTTGTAGGATAGATTGAAATTGTCATCTCTATGTGATGGGATTGTTTCTCTTGACATTTGTTTTAAATTATTGTTCTTTATATCCATAAGATTATTATTTATTAAATAATTGTCAAGATGGTAGGATCATAGCTCTGATACCACTATAATGTCCCTTAGTGGGACAAACTTAATGTCCTTCGATTTCTTCCAACTAAATCTTTTCATGCCATCCTTTTTATATCTTTCATTTTCTTCTTATATATTCTTCCCTCCCTTTTTGTGAGATTCACTACTCCTTTATATATTTTGAAATAAGAAAAGTTGTGTCTTTTCAATAATAAATCTAATGATAATATAATTACTAATATTTATTTAACCATTATTCTATCTAAGTAACATATTATTGTGGAAGAGATTAGTGAGTCCAAGAAACCCAGCAAACCCCTTAGCAAAATGTGGAAGAGATTACCGAGTCAAATAATTCAGAGAATAAGGAAAAGGAAAACTTGGAGGAGGAGGAGAACACAGATGTGGGATAATTCAACTTCAATTTGGAAGGCTACCCAGGAAGTAAGGGTGAAACTGGTACAGATGAAGAGGAAGAGAGTAGTGAGAAAAATACAAAATTGGCTAATGTTGGTGAAGAGGAAAATCAAAGTGAGCATTCCAAGGGAGTGAGGGATGGAAAAAAAGAAATGGTGAAGGATAAAGAAGACCTTTTTGATGTTAATGTGAGGGAAGAGGTAAGGATAGACAAGGATGACTCTTCTGGTAGAGCAGAGATGGGGAAGGAGAAGAATGAGTCTATTCAAAGGGATACTATGCTTTCTTTTCTTCATACTGCAAAGCTCAGGGCTGATACCTCTTTGCAAGCTGACTCATGGAAGTATAATGAATTAATGAGTCTGAAAAGGAAAATGGAAAAGGTACAACAAAACTAGGAAATTGACTGTGCAAATATCAATCAGATGGAAGTGCAAGTGGGTAATATACCAGAGAAACTAAAGGAGTATGAACAAAAACTTTGTTTGTTGATCAAAGAAAATGGCAATAAGATGGAGCAGGTTACTTCCAGCATCTGTGTTGCTGCTGTAAGTCTTGAGAAGTGCACCAATGAAGAAATTATGTCTCCAGGGGGACCAAGTAAAAAAACTAGACAGAGCTCTAGGAAGAGGGCAGCTAAGGCTACTGCAGGTTTGGCTGCTGATACCATTCAAGGCACTGCGGAGATTAGAAAAGAGGTGGTCAAAATGATAAAATAGCTGCAATAGTAGCTAGTAGTGTCTTTGGTTTTTGGTCACTATTTTTTTTAGTGGTCCTGGTACTTGGTTGCTGATATTGGTTATTTTATCTAATTTTTATTTTTTGTTAAAACTAGGTTCTAGGTCCTTGTAAAACCTGGGTTCATTTTTTGGATCTTTTTTGTGGTTTTAGGTCCCTGTAAAACTTGATTTTTTTACTGTTTAAATTGCAAGTTTTAGGTCCTTGTAAAACTTGGTAGTGCTTTATGGTTTATCCTTTTCTTTACTGTCAAGGGTTTCGGGGCCCCTTCAAAACCTGTTTTTACCTTAATCTAAAACATATAATTGTGCTAGTAATATATTCTTATTTACTTTAATAATCATTATATCTTTGTTATTAATTTATAATGAACTTATAATATAAGTTTTTATTTATTCATATATATATATAGATATATATATATATATATATATATATATATATATATATATATATATATATATTCATCAATAATTATTTATTTCACTTATCTATTTATCCATACTAACATGATTAGGGAACATGACAGTTTTAATCTTACATATTGTTAGCCTTGGACCTCCCCACTTGAGAAATAATGCATTACTCTTCAAAAAGTCAATCTTCTCCTTTACCAAGCCACTTTCCAACACCACCTTCTCAATTGTGCATTAAATCAACAGCTGATATTTTACCATTTGCTTCTCTTGGTTTTCCACTACTTGTGGTTTTTCTCAATTTTTTTTGCTATATTTTCAAAAACCACATTCCCACCAAGATTTACTGATGTGAATCTTTGCATTGGATGACTTCTCCAACCATTTACATTCAACCTCTCTCTTCCATTTTGCCATTTTCCCCCATTGTTCTGTCCCACTTTTTTCCATTGAGAGCTTTCTTGGTAGTTTATGTTCCCATTTTACCATCTCCCATTCCTATTCCCCCAGTAAAACCTTCCTTCATGTCTTCTGAACGACTCTGTGCCCTTTCCAAACCTTTCAATATTCTTGTTACTCTCTGTAAACCCTCTCTGAAAACCATTTCTCCAGCACTCCATCATTCTAGTTGAAAAATTGATGCAACTATGTATTTGTTATGACTAGAGATTGTTGAAATTTCTCATGTTCATATTGGCTTGTGCTTCATTTGGAAAAATGATACTACCATTTTCTTTGATTTACTTTCGTTGTATAGAAACTTTGTTATTTTTAATGTTTACATGCAGGTTCTTGGATAATAAAATTTTAATAGATATAGAAACACATATAATTTGTAATAAAGTAGAGAGAGAGAGAGAGAGAGAGAGAGAGAGAGAGAGAGAGAGAGAGAGAGAGAGAGAGAGAGAGAGAGAGAGAGAGAGAGTACCTCACAACAAATTTATTAATCACAATTCATCACTATCACAAATGAATTGAAACATGTCTTATCATATATAAGATTATTGAATGAATTATAGAAGAGATTTCAAATTGATCAATTTTTTTCTATAGGTAAAAGGTTGCGAGGCCTCAGATTGTTTTTAGATTTAAAAATCCATCTCAATTGAACATCAAAGATTAGAAATGGATATATATCCATAGTATACTAATTCCTTATCTTAGTTTACTTTAATCTTATAAACTATATCATTTATTTATAAACTACCTCATCCATTATATTACTCATTTATTTTTTATTTAAAATCTTAAATGAAAACATATATAGAAAATAAAAGGTCCTTTAAAACTATATTACTTATTTATAGACTAATTCAACCTTATACATGATATTATTAGTTCATTGCATCAATTAGGAGTAAATAAATATAAATTAATTTGACCAATCACGATCTTAACTTTTTTATAAATGTTAATTTTTATTTTTAGTATTTATCATATTAAGAAAAACAATTTATCTTCAACAAGAAAAGAAAAACATATCAAAATATTTAAAAACCCAATTAGTAGTGGCCACTTTTGGCAACATGTGTTCATTCATGACTCAAATGCTATTTTTCAATTGTTTTTTTGTAGCACATGACTGACTGACTTTTATATTCAATTTTTTAATTATTGAAGATATAATTTTCTTGGTAATGTCAGTACATATCATTTTATTATTTGTATTATTGTTTGATTGAATTTATAAGAAAATTATTTTAAATATGCTTATATTAAGTAACTATTATTTTTTAATTTTAAAAGTTTTAAGATTCAATCATTTTCTACATCTAAATATATATTTTTAAATAGATGTTATTATAATTTTCTTATTTAGAAATAATTAAATTAATTTTTTTATTTCAATTTAATTTTAAAAATAAATATTGTAGATGATTTTAAATAGATTAAAAAAGATTATACAAAATGTTGTTATGGAATAATATATTTATTGTTATATCTAAAATTTAAAATGTTATATTAATGGAAGTTTTTTTGTTTTTAAGAAAAAAGTCATCTTACCTTTTTTTTGACTTTTTAAATTTTGTAATAAGAATGAATTTGTGGTAACTTGAAAACTGTTTTAGTATAATTTAACACTTTTAAGAACTATAGTTTTTAAATTAAAATTATGTAACATTTTTTAAGAAATAAAAAATGCACATTCAGTAGAAATTCTTAAAAAAGATTATCAATGATAATTATTTTATAAGCTTAATTTTTTTTTAAAAATCTACTAAAACTGTAAGAATTTGGTATAACTCTTACACCATGCAAGAATTTGTCTAAGGCAAGAATGAAATGCCAAGATCTAGAAGCTCAAGAGATAGCACAAGAGAGACAAGATGTGATCAAATGAGAATGAATTAATCAAATAATTGGATGAATACATCATAGAAGTGCCTCGTAGATGAAGTGCCTCGTATATAAAGACAACTGATATGACTAGGAGTTAGCAAAGAAATAAGCATACCAACTAAGCACATGTCCACCAAGAGTGAATTATCCTCCATTGTGCATGAATGTATGTGCAATAATGAGAGGACAAGAATGTAAAGGTGTATTTCATAAAGAGATGTAGTAGACAACATTTGCTCAATTGGAGTGCAAACTACTGCATTGTCAACATGAAAACTCATATGAATATACAAACTCCTGGGTGTTTACACGACAACTAATATGAATATGCATTAACCTAAGTAAACTTAAGTAAAGTCTAAATAGTAAATACTTATTTACACCAACACCCCCCTTAAGTGCAACTTAGGGAAATGTACTTAAGCTCACAAAAGCTATATAATAATGCAAGATGGGTTCTGACTACTAGGCCATGTTAGGTACCCATGTACAGTATGCAAGTGCAAAAGATATATGCAATGCAATCTCTTATAAAGTGGAGAAAGAGGAAAAACCACATGGGAAAAATCCCCCTCCATTTAAAGAGAAATAAGTACAATAACAGAAAATGAGAGAGAAGAAGACATCATGTGAGGAAAAGATCCTCCCCATAAGAGAGAAGAAGAGGAAAATAGACCAAGCAACCCCCCCTCAATGTAGAATGTACACTTGTGGTAGATGCACAAGGCTCAATGTAAAAACTCTTCCATGAGTATAGAACAACATTCCTAACCTTAGGAAGAAATAAAACCAAAGGTGTATCAATGAAGCCTCTCCCATTTGTAGGAAGAAACCTCAAAATGTATGAAATCTCTAAAACCTGCTCAAGTGTCCCCATGTCAATATTGAAAGGTGCCTCCTCCAAATCATGTATACTATGCCACTCTGCTAAAAAACACAAATCAGGCTCAACTGAGAATGAATGTAGAACATGTATCAAAGACTCAAATATCTCCTCTGAAAATAAAGTGACCTTCTCCAACTGCTTATCGAAGGATCTACCATCATGTCAACCTTGAAAGACTAATCAAGTAGAGAATGAAGATGAGGGTCAACATGCTCCCTCACAAAAACTAAAGAAGGATCATCTTCACCAAAGAGAAGACGAATGTCATCAATAATGTCTCCCAAATCTACAATGTAGGACTCCACAAACTAACTGGAAATGTCTATCAAATAGTCATCCTATGGAACTGAGTCTGAAAGACAATGAATATTCTGTTGCACTGAATCACTTGAATCCATGGCTATGTGAATACAACTATCATCAAGAACAACAATAGATGGAATATCAGTAAGAGAAGAAATGGAAGGCTCAAGAACTTGATCATATGTGAGAACACCTAAGTTCAAGTAGCCAAAGTTCTCCTCAAAGTCTGAATCAACAGTAGAAGTGTGATCAAAATCTGCTAAAGAATCTACTGAGAAATCACTATCATCATCATGACCAAAGTCTAAAAAGTAGTATAGCTGAGATGCATGATCAACCACCCTTGTAGCAATGATTTGTCTAGTCTCCAAGTCTAACAAAAACCAAATTAGGTATGAATTCTACAGTCCTTCCTCTATCTCCATGGGTGAGTTGATAGATGGAAATAAGATTATGACTTAGGTGAGGTACACAGAACACATCTTTGAAGTATCCCTTCCCTTTATCAATAGTTTCTTTCCCAATCACATTCATGTAAGTATGATTACCCATCAAAATAGGTGGAGTATGACAAGGATCAAATGATAAAAACATAGACTGTGAAGATGCCATATGATGAGAAGCCCCTGAATGTAGAAGCCATCTCCCTGAATCTTGACTTGAAGTAGCTACTAAGGTTTGACCTTTGTCCGTGTGATCCTTTCCTTTATCAAAATCTGAATGTGAAGAAGAGAATGAAGTGGTCATTCTTGATGGTAGACCAATTTGATTCTTCTTAAGAAGATTCTTGAGTTCATCTATCTCCTTCTTATAACAATGATGTCCTTTATGTCCATTCTTTTTGTAATATGCACAAGTTAGAAACTCCTTCTTGGATGACTTTCCCTTATTGTTAGAGTTATCTCGTGGTGAGGAGGTTGAGTGTTCTTTCTCTTGTTGTGAATGTTGTTGCCATGATTTTTGCTTCTTGTTAGACCTTTTTCCTTGATTGCCTTTACTAGCCACCAATGCTTTGGACTTTGAATACTTGAGAATCCCCATGCTCATCAAATTTGATTGTTCTACCATCAAAATCTCTATGAAGGAATCAAATGAAGACATGGTGTAGGAAGAACCTAAGGTTAACTTACGAGTGTTGAAGCTTGAAACAAATGATGCATACTCTGGAGAAAGTGTTCTCATCAAATTATAGATCAATTTTTCATTCTCTATGATGATTCCACAATCCTTAACCATTGATCTTAGCTCATGTGCCTTGGTGATATAGTCTTGAATTGTGTCGAACTCCTTTGGATCTAATGCCACGAGATTTTCATCAAGTTCAAAATCCCTAGTTTTGTCTACTTTTGCATACAAGCTAGCAAACTTATCCCATGCTTCCTTTATTGTTTTATAATTATCAATATGGAAGATAAGATCTTCATGTACATACTTCCTCAAAGTACTAATAGCAACTTTATTGCTACGATTCTATTCATTTAGTTTTTCAAGATTAGATGGTGCAACCACGGTTCCATCAACATAATCAATTAAATCTGTTTCCATCATTTTACTCCATGCTCTAATTTTCCATGTAGCATAATTATGTGGAGTTAAAAGTGGAAACTTAGGAGAACCCATGATGCAAAATAAAAGAACACAAGAGAAAGAGAAGTGCAAACACTCACCCAAATCACTCAATTAAAGAACCCCCCTCAAAATGGATGATTTTGGCACTTTATACTTAGTGCGTGTACAATTGCCACTTATCAAAATGAACCAAAGTGGACTTCTATTTTTGTTGGTCACAACAAAAAATATGAAGATATATCATACTCAACAAGATAAGACACAAGATCTCTCAAGGATCTAATTAATTACAAGTGCCAAAATAGGCCAAAAATGACCAAATGCTAAAAGTACTATGTCCACTCAAAATTACTCCAAACTGATACTAGATTTGGAAAGTAGACAAAAAATTATGCACTTAAAAAAAAAAATAGCACCTAAATATGTGTCCAGATGAGCCCAAACTAAGCCTTTGAAGTTGCAAAAATTGGGATTTGCAAATTTTAGAAACATTCAGGAATAGGGATTGCAAACAACTTGCAACAATGTGTAGATCATGAAATTCTACCCGAAAACAAAAAAAAAATCCTTGAAAAAAGGAGTCCGTATGAGGGAGATATCGCTATTCAAAAATCACGTAGTAATTATTTTTCCTGAATTGTCACCGTCGCACCTTCAAAAATTAAATGGCTCTAGATTTCACCTTAGATGTCCGATTTTGATGAAACAAAAGTCGATTTAGGGGTTTTTTGACCTGCTGAATGTGATACCAACATCTGATTTGCACCAGCAAGCTCCAATCTTGACCTGCAAAAAAAAATCTCTCCAATGGCTATGCAATGAAACTCCTATGGCTCTGGTACCATGTAAGAATTTGGTGTAGCTCTGATACCATGCACGAATTTGCCAAGAATAAAATGCCAAGATGTAGAAGCTCAAGAGATAGCACAACAGAGATAAGATGTGATCAAATGAGAATGAATCAATCAAATAATTGGATGAATACATCATAAAAGTGCCTTGTATATAAAGGCAATTGATATGACTAGGAGTCAGCAAAGAGATAAGCATACCAACTAAGCACATATCCACCAAGAGTGGATTATCCTCCATCGTGCATGAATGTACGTGCAACAATGAGGGGATAAGAATGTAAAGGTGTATCTCATAAAGAGATGTAGTAGACAACATCTGCTCAATTGGAGTGTAAACTACTGTGTTGTCAATATGACAACTCATATGAATATGCAAACTCCTAGGTGTTTACATGACAACTAACATGAATATGCATTAACCTAAGTAAACTTAAGTAAGTGTAAATAGTAAATACTTATTTACACCAACAAAAATGACTAATATTCGAAGTTATGAGTTCGTAATTTTTAAGCTACTCTTAATAAGGAAAGAAATACAATTGACAATATTCATCATTTTCTCATAAAAACTTGTGATTGTCAAAGTATGTCTTCCTACTTCTAGTTGGTTTCTAAAACGTAATTCATTCCCTCTTACATAATTCATTCCCTCTTCCTTAAACACATTTTCATTTTACCAATTCTTACTCCTAAAAACATGATATAAGATGTAGAACTTTGAGACTTGATCTCTTATTCATTCATTCATTTATTAGTTTCTCCAAAAGGCAAGGCATGATACTATTGCATTCATTGAATGCAATTTTTCAATTAGATTAACCAATCAAATCAAAGAATTTAAAAGTTTATATGGAACTTACAATGTGTATATCTATTTTTATTTTTCCTTATTTTATAAATGTCATTTTGTGTTTATTCTATTGGTCCATAATATTTTTGGTAAGGAGAAAAGTCAATTTTCCATAACAAAAATACACATATTTTTTTAACAACAATAATGACATGCATTAATGACAGCTTTATCTTTTTCACAATTGTTATAAATTAATTAAGATTTTTAAAAAGTAATTATTTTATCTTCCACCTCACTACCCAAGACATAAATGCATGCCTAATCAATAATAACTAAATCATTTTTCTTACCAAACATTGTAAATATATCAATCTAAGTTATTTTTGAGTTTAAGTTTATTTAAAATCTTACTAAAAAATTAATTATCCTATCATTTAAAAATACATTTACTTGATTTTTTCTTCATAATAATTTATAATTAAATATTTTATTCTAGATTATAATTAAATTAATTAATAACAAAAGTATATTTTTAAGAATATAATGATTTGATAAATTTTTAATAAAAATATTTATAGATTTTGTTACAAAAAATTTTAAATTTAGTTTTTAATGTTTTATATTTTATATTTTAAATATATTTATTAGTTTTACATTGTCCTTTACTTTTGTCAATTCGTAAAATGCTAACTTTTTTCACACTATGTTTAACTAGCTATTTTTTTTCAATCTTGTTTTAATTCTTTTTCGCATTTTGAAATTTGTAAAACTAATGTTATTCTTCAAACTTACTAACTCTTTTGTTGGTTTGGATCAAGCAGTCAACAACTTATATTTAAAAATTTAATATTTGAAATTATATTGGAAAAGTTAGAAACAAACACTTCATTGATTTAACTCAATTTTATAATTGTTATTTAGATATTTCTTAAAATAACATAATCCTTAATTTTTTTGGTTAAAATTCTCTTCCAACTATCTCTATTCATTGTCCCTATAATAATATATCATTCTCTCTCTTTTAAATCTCTTCGTATCTTTCATTTTTATCTATAAATCTCTATTACCATTATCTCTCTTTTCAATTTGTCTTTATATATATAAATCTCCATTTTCCTTCTTTTCTAACTATTACAAGGAATATATCTCTTTAACTTTCTCTTCAATGTGTCTTTAAAGTACAACTAATAATGTTTTTCATTTTTTTGGATATACGTGGCTCAACAAAAGAACCACATAGGTGAAATCCCATATTGTATCATTTTTTTGGATAAATGATCCATTTATCGCTTCTTGTGAGTCGGAAGGCCTTCACTCTAGCAACTTTGTCATTACTCCTTTGTCACCGTAATGTACTTCCATCGGTGTTGTGAGCTTCTTAAAAGAATCTATAAATTTTAGTGGCCAACACTCGAACAACGTTGTGGCTAGCCTAAGGGCATGAAGTCCCCATGCATTTGGCTATTAACTAGCAATACGATCACTACCCCATGTTCATCAATGCACATATATTAGGGCCCGTTTGGTTGTGGGAATAGGAATAGCGGAATAGGAATAGCTATTCTGGAATAGAAAATGGGGCTACGTATTCTTGTTCTCTGTTTGATTCAACCAATATTTGATGGGGAATTTGTGGACCCCAAAATTTATGTTTTTTAAAATAAATAAAACTGGAATAGGAATACGTATTCCAATAACACATATGGGTGGAATTGCAAAACCCCATTTTTGGGCCAAAATTGGAATACGTATTCCTATTTTACTTCATATTTCAATTACAATTTGGTGCATCCAAACAAAGAATTCAAAAATTTAAGAATTTACATATGCCTATTCCACTTGTATTCCATACCCATAATTTTTTTCATTACTTCTCTAAATTTTATTTTTTCCATCTTATTTCTACTTTTAATTTTTTCAACCCTGCAACCATTGTGCATATGGCACGAACCATGATGGTTGCTTCTCTTGTTATTATCATCATTATTAAATTCCAGCATGAAAACATATATAAGAAAGGAAAGGTTCTTTTTTAGAGCAGCTCCCCTATAAAGTAGGGAAGTATTAAAGCATATTTGCTAACGAGCATCCAAAAGGAAACGTAAGCCAGAAGACAATGGCTGTCTGCAGCAAAGAAGATCTCGCTATTCCGTACGAGTGGGTGGATGAAGAAGAATTTCAAGCCCTAGAAAATGCACTCGCAGAGGCCACCTCTGCACATAAACGCATAAAAATCTCGGCATCCGATGACGTATCTGCTGACTCAGCAGGGCGTCGGCTTCCTGGCTGGTCACATAATTCTCCTAACATTATTACATGTCACAATTCTCTTAAAGACAGGGTTTCCTTGAATACTGATGATAATAGCATTGATTGTTCAGTTCAAGGGCAGAGAATCGAATCTCCAATTTTAAATCTAAGTGATAGTTGGCTTTTCTCGCGACCGCCTTGCAGAGGTATTCTTTCTTGCTACATTCGCTTTCATTTTCTTTCCTTTTGTTTTACAATTTTTCGTTTTTCAGCATCCTTATACACCTTATGGTAGTCTATAATGACACAAGTACACGGAGATCAGCTGTTCATGCATTCAGATGTCAAACTGATGTTAAAAATTTGCAACAAAAATCAATAAAATTGAACAGTCCCGCCCGAATGCATTTCTCAGTTTATCGGGGCATATATTAGTCTTCGATTTAACGCAAAAGTTATATAAGACGGCATCTCTTTCACATAATGTACTTTATCTAAGATTACATTGTATATTACAGCCTGAGTTTTGGCTTCTCGTCAAAATTCTCAGTCCTCGGCCTTCTTAACCCTAATTATTTTAAGCAATGTTAGAAAATAAAGCTTAGCATGTTTTTTGTTTTTATCCATGCTTTTATTGGATAAAACTTCTTT
The DNA here is from genome assembly GCA_028749045.1 of Cupressus sempervirens. Lineage (NCBI taxonomy): Eukaryota > Viridiplantae > Streptophyta > Pinopsida > Cupressales > Cupressaceae > Cupressus > Cupressus sempervirens. Next base: position 106,352,451 of record CM053793.1, on the reverse strand, counting down.
TCTTAGTGGAAGCTAACTAAGGAATACTTGTATCTTTTCAGTTTCATTCCTATTTTTCCTTTGTTTTATGCTCTACATATTTTGTTCTATCATTCTAGCTAGATTATTTGTTGGTTAAGCTAAAATTTAACAAACAATATTAAAAAATATAAAGTTAACAATGTTATATATAGTAATACAATGAGAATTATCATAATTCTGAAAACACGAACAAAAAGTAAGGGCAGGATTCCATTGAAGTGGCTATGACCCCTATAATCATTGCGTAGGTGGTCTCGTCGAATATAAAATTTGTGGAAGTTGTAGTATCCATAATCCGCAAGAATTTTGAGTCTGCTATGTATTTTTAAGGAGGATAAATTCATTTTGAAGCATTTGTGGAAATCTTTGAGTGAAATTGGCATCAATGTAGTGAGTGTGGGAATTTTAGACACTGACTCAAATGATCTGATGTTTGAAAATGAAACATTTAAATCTTTTGGAAGAAGAGTGAAAATCTGTTGTTTTTCTTTGCCATTTTGAATTTTCAAATTGAATTTCTAAATAATTCAGGCTTATCAGTACAAATACACATCACCAAAAAGCTCAAAACATTTGATATTTAGCAGACTCGGCAAGCCCAAAATGTTTGATCTGGTATAAACTTGGCCAATAATTGACAAACACTAGGCAACCTAGAGAATAAAAAAAAATAAAAAATTTCTTAATAAAACATATGGTTTTATTTTTTGCAAAATTTAATTCTAAAGTACATTAAATTAAAAATTAACATCTCAAAAGAGAAAATGCATGGTTTTAAAACCTCAAAAAACATGTTTCTTAACCAATTCTTGACTCTTGTTAGAATTTTCACCTACATTTTTCTTTGTGTCTATAAAATATCCTGAGTTAAACTTGAAAAAACTTGCAGGGCCAGGAAAAAAACAAAAAGTACTTAACAACTCAGAGAGCACTTGGAGAGTTTGCAAATTGTGCGAGACAAACTTTATTCCTTATCATCATAACTTTGTGGATGGCACATAAATAATAAAAGTGACTAGACGAAAGAACAATTTTAAGCAATCAAATGTTTCCTTTGGATTTGTGTTAGTGCGCAGTCAGCTTGGTTGCAGTTTGATGATTTTTGAAGCCTTTTAGACCAGAGTCCTAAACTTGGCACAATGTTCTTCTAGAGGATGGGGTTGATTTTTTGACTGAATCTGCTAAACTTCACTAATGTTTTGTAGATACTTTTTAGCATTTTAGATAGATAGAAATGCTGCTCTATCTGCTCTTATTCTTGTTAATTTCAGTTTTGCTACTCACACATAGTCATGGATGCTGTCGAACATACTCATGCAAATTCAAATTTTGGTCAACAAAATGGCCTTGAAAGTGCTGCACCTCCAAACTCTTCTTGATCATTGTGTGAATGCACCTTACATGGTGACCAGGGTTCTGCCACACACAACTCCGTGTACTAGATCCTCCTTTTGTGGCCAGTTATGTGGCCACTCTGCTTCTGCTTGACACTGCTTATGGAGCTGCCAGAGGTGGTCTTCTCCACTGTCATACAAACTGCTAATTTCAATCAATCCTTAAAGGGAGACGGTGACATTCAACAACCTATAAAGCTATTCCTTTTGATCTTTCTCTTTGTTGCAGGATGTAGGACATGGTAATACAATTGCAAGTACATGCACCAGTTTTAAAGCAGTATCAATCAAAAAAGGAGTCTGAATCCAAGCTTGAACCATATTCGAATCAATAAAGGTTAGGAACTTAGGACACACCTTGAAAAGAAAGAATCCAGGTTTCTATTTCACAAGTGCCAATTTACATTATCATAGAATAAATAGTGGGAATTCTCATGATACAATGACAAATATATGGTACAGCTATTACTTTCCTTATCATTTTTATATGACAGCCACAATGTCCAAATATGGGCACTATTGCTTAAATTAGTGATGTTACCTTTTATGAGTTTGTGACAATGGCATTGCCAATGTGATATCTCCTACAAAATAAAATCTATATAATTAATTAAATTATCAATAAAGAATAATATAATAAATTAATTAAACGAAAAGACGCATCTTTTCTCATTACAAAGTATATATATAGAGGAAGACCAAACCTGAGAAATAGACATTAAGAATGAAAAAGAAGATATATGGAATTTGGTCTGCAAAAGTTCAACTGAGAAATTTAAGTTAAATTATGTAAGGTCCTGACAATGGACATTACAAATGGTATCAAAGTATGATCCTGCATCCTGAAGAGTAGGGAAGAAAATTTTAAAATATAATTGAAAGAGAAAATAAAAGATCATCCCAAAACTCAGCAACTCACTTAGTGAATCTGAAATAAAGAATTAGAAGAAATGCCGCAGAATATATATATGAAACCCATTCATGAAGGATGGAAGACCAAGATATAGGGAAGTAGCAATGAAAGTGAAGTTAATTAAAGGATTGCAATATTGAGCGATTGAATTCAGGACGATTCTTCATCTCGATCATAGTGTTATAGAAAATATCAGAAATTTCAAACAAGACTTGAAGTTAGAATAATGAAGGAAGACATTCAAAACACAGTTTGAATTAAGACATGAGCTCAGCGATTGAGGAAATAATAGGAGAACAAAGAATTCTATCAAATATTTGAGCTATTGTAATTTGACAAAATACCTTTGACTAATATGATAATATCATTCCATTGAGAGAGTGAATACAAATTTTGTACAAAATAAAACCCAGACATCATATATTAAGGACAACTTTTAATAGTATCGTGAGAATTTTAATAAGGATTGCAATAATCACAATAAGAGAAGATAATAAGGATCACAAGAATATTAGATAATAAGGATAGTGAGGATTCTAAGGGAATGAAAAAATTCCCATGTTGGAAGCGATGCTGAGTATTTAAATGGCAAGATTTTTTCTGTTCTTGTTGTGGGTGGATTTCAAGTTTGTCAAATTATTCTCTCGTTACACCATCTGCCATTCTTCTTGCTTGTTGGTCTTGTCCTTTCAAATGAATAAATCATAAAATGAATAAATGTTTTAGAAAGTTCTTATGGTTTGATGACAATGGAATTAAAAGACATGTGGTGGCCTGAGAAGTGTGTACTAAACCACAAGCAGTGGAGGGAGTGGTTCTCAAAAATATTTGCCTTTATAGAGTAATGCTTGCTGTGAGATGGATTCTTAGGGTAGTTGACGGATGAAATTTAGAAATTGCCAATAGACATATAATGTTGTCAATGTCACACCAATAAAGAAATATCAGTGGACTGGTCATTTTCTTGTTTCAGATGTGTACAGTGGAGTCTTGAAAATGAAGATACTCTCTTGGCTTCTATTAGAGTGGCATGATTGTAGAAAGCAATTATATCAATATACGCCAGTATCAAGAGAACGATGCAAAGATTTTCCTGAGATATAATGTGAAGAACTGATGTGGATTAGTGGCATATGAGAAAGTGATTAGGATCCACAAATCTGTACACACTAGAAAATCTCTTTATATAATGATCTTCAAATATGAAGTAATGGATATGATGATAGCACAAATCAGTGATTATCAATGCTATGCAATCAATAAAACATTGATTTGTATTACAATGTTATAGACTATGATATCTCAAGTGGTGAAAAAAAGCAACTCAATACATTAGCCATTTGATACAGCAAAATATACAATAAGGTGATCCATTCAGTAGTGACGAATAGAGGCATTATGCCATTTTTGTTTTCAGCAATCAAGCATCATGGAATTGGGTTGTGCGTCCAAGACAAAGGAAGTTGTATAGATGACCTTGAAACAATGGAAAATATCAAGCGACAATAATATGTGAATGAAATAAAGCGGGGAAAGGACAAAGTGGAATGACACAATAACGGAAGATTCAAGATATAAAAATTAATGGATGATCATGTCAATCGTAACTGAACAAAAGCACTTCTATCAGCAAATAGAATATGAAAGTAACAATAGATGGATAAACTATTATAATAATGGATCATAAAGCAGAGTAATAAGAAACGACAAAACTATACCTTTAAATGACATCACAAACCGATATGGGATATACAACGATCAGTATAATGATCACAATAATAAGTAAGTCGATGGTCATTTATCAAAAAGACGAAGATTAAAGAATTGGCTGTTATTAAAATGATGATCTCAAATCATTGGAACAGGCTGAATAAGTATTGAAGAACATTGCAGAGAGCAATGGATAAGATTGTGAAATATCACAGATAGGATAGCAAGGAACATAAATGAATACAATGATGCAGAGCTGTATATTACATACAGTTAGATCTCTTACTCTACTAGCATCCTTGAATAAGACAAAGAAGACATTCAGATCATAAGACAATGGGCACCTTGGAAATGCCCAAGAACTAAACTAATTGCTGAAAGCGATTTTAATGTCTTTGCATAGGTTTCAATCCACATAACATGAACAAGAAGGAATTTATGCAAATTGAAGATTGAACCGCTGTTGAAATAATATTAGTTCTCAAAATGATAAATTCAATACATAGCAATGGATTCCAAAGGCCAAACCCCAAGGGAATGACGTCTAGAATGTTACAAGAGAGGATGAACGTCCTCTAATGCCAAGACCAAATCTCTAACTCACACCTCCAGGCTTTTATCAAATGCAATTCACAATCATCCAATGCTAAACAATGAGGCTCCCACCTCTATTTATACTTTCCCCACCCCCTTCTAGAAGGAAACCAAATATTAATTAATTGCAAGTGCTAGAAGCTTCCCCCTTCCAATAATTAATGCACTCTCTAGAAACTCCTCCCTTGCAATACAATAATTAATTGTGCTTCTAGAAAATTAAATTACTAGAGGCTTCCCCCTTTCCAATAATTAATACATACTCTAGAAGCTTCTCCCTTGTAATACAGTAATTAATTAAATTAACTAAATAAAAGACGGGGACATCACAGTCCGCCCTCCTTGAAATTGCTTGTCCTCAAGCAATCTTAGTCCTGTTTGTTGTAGCACTTGCTCACTTTTCCAAGTAGCATTGTCCTTTGGCAGATATCTCCGTTTGACTAAATATTCTTTAATCACCCTGTTTCGCAGAGTTCTTTCCTAGTATCCAGAATGGCTTCAGGAATCAATACAAGCTTTCCCTCCTCATCGAATGGTGGCAATTTTGCTGAAGGCACAACTCTTTGATCGATGGCTTTTTTAAGCCTTGACACATGAAACTCATTATGCACCCGACTGCCCTTTGGAAGCTCAATCTTGTAAGCAACCTCGCCTACCTTGCAAACCACTCTGTAGGGGTCATAAAATCTAGGCTTCAACTTCTCTGCTTTGCTTTTCTTGAGTGATGACTGTCTGTATGGTTGTAGCCTTAGGTAAACCATATCCCCAACCTCGAAGGTGCGCTCTATCCAATGCTGGTCAGCATACAATTTTTGCTGATTTTGTGCTTGCTATATATTCTTCTTGAGCACCCTCAAAATATCTTGACTATCCTGCAAGAAGTGTTTTACTTTGGGCACTCTACTATCCCCCAAAACCAGATTCATGAAACTAGGTGCTTCATAACCATACAGTACCATGAATGGAGTCATTTTGATGGACATATGATAAGTGGTGTTAGAACAGTACTCTCCCATATGTAGCCATTTGACCCAAGCCCTCTTTTGTGCAGTCACATAGTTCCTCAGATATCCTTCCACCCATTTATTCACAATCTCTATCTGCCCATCTGTTTGTGGATGATAATTAGTGCTAGGTGTAAGATCTGTACCACACAACCTAAACAATTCTTGCCAAAAAGTACTCATAAATTTACTATCTCGATCACGGACAATAAAACTAGGTAGCCCATGTAACCTGAATATCTCTCTGAAGAAAAGATCGGCCACCTGTGCTGCTGTGTAAGTGGATGGAATAGCAAAGAAGTGAGCATACTTCGTCAGCTGGTCAACAATCACATAGATGTAATCTTTCTCCTATACTCGTGGTAACTCGGTGATGAAGTCCATAGAAATACATTCCCATTTCCTATTCAGAATGGGCAAGGGTTGTAACAACCCTGCAGGATATGTGTGTTCTCCCTTATTCTGCTGACAAACTACACACTCTCTAACATGTTTTTGAACATCATCCTTGAGCCCTTTCCATGTGAACCGCTCACGGATCTGCCTGTAGGTCTTAAAGACTCGTGGATGTCTAGCTGTAGGTGCATCGTGAAATGCCTTCAGTATTACTTCCCTAAACTATGATGAAGGAATCAAATATATCCTGCCCTGGAACTTAATCAATTGGTCCATCACCACGTAACGATCATCAGGTATGGTGCCTACAATTACTCCAGAAGCCCAAGTGTCCCTGGCATACTCTTCTGTGATCTTATTTCTCCAATCTCCTGTAATCTCAGCTAGAGCACAAATATGAGGTCTTCTAGATAAAGCATCTGCCACCACATTCTTCTTACCTTTGACAAACTCAATGTCAAAGTCATAGGCCTGTAACTTCGTAATCCACTTCTGTTGTCTATCATTCAAATCATGTTGGCTCATGAAGTATTTGATGTTGTTGTGATCGGTTTTGATAACAAACTTTCCCCCAACTAGGTAGGACTGAAACTTAGCCAATGCATAGAATAGCCAACATCTCTCGCTCATAGATGGAATAGCTCCTCTCCACTCCACAGAGCTTCTTGCTCTCAAACACAATGGGATGCTTCTCCTACATCAAGACCGCCCCAATCCCATCTCCTGACGCATCACAATGAAGCTGAAATGGCTTTGTAAAATCTGGTAGAGCTAGTACCGGACATGATGACATCACCTTCTTGAAATGATCGAAGCTTCTTTGAGCTGCCTCTATCCATGGCAAGGCCCCTTTCTTGGTAAGGTCTGTCAAGGGTGCAACGATCTGTGAAAATCCCTTAACAAATCTCCTGTAAAATCCATGGAGACCAAAGAATCCCTAAAGCTATGTAAGATTCGTAGGAGTAGGCCAATCAATAATAGCTCTAATCTTTTTAGGATCTACCCGAACTCCATCTGCACTGATGATATGCCCAAGGTATAGTAGCTTAGTCATTCCAAACTCACACTTAGATTCCTTGGCATACAGTGACTCTTTCTCCAAAGTGGACAGCACCATCTCAAGATGTTGTAAATGCTCCTCCCAAGTCTTACTAAAGACTAAAATGTCATCGAAGAAAATCAAGACAAATCTCCTAAGCTGCTCCCTAAATACTTGATTCATGCAACTCTGGAATGTAGCCCAAATGGCATTGGTTAGCCCAAATGGCATAACCAAAAACTTGAAGTGGCTATATTGACACCGAAAAGCTATCTTCTCAATGTCCTCCTCCCTCATCCTGATTCGAAGATACCCTGACCGTAGATCAATCTTTTTAAAAAAGCATGCACCATGTAACTCATCAATCAGCTCATCTATTTGTGGGATGAGATATTTGTTCTTAATGGTCTTCTTATTTAATGCTCTGTAATCGATGCACATGCGCATCGTCCCATCCTTCTTCTTTACCAAAACTATTGCTGAATCAAAGGGGCTCTTACTAGGCCTAATATGCCCTATTTCCAATAACTCCTTAATTGCCTTCTCTATCTCATCCTTATGTTTCTTAGGATGACGATAGGGAGTAATCATGACTGGTTTGGCTCCCTCCTCGAGCTCAATAACATTGCTCTATCCCCCCTGTTGGGAGGAACTCCATGCAGAGTCTCGCCAAATACCTTAGTGTGCCTGTCAAGTATCTCCTGGATATCTGGTGGATGACTCTTCACCTGTGGCTCTTGTGAAGTTGGCATAGTGAAACATTTTGCTGCCCACTCTATGTTATTATGTCGAAAAGTCTCTGCATTCTCCTCAGGGAAACTGCTTTGCAACTCCCATCTGAAAGTCCTCTAAGTACAATAGTTCTTCCCTCATGCTGAAACCTCATCTCCAATTTTGCTAGGTTAAGTGTGAACTCTACTAGCGAGGCCATCCATATCATGTCGAGGATGACATCATAGTCTCCCATGTCTACCACATAGAACTCATCTTTCAACTCATAGCCATCTCCAAACCTGATGTGAAGATTAGATATCTTCCGAGTGCATAATAGTTTGTCACCATTAGCTACCATGACTCTAAATCTGATGTGCTCCTCGGTCTGTAGACCTCTCTTGGCTACCAATTGTGCATCTATAAAATTATGTGTAGCTCCAATGTCAATGAGTGAAATCACTTTCTGCCCTTGGATAGTACCGCTGACCTTAAATGCGATTGCCTTCTGAGCCCCCGTTAATCGTGCTAATGACTTCTCATCCTCAGGAATGCTGCTCTCCTCTGTAGTGCTCTCCTCATCTGAATCAGAGTGCTGATCCTCCCTCTCTGACTGTGACTCTTTTGCCAAGAAATACTCCATTTGATTTGCCTTAGCCTTGAGAGGACACTTATGAGATAAATCCCAAGGCTCTCTGTAGTGAAAACATAACTTCTTAAATCATTCAAGGTGTCATTGTCCAACTTATCTATTTTTGGTTGAGCATCCTTGTGAAAAGTATTTTTGACCTTCTCCTTGTCCTTTTTCATATAAGAATCCCTATGCTGAAATCTGCTCCTTAATGAAGAAGGTTCTAAGTCACGAGCCTTTTTAATGGCCTCCTGCAACGTAGCTGGGTCATGCCCCTTGACCCAACCTCGCAAGGGTTCTGAGAGTCCATCCATAAACAACATTACCAACCTCCTCTCTGAAATATCTGTGACCAACACAACTAACCTCTGAAACTCACTGATATACATCTCAACTGATCCCCACTGCTTGAGTTGTGCCAACTCCTTAAACTGTAATGCGGGATCCTTGGTATCAAATCTCTCTGTGAGCTTCTCGGTGAACTCCTCGTAATATGTGATCTGATTATGTCCCAAGGTTACCATCCCATGGTGCCAGCACTCATGTGCCGGTCCATCCAAGTGAATAGCCACATACTTTATAGCCTCCTCTTCAGGCATAGGATTCAACTGCAAGTATGTATCCATCTTCTGCACCCAAGCTCGTGCGGTCATCTTCCCTGAAGCATCATAATAAGGCACATAAAGTTTCCCAACTTTCTTTCTCAGCTCAAGGTTTTGACTTCTTCCTCCTGATCTGGGCATGTGTCTCATCCTCAAGTCCAAGTAATCTTTGAGAAAAATGTCCACCTGAAACTCTGGTCCACTAGCCTTCCAATCCCTCCTTAATTGTTCTTGTAACTCCATAATCTGCGGTTCATTAATCGGTTGAATTGGATCTCTGAGTGGGAAGGTGGGTAGAAGAGGTCTCGAGCTCGCTGTTCAAGCTGGGCGTGTAACATGTCTAAAGTTATCGGTCTCATTCCCATTGTTGTTATGTCCATTATTACCATTAATGTTGCCTCGACCTCCATTATTATTGCCCCTATTATTGTTGTTTCCATTGTTGACATCACGCTGATTAATATTGATGCCCATCTGTCTAGCCATTAGCTGCAACATCATATCCATTCGCCTATTTTGCTCCTGTTGCATCATATCCATTCGCCTATTCTGCTCCTCTAATGTATCCAGTAACTTGAACATTACATTTTCCTAATCTGGACCAGTATTCCTATCATCTTGGTCACCCATATTGCTGTCTTGTCCAAAGAATATCTGCTCTGTATTTGTATGACTGGATTGTATGTCCCTCTGCACGGATGAACTACCCTGTTCGTTCTGCAAGTCTGAACTCCTACTTTGTCTTGCTCTAGTATTGTGGAAATTATAAAGCCCTTGTCACAAGCTCAAACATAGATGTTGAAGATCTCCACAGGATGACAGGACTTACAGCTCTGATACCACTGTAATGGGCACCCTGGAAATGCCCAAGAACTAAACTAATTGCTGAAAGCGATTTTAATGTCTTTGCATAGGTTTCAATCCACATAACATGAACAAGAAGGAATTTATGCAAATTGAAGATTGAACCACTGTTGAAATAATATTAGTTCTCAAAATGTTAAAATCAATACATGGCAATGGATTCCAAAGGCCAAACCCCAAGGGAATGACGTCTAGAATGTTACAAGAGAGGATGAACGTCCTCTAATGCCAAGACCAAATCTCTAACTCACATCTCCAAGCTTTTATCAAGTGCAGTTCATAATCATCCGATGCTAAACAATGAGGCTCCCACCTCTATTTATACTTTCCCCACCCCTTTCTAGAAGGAAACCAAATATTAATTAATTGCAAGTGCTAGAAGCTTCCCCCTTCCAATAATTAATGCACTCTCTAGAAACTCCTCCCTTGCAATACAATAATTAATTGTGCTTCTAGAAAATTAAATTACTAGAGGCTTCCCCTGTTCCAATAATTAATACATACTTTAGAAGCTTCTCCCTTGTAATACAGTAATTAATTAAACTAACTAAATAAAAGACGGGGACATTACACTGTGATTGGTATGAACATTATTTCCTACCTTCTTAGTTGAATATTATAGTAAATTTATTAAGAAGTAATATCTGAGCACTATCTTTTTATTATTTCTAAGTTGCGAAGAAGAGAAGAAATGCAATTAGGGAGAGGCATGTGTAAATCCGGTTAATCGATCATTTCCCTAGGTAGGGTAGGGATCAACAAACTCGAGTGCCTTGCAAACAAGTCCAAGAAAGGCTTTAAGGCTTGGATCTATAAAAACCTTGAGGGAAATCATTGAGTTTGTTGTCTAAGCAACATGTTGCATCTCAACATTCTTATAGATTGGAATAATAATCAGGATAGTATAACCTTTTCAATTCACATATATAGACTGGAATAATAATTAGGATAGTATGGCCTTTTCAATTCATATATAGTTTATTACTAATTTACCTATAAGGTAGGCTGAGGAGAGAGACCATAGGTGTATTTAGAGAGAGGCTAGTGTAAATCCAGCCAATCGGTTATTCCTACCATAGGGTAGGGATCAACGACCTTGAGTGCCTTGCAGACAAGTGCCAAAAAAGGCTTAGGCCTTGGATCTGTAAATTTTGAGGGAAACCATTGAGTTTGGTGCCTAAACAATCTATTTACATCATAAGTGTTCTTCTTGACTAAAAATAATAATAGGAGAAAAAGAAAATAAGCATCTCGCTAAGTAGGTCACCTCGTGTGGATGCTTAACACTTGCCATCAAGGCCAAGGGGGTCAATGTTCCGCTCTTGGGCTTACTATGGGTTTGACTTGGAGTAATTTATCAACATTCGCTTTTTCTTGAAACTTATATATACACTTATGCACTAATGATCACTTGTGGTCACAAGATTGTACCGAAGATGTAAAATTTGTAAATCTTTATCTTGACTGTAGCTCATTGCAAATTGCAAATTGTAAGCATTGATCAAGAATGCATGCATCGTGTCTACTTTATGTCTCTATGTGTTAATGTGCCTACTTCATGTTTTCATGCACTTTATTTACTTTGTGTATGCTTCGTGTTTTCATGCATTAAAATAATAAAATGTATAGTCCATGAATCACTTATGTTTTCTTGCATCCAATCGTTGCTTTCTATGTGGGCTCAACAAGAAAAGTTATGTATTAATCTTTTTTGCTTGGGGACAAGCAAAATTTGAGAGGGGAGGACTGCGATATCCCCGACAAATTAAGATCTTTATAATTAATAAAAAAAATAAAATAAAAATAAAAGTATAAAATGATAATATGATTAACATGATTATTCCCCGACAAAAAAAAAGATCTATATAATTAATCAAAAATAATAATAAATAATAAAAATATAAAATGATAATATAATATTAGTAATGATATAATTATAACACAATTATAATCATGTTATAATTATATCGTTACGAATATTATATTATCTTTATTTATTTATTTATTTTTATTATTACTTTTAATTAATTATATAGATCTTATTTTGTCAGGATATCACAGTCCTCCCCTCTCCAATTTCGCTTGTCCCCAAGCAAAAAATGATTAATACATAACTTTTCTTGTAGAGTCAACATACAAAGCATATAATTAGATACAAGAAAAGTTATAAACCAATTTAAACTGGCAGTTATCCAAGATCTCTTAAAGAACAAATTGAAATATTTTAAACCAATTTAAACTATTAAATGAAGAAGAGTTAAAATAACTTTCAAACCAATACAAGTTGAATGTGAGTATTGGTGTATTAAACAACTCTTTGAAGTAATTTTTTTATTGCATATGTGGAATTTGGCTGTCTTATTAATTTAGCAGAATCTAAATTCAGTGTTTTCAATGACGCAGAGCCACCAAAACCCATTGTGCCAAAACTAAACTTTGGAGGCCGTATTATATATAGCAGACTGCTGTCTGAAGTTGAGAAAGCCAGCATGGAGCTTTTGCAGATTGTTAAGTTAAAGAAATCTAATATGGAAGGTCGAGTGCCAATGGGTCTGGATCTAGAATGGAAACCCTTCTATGGCAGGGGTAAGGGTGCATTTGTCTAAATATATAGATTAAGGAAAGCATGAGATTTTGTCTCTGGAAAGTTTTGTTTATCATCATAAGTTGCAAAATTATCGATACTTGATTTGAACATGAGATTCAAAACTCATGGCTGTAAACTAGAAACATTCTCATTAATAGATTGATATTTGTGACAAAAACAATGAGCTATGTTACACCCATTACCTGTTAATTAAGTGAAGCCATGCTAGCAAAATGATTCTATGTTCTCAGAATAGTAGAGGTTTTGGCTAGATCTGTATTAAATTGAAGCAAATTAAAAGCTTTATGCTCACTGTTAGTAATGTCTTTATCAACTGCAGACAATTTTTTTGGAAATGCATTCATCTGTTTTCTAGTTGGATACATGTTCAGTAATTGATGTGTGTATCAAGTGCTGCAAAGCTGTTCCTTTTTGAAATGCTTAGGCAGTTTTTAGTGATTTTTTTTGTAAAATTTGTAGCTTTTGCTTGGAGATGTTTTTTTGATTTTTTATGACAAATCATGGTGTCTTATAGGGAAATTGTTTGCAAATTTTTGAAGGTTTTTCTGGTTTACAAATTTGAGGGTTTTCTTCACTCACTGTTTGTTTGTGTTTTTTGTTGAAAGCAACAAGTGCTACTAGGGTTTCAACATCCTTTTTCTTTGCAAAGGAGTTGCAGGCTGGTTTTCAGTGTCACTTTTGAGATTTTCAGGTGCCATTTCTACATTTTATACTTCTCAAGTGTGCTTTTATCTCAAATCCCCAAGGAGCTTTTTTGGTTTTGTACAATTTCTTTGTCAAAATTGTAAGTTTTTTTGTGGGTATGTGCAACCTTGGCGTAGGGCTCGCAGATTTTATTGTGAAGACATTCTGAAAAATTGTGAATTTCCTGCTTTTTTCTGGGTTTGTGATTAAGTTCTTTTTCACAGATGTGTTGTGATGCAGTACGTTCTTGTTTTAGAATGGGTTTTGAAGAAGTTTTTTGATGATTTTTGTGTAAAAAACAAGGGTTTTTAGGTTTGCAAAAGTTTTTGTACCCTTTTTTTCCTCCAAAAAATGAAGTTTTGTACTTGGTGCACACTTGTCTTAGGATTTGTGCCAGCTCTTTGCTGAAGATTCTTCAACTAATTTTTGGCAGGAAAATTATAATTTTGTTAAGCTCGAGTTTGCCTCATTTTTCGTGCATGGGAAAGCAAGAGGGATGGCATTGTTGATCAACATCATGTTGGAGGGAAATCAACAGTTCAAGGGTAGGAATTACAATACCTGGAAGCAAAGGAACTTTAGCTTTTAGAGCACCAGTGCTTAGACTAGCTTATTCTGGGTAGCTCTACTTGTCCTACAACATTGGGTAAAGACCAAGACAAGTTTCATGAACATAATTGAGAAATGGTTATGATGCTGAAGTTATTTGTCACCAATGTGATGCTTCCAAAAGTGCTATTTGGAAAGTCTACAGTGGAGATTTGGGTGCACCTAAAAAGTCTCCATGAAACATTGAATAAAGTCAAGCTTTCTTTTTGAACAAGATGTTGTGTTCTCTTGCAATGGATGAGAAGATGTCTCTGTAGAAGCATCTTATGAAGGCTAAGGATATTTGCAATCAATTGGATGCTATTGGTCGCAAGATGGAAGTTGAAGACATGGTAGTGATTACTTTGAAGAGTCTACCATGGTCCTATGAACACTTTGTTGAAATGTGCAACATCATCTTCACTAATGTTGACTTGAAATTGGTTTGTTGTGCAATAAGCTATTGCAACAAGATGGGTGGAGGTAGTAATTTGGTAGTACTAGAAACATGATTAGTGTGGAACAAACATTTTTTGTCATAGATAAAGGCATGTCCACTCAATAGAAAAGACAACACATTTGAGGAGGCTTCCAAGAAGAAGATCATCTGTCATCAAATATCCCTCAGTAGGAAGGAAAGGAGACAACATGGCTCCCTCGTAATGAACAGTATCCTACAAAAGCCCATATTGAACAATGTCCTGCAGAAATGGTGAGTGCTTGAAGGCAAAACATGGTTCAATGCCTACAAATAACATTTCTCCCCTTGGTAAGAAGATAAATTATGTACAAATGCAGGTATGCTTCCCTTTTGGATAGAATTAGGAAGTGGAATCCAAATGTATTATGATGATTATATTTTCAAATTTGCTCATAGGTTTCCATGTCCTTCGATGATGATGATCCAATCATGAACATGCCCAATTATAATAAAAAGTGACAAACAAGGAACTGATGGAAATTGATATTTATCAAGCTCCAAAGTCAAAGATGAAGGAACGACATTTGTGGCACAGTTATCATCAAATAGGAGAGATACCTTTGAAAACAGAATGGGAGTCTACAAGCTTAAAGAAGCCATCACATAAGCATAATAATATTAAACCATAGAATATAACAAATCAAATAAAGAGACTCATAAATAAATGTCAATTGCCATAGACAATGTAGAAGAATCTCCAATTGTAATGAAATTGTCATCATAGAGAAGAGAAGTCCCTTCAAATGTGTCTCCCAAATTTGAAATGTGAGATTTTGCAAATAATGAACCAATGATTGGCGAGTAGGAATCCCAATAAGGAAGACAATGATGTTCATGAAAATTGGGAAGGATCGAAGTCTCTAATGAAGGCTTAGAACTATCACTAACGAAGAATCAAGAACCTCTAAAGCATTTGCAATCTCCTCCTTAGGATCACAAATATGGGCTATCATTTCTGAAGAATAAAGAGGCACATTAGAGTTAGAAAGAGGAGTCTTGAGAGATGGTGAAGAGTCATGTTCTCTAGATACCTTCCGAATCTGAGTCCAAGGAGTATGAGGATTCTCAAAGTGAATAAGGGACTCCATAAATTATTCATCAATATGCTAAAAAATGACTGTAAAAACTCTAGCACTAAAGCCTTTCAAATAAGATTCTCACAATTTGTGCTGGGACAAGGAAACTCATTATACAAATAGGGCAATAGATTATGCTGACTAAGATGAGTGAGAATTAAATTTCTCCATTGCCTATAGTTCCCTTTCTCCAAAGTAACTGACAAACCCATCACAATGATAATTCTTCAAAATGTTAGAGAGATATAACCATCACATAATAACTCCCAAAATGAAGTCCTCTTCAATACCTTCTTGATGCAATCTTAATTGTGAGAAATAGTTTGGAGCCAAAAGTTATGAGCTTAAGAGTGCAAACCAAAGATTTGTCTGCAAGTGGCAAGAGTCAATACCAAACAACAAAAAACTAAAGATACTTGCACTACAATGAAGTTAATAGAACCAAATTTTCTTTGATATCTTGTTTTTTGAATTTTGCCTTTGTTTTGCAAAAGTTACATCAATTTGATAAAAAATGCCTATTTTAGGCACTATAGAGAAAATCAAGCCCCACTTTGGCACTAGTGGCTAAACACAAGCCAACATCTGGTCACTCATATGACCTCGAAGCATATAGTAGCAAAAATATAGATGGGTGTTGATAGCACCTATCCCACCATGAATTATCATCGTCGAGATCACACAAATAACAATTGTTAATGCACAATTGATATGCACCACCATGTATCGCGTGCTACAAATCTACACACTAAGTATAGACTCAGTGCAATGCTATATAGACAACATATAATTGTCCCTTTGATGCATGTGGGATAAATTCTTATGAAGCTCCTCAAAAGACACAAGCCCCACAAATGTCAACTATTTACACTCCCTGTTGCCAACAACAATGACTAACAGACTTAAGCTTACAATCTAACAATTCATCTTGTTATTTGGGCATTGTTGTTTGGAATGCACCAATCACATTACCAGAGAAGAATGGGCTTGGTTCCTTGCCCCCAAATGATGACCTTCAACTATTGTAGCTAGTTCCACCAAACAATCAATAAACACCATAGGACTGCCAATACTCCACGTAGGCCGTCCAAGAGAAAAACTTCCACAAACAATGCACCTGTCAAAAGGCAAAAGATAGTATTTCAAAGTAATAATTGTGGGCTCTAAATGGGTCCTGATTTGACAAGGAATAAATGCTAGGTGGTTGTGGAAACTCTCGTAGCTCATGTCCCCATGCGGCTGCTTAAGTGCCATTTCTGCTTAATTTTAAGCAACATGAGTGTTCCCATGCAATTTTTAAGCCTAGGGAAATGATTAATTGGAATCTTCCCCTATTTTAGTGGAGTGGCTATAATTAAGGAATTGAAATTAAGCATTGAAGAATTATGAGGGGCTGCAAATAAGCTGTGACTGCTTATTGAAAAAATTCAATGTGGCTTTGCAAGTTTGTTTTCATCCTTTTTCGTTGCCTTCTTTTTACTTTAGTTTTCTGTCAAAATAAATATTGTTACTAATTTCATTAAATATCAATTAAAGATAAAACTAAGCAGCAAATTTCCTCGTCATGGGGCCACCAGCTCCACAAAAAGCTGCTATAAAAATTGAGCAGTGGCTGCTAGACAAAATAAGTTTAGCAGCCACATGGGGACCTGAGCTTACAGGCCAACTATCCAAAAAATGCCAATGTCAACAAGAAAATCTGACTATCACTCATCCAAACAATGATTCGAGTCGATGAAAATAGATGTCAATAAATAAAGCTGGATCTACATGTAAAAATGCCTCAACCAAGCCAATACGTTGTTGTCAAGGGCTGACCAAGATTGTAAATGAGAGGAGTAAGGTCACGATTGATATAAGACCGCTTGAGAGAATAGCATGCAGATCTAACAACAAAGAAGCTGTGGAAAGTCAAAGGCACAATGCATTTGCAATCACACGAGCTAATTATTTTGGATGTTGGAGCATGCCAAGTAATGAGCACAATATGTTCCAACTGAAACAATTGGCTTCCTCAAGTAGTCAAATGGAAATCAAAACAAAGAAAGGTTGATTATAAGGGCAACATGAATTTGAGGTAATGTGAGCCAAGAATTTGGGAATTTTCTTCTAACATGCCAATCTTTACACAATGAAGACTTTTCTGCAATAAAGAAAATTGTCGACGATGAGCCCACACCAGTACTTTTGAAATGCTGATCTGCTAGAGTAGATAGATCCGCCCAAAACAAATATGCCCAGATCTGGCACTATTGTTGTTCTGCTCCAATGGAAATAAACACCTCTGAAAGCAAAACATACAAAATATAAACAATAGCTTGTCCAGGCATTGTGCAAAAATAATAGCACCTCCACTAACAACAGATCTGTAAGAAAACCTTCCACGTCCCTCCAAGGGATAGATTTGTCTACGATCTGATAATAATGTACAAAATTAAAATAAAGACAACATTTCTGTAATCTGCACACTTGGGAGGGGCCAACTGGCCTTCCAACCAAAAAGCAATTTGCTACAAAAACAATTTTACTTGAATATAAAGCTTATTTGTAGTCAAAATTCATTGGATCGACCTCCTTGACACAATGGTGATGACCACATAACCTTAATCTGGAACCACCAACAACTTCAAGCCAAATTTACCACGCTTGAGAAGAAGTCTTCACACCTAGAGTGCTCGAATACCATGTTAGAGTTTTAGGTAACTACACAACACCCCCAGGATCAAAGAAAGAAGATAACTTCCACAAGAGAATGGCAGGAAAATTGCATTACAATGCAAAAATGATGATATTGTTCATGGACATGAAAGTGTACACAGTGATCACTGCCTATCAAGGCAAGCAGAATATGGAGGATTAGACAAGATGCTGACAAGTGTCTTAATCCTATGCAATGCAGACCATATCACCCACATAAGCTGGAAAAGTGATACTGTCATCAAACCATAAAGGTGGAAGATCCATTTGAGGTGGATAAGTGATAAATCACTGAAAGTGAAGATGCTCCTAAAGTGAATGTGATCACTTAGTAAACTCAAGTGATGTACAATCAGGACCTAGGTGAGGTTATTGCTAGGTACAAAACCTTAACTACACCAACACTTCTCCATCTATTGTACCATATTTTTAGATTGTATGTGTAAAATAGCTGATTCAAAATCATTTCATTAGGTGTAATTCTCTACTAAATTTAAAATATATGTTTTCTTCAAACAAATTTTGTCTATTAAATTAATAATTTTTGGTACAATATCTCTCAATTGAGTCATCATTTCACATAAACAAAGTTCCTCAAGATTGTTAGTCTTTTAGATATTTTGTTGTTGGAAATAATAATAATATATCCACAACACTCAAAGAATTGTAAGTGGATTGCAAAGAGTGTTTTTTGATGGTTGGGTTTAGTTAATGTAGTATCTGTCTTTTTTTTCTATTTTATGGCATTTGCAGGTTGTCTCCACACTTACACGCATGAATTTGCACTATTGATGTGGGCTGCTTCAAAGATTGAGCTGTTATGTAATCTATGTTTATGTGGATATGCATACAAACTTGCTCTCGAGCATCATGTGACAACTATTTGCCATATTATAGTATGGTTTTGATTTACTAGATCACTAGTTAGTTATGGTTCACATTGAGTTCAAGGAAGCAAAGCATAGCTTGTTAATTGTCAGATAAGTAGAATTGTAGGGAAAATTATCCATCTATATGTGTTGACTCTGAATGTTTGCATAAACCAGTGTTCCACGGAACTTCAGGATGGTGGGACCAAGGGCCTAAGTTAGGGGGATGGGAACGGGGCATTAACATACATATAGTAATTGAGAAACTAGCTCTAAAAAGATGTATGAGAATCAAATTTCAAATGAAACTTTGGCAAATTAGGAAAATTACAAATACTAACAGTAAATTTTTTAAATACTTGAATACTAAATAAAATTTGACAAATGAAAATGTCAAATTGGAGATTTCTATAGTATCAAAAATATCATAAAATTGATTACAGTGAATAACATGGTATTAGAATAAATACAAAATGTCAAAGTGTAGTATTGGGAACAAATACTAAACAGTGAATTTTTTAAATACTTGAATACTAAATAAAATTTGACAAATGAAAATGTCAAATTGGAGATTTCTATAGTATCAAAAATATCATAAAATTGATTACAGTGAATAACATGGTATTAGAATAAATACAAAATGTCAAAGTGTAGTATTGGGAGGCTTCTAAACATCCATAAAGGTGTACTCTTCATTGCTGGAGCTGCTGGATTCCTCATGTTCAATTCCTGCCAAACTAACAGCAACCAACTTTTTAGCTGAATTTGTAACATCCTCATCAATTTGTGTTGGCTCCTTTGGCTCTACATCCCATTGTACTGCTAGATTCTCTTTGTACACATGCGGTTTGCGGTCACTGAGATACAAAACACTATGTATAACCACAAGCTTCACTGCTCTCCTAAAGGTAAGTCTATTCCTTTTAAGAGAGTGAATGAAGCTATAGGTAGACCAATTCCTCTTAGTAGATGAAGAACTAGAAGCTTGAGATAGCATTTTAATGGTTAGAGTGACCGTCTTCTGGTTCATCGCCTTTCCACCACAAAATTGGGTCCTCTTGTGCCATAGTTACCATATCCATCTTGGCTGCCTGAGAATAACTCCTAAGAGTTGTAAATTTGGTCCACTTAGTGTGAATCGTGCAAATTAGGTGCATACATTTTTCAATGCACCTAAAGAATCCTAGCTTCACCTTAGCATCCTCTATTTTTGTAACTCCACGTGGCCTAGTGTCGTCCTACTTAGGATTCAATGAATAGGCAACCATGTGCAAGTGATTGTTGATCTTATGTCACCTCCGCGGAATGGTTGGCTAATGTGTTCACTGTAGAAAGCTATGTAGGGTCCTTCTCTTGCATGATAGCTCTACTGAAGCATAGAATCAATGCACTAATACACCTTTCCTAGGTTAAGTGCATCCCCATACACAAATATGATATCTTGGTAAACTTGAGTAATGACGGAGACTATATATTTGGCATCACTCCAAAACATATCATTTGTGCATTATATCTTTCACTCCCTCCCTTGTTTTCTCTTGGACTTGGCCTTGTTGGGACTCAAATTTGCATTCTCGATTTGAGTACTGTTTTGAGCTTTTGAGTCATTTTTGAGTCCCTTAAAGCGCATTTAAAGTATATGTACTCGGCCATCCTGTTGAGGCCTATGAAGTGTTTAATGTTTCTAGCACTTTGCATTTAGTATATCCAAGGGTCCCATGAACATAAATTTTACCATTCCGAGTCACTCTGTAAAGTTTTGTTTTGAGCAATGTTCAGATCTGCATTTTTTGCTTAAGTGTCAAACAACAGCAGGAAGCGTAGTTTGCAATTGAATATCTTGTGCCCAATGATATTTCATGACTCGCGCTTTGGGAGTGTTTAGTATGCATGTCAGAGAACCTATGTTTCAATTTTCAAGTGGTTTCGATTTGTTTTGGCTAGGTTTTGAATCTCTCGAAGTTGATTGTTTACTGTTGTCATGCTGATGTAAATTGTTCAGAATTCTGGGAGACTGTGTTTGACTAGTTATAACTTTTACCCAATTGACCAAAATGAGAAATTTCCTTTTGCATTGCATTCTAGAGGTCAGATACTTGGTATGTTTCAGATTTGAGCCTATGACGAATCTGTTTGACTTGTTTTCGAACGTGATTCCAAATGCAATTTCTAAAGTTTTATTCGTATCAAGAAGTGCAGATTGATTAATACCCCTGTTTAGGATGTCATAACTCTGAATCCGTGATAGGTGAGATCAAATGGATTGTACCACTATGTTCTACTCTAAAAATACTTTAAGTGTGCCAATTTTCAAGTCTTGACGAATCTGTCTGCACACTTTCCCAAGTCCATTCCATTTGAGAAAATCACTTTTCTGCCACTGTCCCCAGTTCTGCAATTCTGAGTAGCCCACTTTAACCGCTTGCCAAACTCACCTAGTTATTCGTCATGAGCCCTAATCACAGATTTATATTCTCCTCGTGGCAGTGAACTAATGCCCTTGTTTTCATGCTCCCAAGTGTTAGTTTGACATGTTTCTGAAGCCAAAATCGAATGTGATTTATGGTTTTTTGACATGTTTGCTTGCAGGCAGTTCTGAGAAGGCAACTTTGACTGTCAATATCTTTTGACCCCAAAGTCGTCATGAGACAAAATTTGACTGGGTAGAAGAGTGTGGAACAAAGAATTAGCATGTTAGTTTTAGAGCCCTGTTAGATTTTTGGTCGGTTTTTAAGGTCAGTCAGAGGCCTTGCTATCAAAAAATCTCAGTTTGCAGATAAGTGGTAAAATAAGTTTTAAATGATAAATTAGAGGTCGAATGTGATTTCAATCAGTATCAGATGTTTAGTGGATTGGTTTGAGAATTTTGGCATTGGAGTTTGAAATTTTTTTTAGCCAGACTCACTCTGGGGTCGGATTGTTTCCAACAAATTGATGAGAATGTGTGCAAATGGAAGATTTTGAAGGGGAAATTGTAACGATTCTGATTGTTAAAATGTTTCCTTGTGTGCATAACATCATTTGAGTTCAAATGTATGTGTAGGATTAGACACATTGTGAACGATAAAGGGCGCAAATATGTGCAATGGGACCATTTGCTTTGATTATGAGGACATCATTGTGATAGGAAGTTGAATGGATTGGGGCAAATCATTTGAAGTAAAAAAGAGAGAAATGGCTCGCCAAGTGTTGGTAAAGACGAATTTGGAAAGAAAAGACAGCTGGGTTTGTTAGCCATTGTTTATGAAGAGACAAATGATTTGTGAGGTGTTTTGAAGCCACAGAGGAAAGACGAAGTAAATAATAATGGATCCTACTCCATTTTAAATTAGAAGCCATTGATGATGAGTGGTCTTGAGAGATAGGTTTTAAACAATATATGTGATCCCAAGTTATCCAGCAGTTTAGGTCCACATATAACTTTTAGTATTGATGAGCCTTTGTTGTTTCGTATGGAGGGGATATGAACAACCCATTCATGTTTGCATCCATGGCAGCAGAGAAAGACACACCACGGCAACAACTGACAAAGATTTCCATTTTGTTTTAGTGGAAGCATCAGCATAAGTAGTTGCGATGGGGAAGAAAGCCAAAGCAGAGCAAGGATTCACAAATGAAACCTCAACGACAGGGGCGTGTGGAGAAGAAACTTATGGTGAGTTGCATGGAAAGGCGGTGGGACATATGAAAGCATTTATCAAATGCCACGTCAATTGTGGTGACCGATGGGACAATGAAGATGTCGCAGGGGAGCCAGTTGGTGGCTTTCTACCACCTGGTTCATGCTGGTTGCCAAATGAATCCACGTTTTGGTTGCACGGGTGCTCAACTCAACCAAAAAGGGGCAAAAGATGCCATCGGAGAAGACAGAATGATAGTAAAAGCATTAGCTTTTGTTTGCGTAAAGGATTTGCTTTCACCTCATGATTTCCTTGAAAAAGCATATTGCCATCTCTCGTTTTGAGTAACCAAAATTGTAGAATCCATGTGGTACCTCCTTCCCACCTTGTTTGAAAATGTTTCATCCTCTGAGTTAATCATGAATAGAGACGTGCACGCTATAGGGTAAAATGGCGGTCAAAACAATTAGTCCCACATTTGTTGGGCAATGTCATTTTGCAATGTTTATAACCTCAAACACTTGCCCGATGACGAATGGTGAGGTGTCACGTGGTGGACATCTCTAGATGTGGTAGATGACAGAATGAATGAGGAGTGGACAAGTGGTAGCTAGATGGGCAAATCACAAGGCAACACCTAGTGTGGATTTCGAGGAGTGACGTGGTGAGTCCAAATTTAGAGGCTTCAGATTGTGATACATGTCAGATTTGACGGTTGTTGCTTTCCCAGATTGCGAAGTTGCTTGATTGTAAAAGAATGTGGGGAAGCACCGTTGCGACATGTGGCCGTCGATGATGACGTGGCAAAGAACAGGAGGGATTCACAAGATCGTGACACGTATTAGATCTAATAGTTTGCGCTTCCCCGGATTATGAAGATGCAAGGAAGATAAGGAAAGTGGGGAAGCGAGGTTGTGACATGTGGCAGTGGGTCTGGGTGGTAGATGACGTTGCATAGTGACCGTGCATAGAAGATCCAACGAGGAGCTACCTCGTGGTGGTTGTCAAGTGATAGGTGGTGGACTGGTGGACAAATTAGAGGGTGTCATGTGGTGCCCAGGTAGTAGTAATGGAGCAAAGCTTAGACCAATCACATGCTGCCACGTGTCAGGTTGGTCAAAGCAGGTTGATTCGGATTGGAAAATAGGAGGGAAAATACCAATGTCTAGAAAATAATAATTTTTTACTATTTTCTAATTTTGAATGTGCAAAGGCCATTTTAAATTAAAAGGGGTTTTAACCTAAAGTTTTGACCTTAGGGAAAAAATTAAATATTTGAAATGAGATGTAGACTTCAGAGCCATGATAGGAACCTGATTTTCAAATGGAGATTTTGGGCGTTTTTGATAAGCAGATTTAGGACTATCATATACCGTTAGAAAGCTCTCGGAGCGAACTTTACATATTTGGAGTTTGTTTTTGCACAGGAAGCAATATATTTGAGCTATTTAGGGTTTTGTCCCAGGTACTCATTTTTCAACCACATTCGGTATAACAGTTCAGAATTGGTTTTTGGCAAAATGATGAATTGGGTGTGCACCAAAGGTGGTAAGGATGCAGTTAGTGATGGCTTTTCACACTTACATCAGTTTAGTAAAGATTTTATCAACATTTTAGATGCATACTTGATGTTTTTGTTAGGATAAGGTTTCTCATCAGTTAGAAGAGATATTTTGAGTTTGTTAAAGAACAATGTTGAGATTCCTTTCAGATTTTGGTTGTAGAGAGAAGAGAGATGCTTTCCAGTTGCAAGGGATGGAGATTCAAGTGGACATGTGTCACTTCCATATCAGGTCCATTTTCTTCTTCTTTTCCTATAGCTTTCTCTTTTTCTCTCATTGTAATGTTTGGTTCTAGTTCTTAGACATTTTTCATTGTTGTGATACCACAAGGATGGATCCGGTTAGGTTGAAATTTATGTCATGACTGTGATTCCACCATTTCTTCAGCATTTTTCTCTATTATGAACAACAGTTGTAATTTCTTATAAGCAAATAGATTATATAGTCATCTGTTATGTATATTCTAAGTCTAGCATACATTTGATGTATCGATTTCAAGGAGATTAATATAAAGATTTATTGAAAGTTTCAATCTGAACTTTGTCTCCATCTTCACGGGTTTGTAATTTTCTGTTGATATATGTATAAGGTACATATTGGCCAATTGCAGCTTGGTTTTGAAGTCGTATGCCATTGCATGTTTTGCTATTGGGTCAAGGGCTCGAGTAAATTACTGGATATGCATTGAAAGAATTGCAGGGATCATGGGAGGATCTTATAAGTATGAATTTCATTTTGAAGATAAATGTCTATTTACAAGGTGAATAGATAGATCAAATATTTGAATATATGAGTATATCTCGATTATCCATGTGTATGTTTTGACTTAGCTTATGCCCAATGGATAAGGGACTAATCAATTAGGAGATTGCATGTCTTTGTTGTTCATACCTTGGGTTGTGCTGATATTCAACATCATTAATCAAAATCTTTTCCCTTTCATGTTGAAGAGCTGAAGAGTGTTACCTTCACTTAGCTTATCTAGTTCATATCTCATGATTCTAGCTATTTCATCTCTATGTTGTCTGCATAAGTATTAGAAGATTAAGGGTATTATTTGCTTTGTTAGATTCAAGTGTATGCTTAAACACTAGTACCATATAAACGAATCTTAGGTACACCCGCCTAGGTTTTGCAGAGCCTGAAGTAGAAGAAGGGTCTAGTTTTATAGTTGGCTCCGATGTCTGAATGGGTATGTTGTAGATGGGAAGTAGCTGCCCCTAGATGTATTTTGTTCTCATTGGGATTTTTGAAACATGACGTTTTAAAACACCAACAGGCCTATTGATTCCAATTTCCTGTCATAACCACGAGAGTTGTAGTGACTTGCAATTCTAGCATTCTCTCTAAGAAAATGAAATAGGATGCATTATTGGTCTCAACACGTTTCAATAACTCCTTAAAGAAGCTCCCTTAAAGTGCATGTGAAGTGTTGTGGTTGCAAATAATCACTTGCACATCTCTAGCAATCACAAACCATTGCTCTAATCCTTTGAATCCTCCCTGTGCTCTTGAGTGCATTGCTCATAGCATGCACACATCATTGGGTCCACTAAGCTTCCTCAATAAATTTCCCTGTAGCTTTGTACACGTGCTATATCTATCCATATTTAGACCACTTTTTGGGGCATAATCTCCTCAATATCCTCCTTGAGGCCCTAGAACTAAAAATCAACATCTTTGTGATGTCTTGTATAGTCATCTCACTTAATAAAGTATGGGTCCTCTTTACATGTAACCATGTGTTGATGTCAGTTTGTACCACTGCATAACATATAGCAATTGAACACTTGATATGGGATATCAAACCCTTAATTCCTCTCTTGAAAAGTTAATACTAATGAAGACATGAGAACAACTTCAATGCTACTTACACCCGTGGATACTAACTCAGTTATCGATGTGATTTGCTGGTAATCACGTAGGCGGGCTTACGTTATTCATTCAAAGATAACTTGGTGTTACTTCGCTTGCTTGACTTGTTCTTTTCTCCTTGATCACTTTCACTTTCAACTACTCCTACCACTAAATGCTTGTTGCTCTACTACCACTCCTATGGATGGAGAAATTAGGAAATGGATGGAGATCTAACCAAATGAAAGTTTACCAGTGGCACTACCTCCATTGGTGTGATGATTCTAAGGGGTACTCTTAGGATTTTCATACTGACACCTATCTTCCAACCCAACTTGAAGTACAAGTGGAAAGATGATATGCAAGTAGCACTTAGGAGCGATCGGACTAGATTACCACACAAGGCTTCCTAACAAGCCGCCAGGATACTAGTGGCTTAGTATATAGGTCCCTATCAAACATTCACTAACATCATCATACAATTAGCCATCTACTTCTACTCTAACAACATGAAATCAAATCCTACTTTAATTTGAGAGATGAGAAGAACCATGCAATACGCCAAAAGGATCATGTACATCCACCATGCAAGCCACAACAATGACTAGAGAACAATTTTGATAGTATTTTGGCAACAATTCTCCAACATAACCCTCTTACAAATGAGAGCAAAATGGCCTTACATAGAGACTCCAAATTACAATGAATGGCCAAGATTAAGAGGCAAAATCAAGGGCCAAGATTATATCTTACAAACCCTAATTAGGGTTACTATTATTCAACCATCACATGAGGGCACTAACTTTGTGGGCCAACGAGAAAATTACAATAATTTGTCAACCAATGAGAACATAGGACACTTGGCATGATTTGATTGCATGCACATGAAAGTGCCACCTCATCAACCTTGGTCCTTATCTTATAAATTTATTCAATCCTTGAGATAAGGTGAAGCCTTGGATGCTTGAGCTTGTCCTTAGAAACTTTCTTATCACCACTCGAACTTGCTTGTACTTGATGTCTTGACTCTATAAAAGGATGAGGTCTTCATGCATATGGGGTAATCTTGCCTTGGCCTCGATGGCTTCCCTGGATGTGAACTCCTTTGCAACTTGAGAGCCTTGCTCTTGGCCACTACCTTGAAATCGAACTTAACCTCCCCCATTATCCTTGCCTTCCTACTCTTCCAACCTTCCCATTTGAATCCAACCAAACTAGCTTGTACGAATAGCCAAGCCTTACCTAGCCTCAAATATTTTCAAATCTCTTCTACTAATCTGCTCTTTCTTGAAATTGCGGGGCTTCTTGAATCTCAATCTTCAATCAAATTCGCCTTTCACCCGATTTCATTCTTTACCAAAGCTTGCATTTCAACCTCTGCCGGCATGCAATCAAATAGAAGGGCTAGGACCCCATGTGGAATTGCTTCTAGTTTTGCACTGCCCTAAGTTATAATTCTAGATTTTCACTTATAATTCTAGCCCAATCAAATTTGTCCTTTCCATTTACAATTTCATCAATAAAGTAATACATCCAATTCTCGAATTGCATACCTTGTGAGATGCCCATGACTTAGTTGAGCAGCACAATGAGGTCGCCATACTCTGATTTGAAGTTTGATCAGGTGAACCTTGACGCCTTGGTGACTCCCTTCTTGCCTTCATGTACCCAATTTTGTTTTAGGAGAGTGAAGTAGGCATCTTGATTATCCTAGTGGAACTTGGCAGCCTAATCCATCGTTTGTCTCTCAATTGTATCATTTTTATAGTGCCACTGTTGGTGTCACAAACTTGCTTCAATTTCGAGAAGAAGGTGGTCTTTGACATCATGTCTTCTTTGTCCTTTTTAGTATACGTTCCCTTAGGGATCTTGCTTGCACTAACATCCACCATTCTAAACACTTATTTCTGCCCCTTCGTTCTAAGTGATATGGATTACCCTTATTGATCACCAACCTTCTTTCTATCGATGGATTCTAACTTATTTCTGCCTCGCCAAGTCCTATCACTACACTTATCAATCTCTAGTCTTCAACCTAGGGGTGGGACTACTACTTATTTTTGCCTTTTCGTTACTTTAGGATGTACTACACTTATATCTCCCAACTTCATTCTTAGGGTGGTCTAGCTTATTTCTGCTTTGCCAAATATCCTATCATGGAATCTACACTTATCTCTCCAATCTTCAACCTATAGATGGGCTGATGAAGTGGTGGATAAAAAGTACAAGCAAGGGAAGAGGAACGAAACCAAGCAAGAACAAGAGAGAGACAACCTTGCCCTTAGAGTGGCCTCCAAACACGGAATGAAGTTCATCCTTCCACCAACAAAGAACACCTTTGGAAATTTGTCTGGCATGTGAAAATTTAGTCCTCCAAGCAAGAATGTGAAGTCATGGCAAGTGAAATAAGACCTTGGAATTCTGTCCACCTTATGCAAATACTGAAAATGCTTATTAAAACTCCTTGTCTAGGGCACCAAAATGTGTGAAAATCTGCCCTTATGTTGTCCAAATCAGACTTGATCAAATTCTGGAAATTTTCATTGAAATACTTGATCTAGGGCACAAAACAATGTCCTCAGATCTGCCTTCAATATCCTTCAAAAAAGTTGCCAATAGTAGAAGATGTCAATGAAAATTGCTAGAGTTTGGTTATGAACCAGCTAGGGCATGAATTGCTGCAATAAAACTTGTCAAATCAGGCTCTCAAATTTGTCATAAATGATATAAATCAGACCTCCAAAACACTATCCAAATTTTGTCCAAAATGCCCTAGAAGTTGCCACCAATAAAACCCTAATATGCACATGCAAATTGCCCAGAATGAAGGTGCTCAAATGTGATGGATTTTGCTGCCTTATGAAGACTGGAATTGACAACAAAGGATCAGATCTGAAAATGAAACAAATGCTGCCCAGAACAGTCCACAATGGAGGCGGCAAAACCCTAGATGCTTGCCCAAAACCCAAAATCGCCAAAATGGAGTGCTGAAGAAGAAGTGCCAAATTTGTCCTCTCTATTGCCAAAAATAGATGCTAACACATGCCTGAAAACCCTAGCTTGCTACCCATGAACAGATGTGATATAAAATCGCAGCCTCTTTGCAAGAAAAAAAAATCAATCCTCCACTAAATTCACCTAAAAATCAGGCCTCCACAAAATTCGCCCAAGCACTAAAAATCTGAATTTGTCTCAAAATCGCCTAGGGCAGAAATTCGCCCAAGATTACAGAAGAAAAAAAAATGCCTCCAAACAAGGAAAATCTGCTCCAAGAAGAAAATCCCCTAGGTTGGAAATTACCTCTCCACAAATTTCGCCCAACACATGAGGAGGAGGAAGATGGAATGAAAAATGAAAGAGGGGGAAGCTTCTCTTATACTAACATTTCACTAATTCTCCAAGCTGGCCGACTTGCCCTTGGAGAGACAAAAAATTAAATTAGGCCACCATTTATGGTCCAAATTTAAATGCATCATTAAAATTACCTCTTCCATAGTGAAATTAGCATATTTAATTGCCGGTTAGGACCAAAATTGCAAAATAAAATTAAGAAAGCCTTGGAGATGTTAAAATTTTCATTTAAAAACGTTTTAGTAATTAAAATATCATTTAAAACTGGATTTTGCAAGCTAAAATTGATTTTCAACATTAATTTACTAATTTCTTTAAATATTTTAAAATCTTCAAGGCAAATTTAACCCATTTAATGCCAATTTTTGCAATTTAAATCCAAAATCGATTTTGCCATGCAATTAAATTTTTTTACAACAGAAATAAATCATTTCTCTAGAATCTAAAATCGATTTTCCAATTTGATTTCACCATCACAAAATTAATTTTTTCACCAAAAAAATCCAAGATTTTCCAAAAAACCTAGATCTAACAAAATTTCATTTTTTGAAAATTACTCAAGTTGTTCTTTGAAATTTGTTCGGCCTAAGGATAAAATTAGTCGTTTTGGAAAATCAAGCTTAAAACCGGGTGAAAAATAAACCTAACCTCCTCCCCTGGCCCGAAGGTGTCTAAGACGTAAAATTTTCTAAAATCGGAAATTTTTGGACAACTTCAAAAATTATTGCCAAGGCGACTGAAAAAGGGGGTCCCCAAAAATTTTGGGGCGATGGTGTGAAAACCTCACAACACCATGATATTGATGAGTGGATAATGGGTAATGTTTGTCCACACATCCATGATTATGTTGCATCTATTCTTTACCCAATATTTTCGTCATCTTCTCCATCAACATATTGATATTAGAATAGTTATAATCCAAGAGTATGGTCCTCAAGTCTTATGATGCCTACCAAGGAAAATATTTGCACATATCGTATCAATATACTAAGTCTCATAGCAAACACCGTGCCATATCTTTGTAACTACTAACTCAGTTACATGAGAGATATGCACTATCATAATCTCCAAGGACATCATTGTAACATCCATTATGATAGCATAAGAGACTAATGCAATATCTTAGTAAGTACTGACTTAGTTACATGTAATATGCACTATCATGATCTCTAGGGACATCATTATAACGTCCATCATGATACAAGGTTAGACTATTGTAAGATTGTCACCTCACTATAGTAACCACAAACAAACATTAATGAAAGATTGCCACCTTTCATGATGTTTCCACAGAATTATGTAGTAGTTCACATGACATCCACCATGAACCATATTAGAGGGTGGATCCACCATGGTATTCTCGGAAGGTGGAACAAGGGTTTTCACCTCAAACTTCTCTATTACAAGGAAGGATGCATTCATGTACATCTTAGGTAATCACTGATGCTCAGACTCCCTTTAGTAAGGGCTTCAATGCATAACTTAAAGCTTGTCTTCAATAATGCACAAACTTCACTTTGGCAAAAGGCTTGAAGAAAATATTGGTTGTTAGATCTTCAATGATAATGCACTCTGAATGAATAGCATTTCATCTTAGGCATTTGTATAAAGGCCTTTGAGCCTACACACATGGAGCTTCATTTCATGAATCATAGTTCTCAACCTATTGTAGTTTCCTGCTCACTAGAAAAACCATCTCAAAATGGTCTACTCCCTTTGAATCAACATGACCATGAACCTTGAAGATTAAAACGAATCATAACCTCTAGCTGCTCCCTTTGTCACAGGAGCATGACCTATTCACATTTCTAATTATGGAAGATGTCTTGTTTCAAGTGACTCACAACATTGGGCACATATCCACAAATGTTCACTAGATAAATTTCCCATACACAAATGTACATCTGATTCCATGGTAACATGGGTGAATACAATAAACTGTGGATCTATCCTCAGGCTTGACAATACCAAACATTCATGATAATGTGATTTCCATTTGAAGCTCTAAGTACATGCATCAACCACCTAACTTCTTCGTTCAAGGTTGCTTTCGATGGATTTTTTAGATTCCCTGATATCAATCATCCGATTTCTTTCTTCAAGATTACCTCAGATGAGCTGTTAGACTCCCTCTGAACGTGAATTTCTTCTCTTCAAAGAAGCGCCTTAAACCATAAACTCAGTCCCATGAATGCAAACTCTTATGCTTCTTGATCTACCCTGAAAGCATTTCAGAGAGAGATTACAAATAGTTCGTAAAAACTAAACTATCCCGAAGGGAAATAGCAATGATAAAAGCATATTAGATTTACTATCACAATGTTATAGCATGAATTAATGACTTAAAAATTCGTGAACATAATTCAAGGGTATGAAATACTTATCTCTTCATTGTCAAATATTGCAGCTCTCTGACAACTTCTTTCGCTAAACTCAATCTCCCTTGTATACTTTATGGTGACTCTAGGGAGTTTAGGACTTTCATTATATTTTCAGCATTGTGCTGACCATACTCTTGAATTTGGAGTGTATAAATGTATTTATCTCGTCTCTCATACACACCCTTTTTGTACTTAATTTTTTTTCTTCCAGTTTTCCAGTTACTAAACAACTGACAGGCTTCCTGTCCACATGCTTTGTAACTGCGATTTCATCATCAGATCCATATCGATTGATTTGGGCACATAGAAATCAACATTTCATTCGGGTTGATCATTCTGATAGTGCCTTGTACAAGATACCCAATAACTGCATTGCCACCCGTGAGTACAGACAGATTTCAAACACCATCATTGTTGTCAAATTTTCCATAGGCTGGAATTGACATCGTTGCAGAAATGGTTTTCAACAACCTTTCTCAAGGTCCACATTATTTCTATATCATGCATAGGCTCCTCAAGCAAAATTTGTATATACATATGATTTATCACTGCGTTGTCCTCTGCTCATAAATGCTATTATGACCATATTTGTATGGGACTCATAGTGTATGCGAGTATTCAAGACTTTCTCATCTCTCCAGTCTCAGATGGAGACTTCCAGCTCTTTTGAATATCAGGGAGACAATTCGAGAAGGCCAGCAGTGGCAGAAACTTCCCCTGCTTGTCCTTTGCTACTGTGAGTATTCTATACACTTAGATCACCAGTGAGAATGTATTCTTATATTCCCTGTAGTCTGCCTGTGATCAGAGGTCACTGTCAATGAATGTTAGAGGATTATCCTTGTTAGTTGCCGATGTCCATTGAGTTGCTATGTCTGATCATAACTTCCTATTTCCAATGATGATTGTGATATTTAAGGTTGCCTGAATTAGATATAGACTCTGATTTAATGTCTATTGACCCGCCGTAAACCACAATCTTCAATAACTCCAAAGAGTTTGCCTGGCAAAGCAGGCTTATAAGTTCAGTAATATTCCTCATTGAATATTAATTTCTTGTCATTCATTGACCGAGTCTGATTGCTTGGCTGATAGAAATTTTGCAATGTCCACAGTCGGTTTGTCTTCAATCTCATAGAGGATTAATTCCACGTTTATTTGAAGGAATCATGTAAGGTTCCTGCAGGCTACATGTGTTTATTTTCTCTGCACAGGATCACTACCTTACTTATTTTAATGTAATTGGCGAAAAGGGTAATTCACAGCACCGTTATGTTGATGCTGTAAATGGCTTCCTGGGCCCAGGAGTAGGACTTAGGATGCAAACAGAGAGCACATGTAGTGCTTATATACAACCACCACAGAATGCAATTGTAGATAATTGGTAGGCAACTCCAAGTGCTCAAGAAAGTGCCATGGCCAGTGTCCCTGTCCAAGATACTGTAATTCCTATAAATTTGCCAGCTAATGCCCCAGTTTTTTCAAATCATTGTCATCCAATGTACTGATTTCTTCAAAATGGTTGTTAGTCAATGTACTGATTCATTCAAAGCAGTCTATACTCCATTGCATTGCAACCATCTGGGGCTTTGGATGTTTTGATGAATGTCCTGCAACTTGTCTCCATCAGACCAATGGTCTTTTCTTTGGACATTCAGATCCAAGGGTGTAGGTATTACCTTCTAGAGAAGGGCATGTTTTCTCCGTCCCTACCAGCAATACAAAAATGATCCCAGGACCATAATATGGTCGTGAGTGATGCTAGGCTTCAAAAAATGGGATCTAAGACAAACTTTACTCAAGTTACAAGAGGAAGTTGGTATAACTATGTCTTCTATGGATCACAGATTGAGTATGCAGCCGCTTCATGTTGATTCCCGAATCGTTTTCGTACCATCCTCTTCATGTGAATCCTTATGGCAGGATACACACGATTTGCATCAGAATGGTTCTATATGAATGGAATGTAATCAACAAGATACTGGAGGACATTTGCAACAGTTCCTTCCACAGTGTGGCCTTGCTTCACCTTGTGTGAATGATGACAATCTTCCAATAATTGAACGGCTGCACAACGATGATATGATCAGTGACACCTATATTGCAAATTTTGTTTCATGTCAACGGACGGATCATCCTATCGACAATGCAGCTGGTTTGAAATTCAAGTTGCCAATTTCTTTGCATTCCTAAGACCTGGGCGATTTAGACTATGCTTGATTTAGCATCGTTAGGAGAAGGAAACAATTTATACTAAAATCAAACAGGGCCGTACAGGTACGGCTGTACTTGCAGACCGTACAGTTGCTGGATTTGGGACAGATTAAGGTTGCAGCCTGATCACTGTATCTTCAGCATATAGACAACATTGTTGCATCATTCCCAGTGGTATCAGAGTGGTTTCTTGCCATCCTGTGGAGGTCTTATTGGGAATTTGGAATAGCCAGATAGAGAGAAAAATGTTTGACAAAATGAATGCCGGTCCAGATTAGGGAAAGGAAAGATTCTTATAGTTATTAGACACCTTAGCACAGGGACAGTGATCAGCAGAGCAAAGAGCACAGGAACAGAGTCAGAGATTGGAGCTTATGAATGTAGATGATGGCTCGTCAAATGGGGTTGAATGCTAATGTGGGTGGAGGAAATAATTAGAACGGTAATAACCAGAGTGGTAATAATTAGGATGGGACACATAATGGAGGCGAACAAGTTGGGAACAATTTCGGTCATGCACCCCAACAAACTAGGACAGTGAGTTCGAGGCCCATTATTCCCACAGTTCCTCCTAGAGCTCCAGAGCAGCTCGTACCAGAGCCCCAGATCACTAATATACAGGACCAATTGAGGAGAGATTGGGAAGTCGGAGGTCCAGATTTTATTGCTGCAATTACCTTTAGGGAGTATATAGATGTGCAAATGAAGCATATGCCACGTGGACATGACAGGAACCAGAGCTATGAGCTACGGAAGAAAGTAGGGAAACTTCAGTTATCATATTATGATGGCTCGGGGAAGTCTACAGCAAGAGCTTGGGTTCAAAAGCTTGACACATACTTTCAAATGAATCCTATGCCTGAGGAAGAAGCTATTAAGTATGCAGCAATTCACTTGGATGGGTTAGCACACGAGTGGTGGCATCATGGTATGGTCACTATGGGTCATGCACACATTACCTCATATGTAGAGTTTACGGAGAGACTGATTGAACGTTTTGATAGGCCTAAGGATCGTACCTTCCCTATGACAGCCAGAAACTTTTATAAGGAGTTTAACAGACATGCTAACTCGATACAGGGAGACATTAGCACATCTTCAGGTAATGGTTTATCTGCATCATCTTCACAGGTAGAAGGGGTTACAGACGTTGTGCAGGTTGAGCCAGAAGGTGATATCATAGGCAAACCGGATTGTGTGATTGACAGAGATAGTGATTCCAGTACAGTTGGGCTGGATGAAGTTACAGCAGTTGAGGATATTATCATGTTTGAGGATAGTACAGTTGATCAGAAAGTGAGCATTCAGGACTTGTAGAAAATGAGTATCAAGCACAGTTGGATGCTTCTTCACATGAGATAGAGGCTAGTAGCTCTTTACTTGGTATGGCAAGCCAGCTGAAGACAAGGGACAAGAATATTGTCACGACTTTATCTCATCATGACAGGATACATGGATTGATTGAGAATCACATTTGGATGATCCAACTGTAGGAGAGACAGAAAGGAGTCACAATAGGTTCTTCTTGTGACAACTTACAACAGATCAAGGAAGGCATGGAGGCAATGAAGGTAAGTTACATAAACCTACTTTCAATCGTGATCATCTCCTTAATCTTGCAGGGATCTATTTAGATGCATTGAAGAAGAAGGAGGAGGAGGTTGACCGGCTTTCTCATGAGCTGGAGGATACTTGGAATTCCTTGGTGTGTATTTAGTTAGCTCTCCAGGATTCTGAGAGACATGTGGACGAGCTTTGTCTTGAGGTGAGCTCAGTTCGGGAGTTAGCGCGTATAGCAGGGACTTAGTTTTCTTTTACAGTTAGGTCACATGTTGATGATTTCTTAGAGATGACAGAGTTTACAGAAGAGTCCCAGGATTTGAGTATTACAGATGATAGCTATTCTGAGGTTACTCCTTTGGACAGTGTACCAGGGATAGAGTATAGGAGTTCGACCAGTCGGCACAATCATGTGTCTAGTCAGCTGAGAGTTGGCGAGTGAGATATTTCTATCGCTTGCAAGCATTTTGATGCTGTTCGTCAGTTGTTAGCAGTTTATGGATGGGGTTCTCCTACTAGTGATGAGCAGGGAGGCAGTTATCTTTCCTTGACAAAGATCCACTCTTTATGGGAGGCTATCCGGATTCTAAGACAGGATTATATGCAGTTGGTAGTTGATAGAGATTATCTTATGGAGTGGGGCAGTACAACATATGATGCGTTATTGGTCAAGGAAGATGAGGTGAGTGAGCTTACTCAGTAGCTCGAGGTGACTTTTGAGTTTCTTGAGAGTACACAGTTGGCTTTCAAGGAGTCATAGTTTCATTTAGCTAAGGTGACCATGGAGTTAGAACGACTTCAGTCTTTACCAGATTCCGTACAATCACGGACCGTGGTGTTTGTTGACCGAGGATGTCCATGGTCGAGGTTGATAGAGGCAGTGGAGATGAGGATATATCTGTCCACGACACTAGTATTGGCATATTTGGTCCGTTTCCATTGGAGGTAGGTTCAGCTGAGTTAGGCGCTACAGCTAAGCATTGTGGTATCTTTGACTTGAAGGGCACAGAGACTAGTGATGTTGTTGTTGATTCTGCGCCCTTGGCTATATCATCATATCTGACTTAGCTGATGATCAGTCACAGTTGGTCGTATCACATCTGCAGGATGAGTCTTTGACTGGGATTGGTTCTTTTTACCAGCATTATATTGCAAGATATGTTCATCGGTTTACTTTTGATCCATGTGTTGAGGAGTTGATGGTAGACAGGTTTGGACTGGGCTCTCGTTTTGCTATCTACCGTCTAATGACTATTCATCATCAGCAGTGCATGGGTGTTATGGTTATGAGACAGTGGCCGGTAATCTGCAGAGTTGTGTTAACTGCAATAGATGTACAGTATGTGGATTCTTTGTATTTGGTGCAGTTTCATGCGGGAGTATTCACCGTTGTTGCAGAGTTGTATTGTGCATTCCGCATAGGCCAATGGGATGCGTTGATGGTACTTACTATGTTGGCAGTTTGGGTTATCTACTCTACTTGGGTTCTGATATTTCGAGAGCTTGTTTCTCATGGGTTCCTGACTTTGGAGTTTGGGTGAGTTGTATTCGCCAGTTTGATTATGGTTTCCTCTTGGTTAATTTTCAGAGGTTGTTGCAGGAGCCTATGTTGACTGACAACAGTATAGTTCATGACTACATTTGGGATTAGGTGGATTGATTGGGTTGTTGTTCGGCCATTGCTTGGGGACAAGCAATTTTAGGAAGGGCGGACTATAATGTCCCCATTTTGGTTGACATTGTTTTGCGTGCCGGATCAATCTACCATGGACTCTCGTAGACTGGTGGTTGTGATGAGAGAGTCATTCTGGCATTCATTTGAGGATTGGATGGTTTATTATGCTCTTGGAGAGATTATTTTATCATTACTTTTTTATACCCGGCCTACATGTTATAATTTTAAGTTGAGTTGCACTTTTTATTTTATAAAGTTATTTTATTATAAAAGTGCATTATAATGGGATTTTATAATGGATGTTTCTAGAAGTTCTTAGTAACTTCTTAGAAAAGGATGCTTCTAGAAGTCCTTAGTAACTTCTTAGAAAAGTAAATAAATAGAGGGCTTGGCCTCTCACTTGCATGGACGGGATTTGATAATTCAACTACATTCTCTTTGAGCATTTGTGGCACCATCCAGGTCTGCAAATATTCAGCATAATCCTCGAAAACGATACTTCTCAAGAGATTGCATAACTGAGGAAGTGAAAGACCTTCTGAAGGGTTGCACTTTGGAAGTGGTATTCAACCATTTCAAGTTGAGCTTAATTTGTCTACTCAGACTACTTGAGGGTTTGATTTCTTCGAAAAAAGTAGAACCGAAAAAAAAGCAGGCCGAAAAAGCAAAGCAAAAAAACAAATACGAAAAAGCTGATCTGAAAAAGCAATTCGAAAAATCATTTCAAGTTGAGCTTCATTGAGTTTTCAGACTAGGGTTGAAAGTGAACATCTCTAGAGTCATTTTGGCAACTTGAATTTCAAACCAGGTATGATGAATTTATGACTCCAAATATGCTCCCAATCTGATCTTTGAAAATGACCAGTTTTGCATCAGATTTGTACATAAATATACAAAACCCTTCTAACAAATATGATGCAATCTTTTCACCAAAATGACTCCAGAGATGTTCACTTTCAACCCTAGTTTGAAATCTCAATGAAGCTCAACTTGAAATGCTTTTTCGAATCAGCTTTTTCGTATCTACTTTTTCGAGCTGCTTTTTCGGACCGCTTTTTCGAGCTGCTTTTTCGGACTGCTTTTTCGATTCTGTGCTTTTCTACTTGCTTTTTTTTTCAGATTTGTTTTTTCGCTTTACTTTTTCGGCCTGCTTTTTTTTTTTGGTTTTGCTTTTTTCAAAGAAATCAAACCCTCAGGTAGTCTGAGTATACAAATTAAGCTCAACTTGAAATGGCTGAATACCACTTCCAAAGTGCAACCCTTCAGAAGGTCCTTCACTTCCTCAGTTATGCAATCTCTTGAGAGGTATCGTTCTCAAGGATTATGCTAAATATTTGCAGAACTGGATGGTGCCACAAATGCTCAAAGAGAATGTAGTTGAATTATCAAATCCCGTTCATGCAAATGAGAGGCCAAGCCCTCTATTTATTTACTTTTCTAAGAAGTTACTAAGGACTTCTAGAAGCATCCTTTTCTAAGAAGTTACTAAGAACTTCTAGAAACATCCATTATAAAATCCCATTATAATGCACTTTTATAATAAAATAACTTTATAAAATAAAAAGTGCAACTCAACTTAAAATTATAACATGTAGGCTGCGTATAAAAAAGTAATGATAAAATAATATCTCCAAGAGCATAATAAACCATCTAATCGTCAAATAAACGCCGGAATGACTCTCTCATCACAACCACCAGTCTACGAGAGTCCATGGTAGACTGATCCGGCACGCAAAATGATGTTAGCCAAAATGGGGACATTACATTCACCTTGTGTGAATGATGACAATCTTCCAATAATTGAACGGCTGCACAACGATGATATGATCAGTGACACCTATATTGCAAATTTTGTTTCATGTCAACAAACGGATCATCTTGTCGACAATGCAGTTGCTTTCTGTGTAGTGGGGTCTGATCCCCATTCTACTAGCCTTGCACATCAGCAGTGGACGGGAAGCAATGATCAAGATAAAACAACTTTTCGTCCATCTGTATCAACAACCAGTCTCAGGGAGTATTTTTTCCTCCCACAGAATCATTCATTCCTCTAGAATGATGATTATTCACTTTCACCGAATATAAATCAAAATATTCGATGGGCAGGATGTTGATTAAAATGTTGAGTCCGATATCTCCTTACTTTTATTTCCCTTCTATCATTTGATCTTCCTCCAACCTGGCTTTGATACCATGTTGAGGTTCGTAGATCAAATGTAATACCTTTAAAATTTAATTAATGTGTAAGCGCTCTTGGATATGGTGCTGATATAACTTTCCTTGTGCACGGCTGTCAAAATAGTACGCAAGTGTCAGAGAGGACTGTTGCTTGTAATGATACTCTTGCCCGATGAGATTATATACGTATCACAAGGGACATGTCTCATGGAGAGGCATGTACCTATGTGGACAAAGTCCACGTAGGGGCATGTCTCTCCATGAGATATGCCTCATCAAATTAGGATAAGGTGATGAATTAATCAATTATATAATCAGTATATTTTCCTTGATAATAATCATTAAATATCCAACTCAATTATATATAATATAATATAGATATATTTAATAATTGTTAATCAAGGGTAGTGTAAACGCATAATGATTTATACACTGATACAACTATTTGTTTTCTTTTATTATTTCAATCTGACCGAAGCTATAAAATTGACATTTATAATGGCAAGAGAGCATAGATGGGGCCCACGTGCCTTTAGGGTTCAACTGTAGGTACTAAAATCGAGGAAAATAATAAAAAAGCTCCTTTCTAATGCCCCTAGGATAGGAAACTTCCTAATGTCCTTGGGATGCTCAAGGGACTGCTGGGTCCATGGAGATGTCTTGGCACCTCTAGTATTTTGGACATGTTCCAGCTGCCTTGGTGGCATTGGCAAGACATCAGCTCCCCGTACTTGCATCATAGAGATGTCCTCATTCTAGAAGCTTGAGGTTTTGGTGGGTGGGGGTGGGGGAACGTGTTTCTGTGGTTCACTGATTGTGCACCTCTTTCTGTCATTTCTGTGTGCATGCATATACACACAATCATTGAATAGTTTCATTATTGGTAAAGATAGAATAGGCTTGGACTTTGTGTACTTTCACTTACACAAGGTTTATACCTCTCCCAAATATTAGCCATAATATGTGTACTTGAATACTACATCTTTGAGATGGTGGCTTTTTATTACGAATATAATATCATCCATAAGTTAGTATAGGAAGATGTATGTTCTATGAAAATTTGGTAGTTTGCTAGTTTAATAGTTTTAATAATGTTATAAAGTTAAAGAATACTTTAAAATCGAATAATTTTTTTTCATAAACTCTAATAGAAATAATTGAATTTCTTTTATATATTTACACAAACATGGTGTTGGTTCCCAATACCGCAGATTGGAAATCCAAGAGCCTGCCACTTCTTCGATAGGATTCTACAATCAATTCTGGCCAATGAACGAGAATCACCTTGATTCCCCTACAGTTCAGGCTCCACTACACCTAGGCGGGTAGACCTTCTCCTTAAACCAGATTACTTGGCTCAGATATTTTCTATAGCGAATATAAGCTTTGGAGAGTTCTTCGGTTGGCAAAGTCCTTGAACTCAATTAAAATGAAACTAAATGCTGAGTGTTTTAAATGGTTACATGTTTTGTAGAATGTTTGTCAATAATAGATTGGATGCTTGTAAGAAGGAAGATATAGATTTTCTGACTTCAATAATAAAAAGACCAGTGCCTCTACTCATCTGAGCAATAGAGTCAACTGCAATGAAGCTTTTCACATACAACTTTATAAAATTCTACGCACTTATACTGTCAACAATTAAATAATCAAGATGTGATAGATCAAATATATATGCAATCTTAAATTAGTTCCAATTGAATTTTTAACTCTTGTGGTAGGAAGACAAACTGGACACAAATACGGAAACAATTCGATATTTCATTGTATCTATGATGATCATATTAAAGATGCTAAATGACTGTGTCCACTTATTTGATATTTAAATTGTATACATAATTTAAAAATGATTATATAGGATGAATCATCTGCAGTTTGAATTCATATTATAAAGCCATATTTATTTCTCCTTACAAATAAACCTATTAAATTTGTATTTCTCTTCCGAATGTCGAATATGTCTTCTTGTTGGATAGTTTTACATATTTATATATTGGAAATAGAAGTAAGGCATCCTTTCATAAATGAAAGTCTAGGACTTTTCTTATAAATAAGAAATTTTTAGTTAAATAAACCTTTAGTGATCACACCTCTTCTTTTGGTTAATTTGTAATTAACTTATATCTTGGAGAGATAAATATTATTAATTCTTATAATCAGCAGTCACTTTATAATTCTTTCAACTCCTGCGATGAAGCTCCTTTCTTCATCGATTGACCATCGATACTTCGTAGAGGATCAATCAAATAAGTAGGGGTTTATTTGATCGCATTTTGTATTTTGACTTTAGGATTATTGCTGCAGGAATATATATATATATATATATATATATATATATATATATATATATATATATATATATATATATATTTTGTATCAACTAATTTCTTCTGTTAATGGAATGAATGGTACTTTCCCTCAATGAAGAATTCAACTCCCAGATATTTGATGACTGGATATAATGATTTTAATACTGCCAAAGTACTCCAACTCCTATACGCAACCATGTGTGCGATCATCCCTGCAACTTGTTTGGAGAGCTTCTAATCTTGTCGGGTGAGATCTGCAATCATCTTTATATGGTTCTCTTGAAAATATCGAGTGTTGGGTGCAATCGTTTTCTGGCTATGCAAACTCTGGCATATCTGCTTCAAGCATCCATCATCTTTATTAGGAATGGAGGCTCCTTTGGAAACTAAATGAAGATGTTGCTTTACCCTGTCAAAGGAAGTATTTTCAAATATGGATCTGCAGGGGGTGAAGTCCAGTAATCTTCCATGAGAGTCATCTATCTCTCCGGCATAAAGTATTTTTATCTATTTCTCCTCAAACAATGCCACAATTCATTTTATACTGGTTTTGTGCATCCGTATTTGGAGATGAAGACGCTCACTCATTTTAAATTGCTAAATCATGGAGATGTATTTTTTACTCAACGACTCTTGTAGACATTTTTGTGATCATATTCTATGCCATTGATGCTAGAAATGAATTTCACTGTTTTGTAATGACTATCATTTTATATCCTTCCAATACTGAAGGCTATTTGTATTGCTTGGTCGGGGGTCCTGTCTGCTATGGAACATTGTTTATATGGCTTCTAACCAAGATCATGTCTTAGTGCAATTTTCCTTAGATACCATTTCATTGGCTAATGACTTCTTGTGTAGCTTTATATTGTCTCAAGCTATTCTTTGTTGTAGGTATTGTCCGGCTTTAGGCTCCAACTATCAAAAGGTTTCCAGCTTCAATAACTCCATTTGTATACTGGATCAATGTCCCTTCATATTCCCCTCCTCCAAACAAACAATTTCCTTCAGCTTTTGCAGTATTCTTTCTCAGACCATCAATAACGTCAAGGTACTCGTATGGCTGTTACATGTTTACTGGATTAAACGTTTCTCTTGTCGATCTCAGTTCGACTTCATAGGCTTCCAGATTACTCCAGTTCATATGGCTGAGATTTTTTTACATTCATCATATGCAAACCTCAACAGAGAAGCACGTTTGATTGTAAGGAGAGCAGAGTGAAATCTACATGTGTGTGTGTGCTCTGATTTTGTTATTAGTCTGCTTGTCTTTACTGAGATTCTTCCGAATTGAGTATATTACTCAATTCTCAACAATTTTGGAAATATTCACGAAACTGAATGGCATTTTTGTTGTATATTCATTCCACAACTTTGCAATCACATTGCACTTTTTCATTGTATGTCAAATCATCTTCTACTGCACCTTTTACATCTTGGTACTTATTTGGTTTATACATGGTTATATGGAAAGTGAAATCTTTTCTATGAAACAGGTTTATGTATACCAAGATATGGTTTGACAATCCTTCATCAATCTCCAAACTTATTTCTTAAATGGAATATCGAAAAATTAGAGTTCCATCACATGGTACAGCATTGAACAATATCCAATCTTGTAAGAATAATCTCCTATTTCAAAATCATTCCTTATCGAACAAGTAACAAGCTCCATCGTTCTTCAACAATCAAGCATTCATTTATATCCGCACTTGTACACTTGCAATCTACTTCCAATCATAACCAGTGAAAAGTGTCAAGGGAATAATTTTTTAATTATTGCACCTCATTTGCATATGATTCACGGTTCAATTCATCGGTCTATGCATTTCAACAATGAAAATTGAGCTGTTTATTAGATGCATAAGGCATATGAATTAAAGATGAAATGAGAAATCTCTATACAATCTTTACATTCATATCTAGGCTCCCATTGTTGTTGGAGTAGGTTGTCTGTGAATTGCAGTAGCCTTTACTAGTTTGCACACTTTTATGTGTGTAGGTAAGTGTATTATAGGTGATTTGACATTAGATGATTTACAAAAGTTCCAGCTACAGCCTTTCCTTGCTGATGTGTAATTCGTTTTCTTTTGTGTATGTAGTGGGTGAGATACCCGGTAAGGTGGCAGTGTTACAAATTTGCTTGGATAGTGATCGCTGTGATGTGATGCATATCATTCATTCTGGCATTCCTCCAGCTTTACAGTCACTTTTGGACGATGAGTCTTCAGTAAAGGTGTGCTTTTATTTTAACTTTGATGGTTACACACACACAATTGGTTTAGTTATTTTGGTTGTTTGAATGCATGCATTAATGATATTAAAGATGTATTGATTCTATTTAGATATTTTACTGAGTGAGTTTTTCTAGGTTGGTGTTTCTATAGCCGGTGATGCATTTAGGATGCGAAATGATTATAATGTTAATGTGCGAGGAATAGAGGATCTGGCCAGTATTGCATGCCAGAAACTAAGACCTTTAAGAAGTTGGAGCCTTTCCAGTCTTTGTGA
The DNA here is from genome assembly GCA_028749045.1 of Cupressus sempervirens. NCBI lineage: Eukaryota > Viridiplantae > Streptophyta > Pinopsida > Cupressales > Cupressaceae > Cupressus > Cupressus sempervirens. Next base: position 106,308,354 of record CM053793.1, on the reverse strand, counting down.
GAAGCTCACGGGCAAGAAGGTTATGTTGATTAAACTTCTCATTTGATTTATATTCTCAGCATTTATAATATATCTATTTAAGGAACATTTTGTTGAATGTTTTTTTTAACATTAACTGATGTATGTATGCAAAGTGATATGCAAGATGGCTGCAATTGCTTGTAATTGTTGTATCTCTTCAATTGTGATCTTGCATTGCACAATGTCTAGTGAGAATCATCATGCTTAGACGAATGCTCTGTACAGGAAATAATTCCTTTTACTAGATGATGCTAAATAGCATTCTATTTAGAGCTTCAAAAGGAAAGGAAGATTTTTTTGTAACTAGTATCCCTGAAGGAGCTAATTCATTTATTTGACTGCAGCTACCGAGACAGATAGTGAAGAAAAATATATTTGATGTACAAAAGAGAAACCCCAATAATATTAGACATTGACTAAGAAAGTTGAACTACAAAAGCTTGCAATTAACACTAGAAAAATACTCCAAAGGCTACAATGAAACTGCTGGGCAAATGTATAATTTATTTAAGCAAGAGAGTTTGTATAAGATTTTCTCTATAAATAGTCTTAAGATTTGGATCTGAATATCTTTTTGAACTTTATGAACTTTTTTGTATTGCTTAATTTCCAAAAAGTGTATACACAATTAATAATATATTCAATCAAATGGTCAAGACAAGTTGACATCACTTGACATTTGGAAAAAATTGAAGAAATAATACAATCAGGTATTTTAGGCACACATGGATAAGGGAGTGGATGCAGATTAAGCCTCCTGTAGATATGAATGAAAGGGACATCCACACCAAGCAAAACAAAAACTATTGTAAAAGATTTTAAATAGCCTTCCATCACATGGATTGTTCTGCATTACCTTTTTAAAATATTTAGTATAGTTATTTGAAATGGTTATGACTATATTATAAGGTTAGAGATGATATTTTTCTTTCTCCTTAGGTTTAATAACTTGTTTCCAAATATTCACAAGGTTTTAGTGTGTTTAGTTCAATTTGTCCCTTTACTTGTAGAGGTTCATTGGCTTTGGGTGTTAGTGTATTAGGAAAGTTCCCAGGTAGAGTACTGTGGTTCCTTGTAGGATTTTCTAGTCCATCCAACATAGCCTTAGACATTCCTAGACGGACATTATCAGATGTTGAATTGCTCCGATGAAGTCATTAATCAACTAAGTTACCTATTCGGGTTCGTGGATGGATTTGGGTTCTAGAATCGGATTAGTGTTATTTTCCCATTATGATTTGTTAAGATTTGTGTGTGTGTGTATTCAAACAATAAAGAGAAATATACATAATTGTCAAACTAAATCATTTCATACTGTGAATCTATGATGCTTGACCATTGATCAATGCCAAATGTCAAAGATAAACATTATGATTCAAAAGAAAATCATCACATTGAATTCATAAAATACTTGTAGACTTAGAATTCAATAAAGTTTGACACATGATTCAATAATCATGAAAGTGTTCTCAATCATCAAATGAATTATCTAAAAAATGGGGATCATTGGGGTCTTGAGTGGCTGCAAGTAATAGATCCCCATCATCACTGGAACCCAAACTGGTTCCACTTGCACTAGAGAGTACTACGTCATCCTCCTCATCTACACGAAGCAGCATGGTTCTAGCAAGATCTTGAATCATCATATCCAAGTCAATAGACTCAGGTGCCACATCCCAAGGCTTCTCTGCCCCCTTCTTTTATTTTGGATACTTACGTGCTAGGAAGTGCAAGTTGTGAACAAACACCAAGTCTTCTGCTTTTTTGGAGCCCAATCGGTTACACTTCACTGAGTAGATAAAGGAGTATGTACTTGAATTCCATTCAGTGGCAGAAGAGCTAACAACATAGAGAGAAAACAAACAAAATAAATGTTAAAATCTACATTGCAAGTGGCCAAAAAAGAAAAGAAAAATACATTAAATAAAAAACTTACTTCTGATAGGTCTTTATGGCAAGAGGCTGGAGTTGCACATAATCTTGCCCATGGAGGTACCACCATGTTGTACCATCCATTGTGTTTTGATCATTCACAGCAATAGGATCTCCATCTTTTCCTGAGATGAATAACCCAAATTCTGTCCTAACATAGGCCCCCACCTCTGGATTGCTGAAGATCCTATTGAATGCCCTCTTATACCCACTAGCAACCTCGGTGCTGCTCTACCCGGAATGGAAAGTACCTTTGGGCTGTGATCCTTGAGAGAGTGTAAGCTAGAAGATGCAAAGGTGTAGTCATCTTGTTCCAGCGATGAAGAACAATTTCTTCCACCATTTTGTATAAGGTGTCTGCAGTGTCATTCTCTCTCCTTTGTATGATCTAGGATATGAATAACAAATGATGTTCATGTAAGTTATATTTATGTAAATTAAAACTTTTTCAGTTTAAGTATCTCTTAATAATAACAAAACTAGGGTAGAGGATTGTATTATAACTTACCAATTTGACTTTCTCCAACATGGTGTCCACGGCATCATAAGTATCCCCCAAGCATGGTTGATCCATGTTGGCATACCTAAGCATAGACATCATAGGGTCGGTGAATTCTAATAGGTAATCCCTTTGAGCCCACCAATCATCATCCAACATCATTGCCTTGACCTTTTGGGTTATTGTTGTATTGGATTGTTTCCAAATGCCTCATTGGTTGCTAATCAACATTTGTGACAATGCATCCTTCACCCTCACAAATTCTCTAAAGACGATTGTGTGTGATAGAAAGCGGGTGTCAGCCACCTAAGAACATGTGAATAGTAAGTTATTAACACATTTAATTATGTAAAAGATGACATAAAATGATTTTTCATAAATGAAACTAAATAAATTAAAATTTAAAATTTACCTTTAATAATTCCAATTTGGACAAATTATTGAGAATTGCTTGTGACATATGATTGTTTGTTGCAAACATTTGAATCTCCTCACACTCCCCATATATTTGCTTCACCCAATCTATTTAGATTCTAATGGCTTGCATCACCAAATTGAGGGAATGGACGGTGCACGGTGTCCAAAACGTGTGATCATATCTAGCCTTTACCAATGCACGCGCAAACCTACAAATGTTTGCATTGTTCGTAATAACTTAGACCATTTTATCACTACCTACTGCCTCTATGGAATCAATGAGAATTTGAGCAATAAATTCAGCATCTTGTACTTGCCCTTCACAATCAATCGCCTTCAAAAACATTGCCCTTTTGGGGGACACAACAATAACACTAATCAAAGGATGGTTTTTGCAATCTTGCCATCCATCTAAGGCAATAGACATACCTGTTTGAACCCAAGAAAATCTTATGGGTTTTAGTTGGGTCTCTATATTTTTTCTCTCGTTGTGCAATAAGGTGGTGAGCACCTTTTCATATCAAGGGCCTTGGTAACCAAAAGGTGCATTATTTATTGCCTGCACCATCTCCCTCCAATAAGGTGATCTAACCATTATTTATTGCTTGCACCATCTCCCTCTAACCAAGTTGAATGGAACACCATTCACAAAGAAGCAACGCCCAATTTTTTCATTAGCTATATCTCTAAACTCATTTTGAAATCTCTTATCTAATGGACCTCTCTTGCTAATGGTGATTTGTTGTTCTTTTACATCATCATCTTCCCTAGAAGGCATGAACAAGAAGGGATATCTAGAGGCTTGTCGAGTGCGTGGTGTCATTGATTTTTATTTCCCTATATAAACCCTAGGTTTCCCTTTTGAACTAGTTTGTCAACATTTTCTTGTTCTTTTACAAATGCTGCTATTTTCCTAGGTGGCAACCCTTTCTTATTTGGGCCCTCACACATATTAATCCCTCTACCCCCAGGGCCCAAGAAATGAAGTTCGACTATAGACTAGAAGCTTCTATATTGTACACTGCAAAAATTACATTTCCAAATAAACCCCTACCTCCAACATGTCGGGAAATTCTTGTAGTGTGTCTCCATAAAGGAAACCCTTTATCAAATTTTATTGAGACCCCCCCCCCCCCGTGCACAAATACACGCACACACACATAGCTTTCGCTACTCATTGTTGCACTTGAAATCTATAACAAAAATGAAAAAAAAAACCTACAAAACTTGGAATAAATTTGAAACTATACAAAAACTTGAAACAATGTAAGGAAAAACTAAAGAAAATGGTTCAAATGCATAACTTCAACACTCAAATCTGCCCCTAGGAAAGTATTTGCCACTCCACAATCAATCTCCTTAGATTTCGATCATTTCACTTCAAACTTGAAAGAAGTGTAAAATGAGTTTGAGAACAACTAAAAGGGGTTGTTTTAGGGTTTCCAACAATTTTTTTTTTTTTAACTTGTTTTGGCCCCACATCTTTTTTGGACTGTGGGTCTGTGGGGGTCTGTGCGGATCAGCTCCAAATTCCCTTGGATACGCAGGGATTCATTACTGGTTTGTGCTGGATCCACACAGGGTTCATATGCGACCTTGTGGATCCGTTTAGACCGTGAATCCAGACGCATCCACAGGGTACGGACCTTGCACAGACCTGAGACATATTGATCCGCAAATCTGAATCTGGTACAGGCTCGGATCTGGTCTGTGACTCAGATCCACAAATCTGGTAACACAGTTAATTATCTTTCTTGCATAGTTGAACATTAGCAACATCTGTAGAGAAGCTAGAAAGGCATTGCGCGGTGAAGTTTCATTTATTTGAATCTTATTTTCCCTTCCAACAATCGAATCCACATCCAGAGTATACCAGCTTATGTTTTCTTGCTGTTTGAGGGTCCCTTAGGCATAATTTTGAATATTATCAAATATCATAAGAGCTTTATATATGCATTTTGTGTCTAGAACTTCAAATTAGATGTTCATTTCATTTTAAGAAACCTCACTTGTAAAGAAATTTGTGGATGCTAATGGCATCTTTTCTGACACTAGTGATCTCTTTACCTGGTTTCTCCAGTATGAAGGCTGGAGATGCTTGACCTTATATATCCCTGAGATGCTCTAAATTTTGATAGAAAATCTTTAACACCTCAACTGACCAGCTTGAGAGCTCAATACTGAAAATTTCTTACATCTATTGTTTAGTTTGTCATGCTTTTAGAGACCTTGCATTGGGACAACAAATACACGGTATTAGTAAGAACATGCATGTGATGGAGCCTTCAGCCAGATACAATCAGCATTCTTATCCTCAACTTTTTATTACTTTGGTGTCTCTGATAATTGAAGAGTGCAACCATGGTTTATCTTCATTATCATTGATGTTTTTAAACATCCTTCTCAAAATCTCCTCTAGTTTTCTGCTCTCCGTATCCTTAGTTCTCCTTCATTTCTGTAGTGTATGAACTTCTCTGGTTTTCTTTTCTTTTCTTGGGGCTTGACTTGAGGTGCATTGGGCCCTCCTGCTGGTTTATCAGACTTATCTACCTTTTGCTATCCCTTCGGATATTTTAAATCTTCTCTCTACTTTGTTTAATTAAATTATATACTATTACAGTATTACTGACATTTTCTTAATTTGTTGGACCTCATTTCCTTGCTCTAGTGATAATTGCATATTACATGTCACACAGAAACATGCAAAATACCAGTTGAAGTTTGAGAAACCAGTTATCATGCTAAGATAGAGCATTGCCCGGCTTCATTTGGTAGTTGGCTTGTATTATTGAAAGAAAAATCTTAGTGTTCTATTTGTCATTTCCATTTATGATTTTCATAGCAATATCATATACCATCGGATAGTTATAAACTGTTGGTAATTGCCTCAAGGGTGGTTTATGAAAACAGCACAGATTATATACCATCTGATAATTATAAACTGCTGGTGATGTGATGTATGATATAAATTAGTAATCAATGTTATTTTTTGTCAATATATATTGCAATCGTTAAATTGGATAATGTTGTGCCTTGCAATATAGGTGGACAAGCCACATAACATTAGGTGTGGAAATTGGGAAGTGGAGAATTTATCTATACCACAGCTACGATATGCAGCTACAGATGCATATGCTTCTTGGTTCCTTTACGAGGTAAGTGACTATTAGTATATGCTCTGTTTAGCTGCATTCATCTTCATTATTATATGCAAATACCAAAAGTTTTCGGTTTCTTTCTGAGATATCACAATTATAAATTGACTTGATGGTATGCCAAGAGCTGAAGGGTCCATATTGTATGTTATTTGTTAGATAAATATTAATGAAAATCTTTAGTACCAAGAAGGCTCTGCCTGCTTAATTAGAACAGATTTTTGTGTCATGATGAGATATCACAAAAATAAATTGATTTCTTTATATTGAAAAACCTTAAATGTCCATATTGTATTGTCTATTTAAGATAAGTAGCCTTGTGAATGTTAAAAGATCTATCAATCTAATTATGAGGTTCCTAGTACCAAAAAGACCGCACTTGGACTTTGGTTAGAACAATTTCTAGTGTCTTCATGAGATATCACAAAAAGAAATTGATTTCTTGGTTTGGGAGAAATGTGAAATGTCCATACCTGAATGGTGTTTCTCAGATAAGTGGTAGTAATGAGAATTCCTAGCACCTTGCTATGGGAAAACTAAGGTGCGAGGTGAATTGAATGAAAAATGTTAAGATATATCAAAATGTTTCTTTGTTTTTGATCGGTAATTTGTAGTGTCCCCATTTTTGAGTTGCGGCAGATTTGATGGATTTAGTTTAACATTGGGTCCGTGTAGGCTAATACTGGTGTTCAGAGGACCTTGTTGTGGAGTTATAAGGCTCTTTAGTGACCGATGGTGATTTTTGGCTCCTTTTTGAGGCACTTATTATTTATAGCAAGTCAATAGATGGTTCCGATGAGCTTGGATGACTTTAGGAGTTGAGTGATGCTCTCAATTTTTATTTTTGGTTTCTAGTTTGGGCTCCAAGACTCTTGGAGGGAACATTTTTTTTTATTAAGTCACCCTGTCAAGGTCATTCATCATCTTTCTTCATCAGGATTGCTCATGTGCTTTCAGACTTAGATTTTGATGCTTCTTCAGTCATTTTCACAAGATGAGTGAATTTTGATTATTATTTAATTAAATAGAGCGAGGTTGCTATTTTTGTTGGTATTGTATATTATGACATTGGCCACCTTAGTGTCATAGCTCGTTGGAACTAGGTTGGAAAGTTTTAAATCTTAGGCACAAGAAACAATGACCTTGTGTGTTAGAATATCATGATATTGTTGAAAAGGTCATTATTAGAGGCAAGGAGAGTTACTAAATTGTATTATTCAAATATGTGCCTAAGTATAAAAAAAGGGAATTTATGTGACAAGTGTATGGAAGAAGCTATTGGCCATTGGTGTGTTGAAGAAAGATTTTGGGTTTATTGATTTATTCATCTCTTACCATTTGATTTTTATGAATTTGGAGTTTCTTAAATGTTTTCGATATTGAGGTTTGTGCTTCGAGCTGTTGAAATACAGAGCGAATTGTGCTCTGATTCTGAGAATTATTTTTGAGCTGGATGAATTGGTGCTGAAGTATACAAAACTCATCTCTTCACTTGCTGCAATTTATTACTGATTTGGATGCCATTATCTGAGCCTTCATTTCTGTTTCATATACTGTTGCTTGAAGGCATTTATAGTGCTGGAATCAGGTGTTCAATTTTGCAATAAAAATATTACTTAGACAGCCTGTATGGAGGTGACATTAGGGTATTTGGGGAAGCCATATCCTATCTGAGGCTGTTATTTGTTATGCTATAGCAGCATCCATATTCTGGGGCTGCATTTTGGATTCCTAGACTTGGCTTGGAGCTCCTTATTTCTTTTGCATCAAATCCAACACTAAGGCAATTCAGGTTTTCTAACAAATTGATATAACTTTCAGATTATGATTGTAGAATTTTCTTTCATCAGAACTGCAATTGAAATATAATGCTGGCATTCATAGTAATTTGGATTGGATTTCATTTGTATTTCAAGTATTTCTGTATATTTTGAAAAATACATAAAAGAAAATCATATATCTCAAAACACAAGAAAATATAAAACTTGCAAAGTAAAAGAACAATTCCTTAGCATTGTCTTAGAGTGACCTAGTAGGGCTCATTATAGTGGTATTAGAGTTTGCATGATATTTGTTTGACAAAATCTCAAAACACCAAAATTGAAGTTAGAACCGGTTGGGGTTCTTTACATAATGTATTAATATTTGAAATAATAGTTACATATAAGCCGCTGGCTTTGGCTGATTTGATCCCCACTCAACGTAAACTATCCACTTCCCCTTTACACAAAAACATATCAGAGCCGTCTGGCTGCAACATTTAACATTACCACAAAAAAAACCCCACATCCACCATTAACACTATTAACTACTATACTTGCTCGGATTGTCCTGAAAGATCGAATTACATTACATATTTGAAGTCGACTATACCAAAATTGGGCTGACTGGGACAGCAAACAACTTGACATATCAAACAAAGACCAAGTGGAAACATAGATGCTCACCCTAACCATTTTTTTAGCATTTTTCTTTGGACTCATTCGGTTTGAACATTCTACATCACATATCGACTTTGCCCTTCTTCCTCTCCTGGACTGGCTCGACCACTTCCTCACCATCATTTGGCCTAAGCTTCCCAATAGATTTCCTTGGAGTAGGCTTTATAATTTTTCATTGTTTAGTATCCAGGCATTCCATTTCTTCCTTTGCTTGTGCGAAGTACAACAAAAGCTCCTTCCAACCTCCCCCTAGCTTCTTGATTTGTTTTTTCTTCAGTTTGGAAGAACTCTAAATTATGAATGGCTGGAAATCCCAGCATCCACCCACCACAACACACCATGTTCCTTCACCTATTGCCATCCCAAGCCTTGGTTTGGCTCGACCGGCCATGAGATCAGACCTCCTGCCCATTTTGGCTTCATGTACAAGCGCATTTTTTCCAGTGCCTCCTTGCTACCAAATTGAAGAGCCCACACAAGAAACAGTGATGATATATGTCCAAAAGTTTCTTTGGCTTTATGTTTGTCTTCAAATACTCCTCACCAAAAATTTGCCCAATACAACCCTAGAACCTGTTATCATTAAATTATAACACTTTGCAACCTCGACGCAATGATTTTTCGTCTAAATGTTGGTAGTTAATTTGGCGAGTTGAGAGAAAAGTTGGCCTCCATCCTGATTCCTTACCCCGCAATCGCTTTATCTCGTCACTAAGTTTTCGTCATAAACAATGCCATAGGATTTACAGCAAGATTATGTTCCCTCCAGATTGTTCCAATCTCCAGCATTGATGTCACCATACACTAAGGATATGATGTCAGAACCTTAACCATAGTGCGACATCATTTTTTAATCGTGGGCTGAGAGACACCTCCAATAATGATTCCAATGCCTGCATAATACATCTTATACCAAAGGGCTCATGTTCCATTGTTTTAAAACAAATACACTATAATGTCCCTTTTTTTGGGACATTAGGAAATCTAAAGACATTCATATAATATTAAAATTGACTATGGGGGAGCTTAACTCGAGTTACTAAAGATCAATTTAATATTATAAAGTGCGCTAAAAGTTACAAGGATAAGATGAAAAGATTCGAAGGGAGTTGAAGAGTCACAACTTTTAGGATTAAAAGGAAGGGCCTCATTCATTTTTGGACAGGGTTGGTTTATGATTCAAATTTCAGTTTCTCTCGAGAGGGTTATTTGGAAAGCTTTAGCTTTCATTCAACCTGAGGATGTAAACCCTTGTGCCGGTAGATAGCGGACACAAATCCATTGTCTGTGGAGACGTCACACCAGGTGTCTCACATGTGCTTACAAGTTCTTTTTTTAGTAGTCCAATTTGATTGTAAAACTGTGTTTAAGATTGGACTTTTACAATGCTAGTTATTGTATTGCTGATGTATAATGCAATAACATATTCTGAGGTATTTAATGAGAATCTCTTGGTTTATATTGTTGGTTTATTTTTGCATCTTCATTTGTTTATGTTCTGAAAATTTATTCTGAGAAAAGTATTGGGAAAATGTCCTTTCAGGATACTATAGTGGTATTAGAGCTTCGAACTTGCCAGCTTGTGGGGCATATTTTCAGAAGGGTTTTATCAAAGGTGTATTCTGTTGGTGGTCATTTTTCAAGCCATAAATATTTATTTTACAACACGATAATGATAATATTGGCAAAAGTTATACAAACCAAATATTATAACAGCCATCTATAACTTTTGGTCAATTTCTTGTAAAGTTAATAGCAAAAGATTTATTGTCGTTTGTGGCTTTGAAAGAAAAATACTTGGATTTATTGCCTATAGTCCTATGCCAAATATTTATATATTCAAACCACGCTGCCGTGAATACATGCATATCAATTGAAGGTCGAGTGCTAGACTTCAATATGGTGCAATTAATATTAATATTCGTTGGAGCTGCAATAATGAGTTCAATAAAGTATTGGAACTAAATGTTTCCTGCTGTCAGACTAGAGACGTGCGGCCCGAGTAATAACTTGGTCATCCAACACTAAACATTAGTGTATGCTGAATTTGGAATCGATTTTTTCTAGCACCTACATGTCGCTAGCCCCAGGGAGACATTGCTTTGACATATATTGAAAGGTCTAGAGAAATCGCCAATTATATTATAAGGTGGAAGAGAAATATTTCATCCAGGCTTGAATCTTATCAGATGTAGATGTACATGCATACAAGTGACTCTACAGACGTATTCAACCAAGGTGGAAATAAAGTTAGTGTTCATGTGGCAAGGTGCTGGAGTTGTTTACGGTGCATGTCCAGATTGGATATCCTTTGTTCTCTCTGAGATTCACATGCAAAGAGAGTTGTTCAGTTCATTTGCGGTGAATGATTGTGGGCGTTTCAAATATCTATTTAATATCTCTTGACGTATCTTTGGGAAAGGGGAATACATAACTCCTTTTTCCTCATCGTTGTCTCCTATCAAAATTGTAACAACAGTTGCGAGTACATGTCAAGCAAAGTGGGTAGCTGAAGGAGGAGCTTCTTCGTCCTGACATCAACTATTAGTTTTAGTGATCTCTGATAGATAAAACTATTACAGCAGATATAGATAGTGATGAATATCCTTACTCGAATAATCGTTGAACCAGAGATGCAGAGTTTGTTCTTCCAATGGTGATTGCTGAGTCCTTTACTTTAGCTTGCAATGAAGATATAATATCCTACAATAGAGATTGCTGAGGATTTATTATGTAGAGGGAATATGCAAATTGCCTTCCAATGAAGAATGCTGAGAGTTATCCTGCAAGATGAATATGTAGATCGCTGGGACTGTAATGCCGTATATTGATTATTTTCCCAATGATTTGCATGGTCATTTATATATATTTGTAAGAGGCCATGCCCCCGTAGTCATGACTCTACATGGCCTTTGGCCACTTAGGGTCATGCCTCTAGAAAGGCATAACTAATCATCTGTTAGTTTGAACAAACAATATTATAAACAACAAATTATGCGACTGGCGCTAGAACCCAAGGCCTCGAATAATATACATATCATAATGTCTACTGATAGTAATATGGAGTGTTATGATAATCATCCAAACATGTGTGTATATATATATGTCTGATGAACAAGATTCACATATCATAATTTATCATTACTTCTACTGATGCTATACATCAACACTCACTCTTAGCAAGGGAGAAGTAATACACCTTTTAATAGATTTCAGAATAGAATATCTTAACACATTATCTAATCTTAACACTCTAAAATAGTGACTAGTCAAATAATTAAAATCACCATGTTATGAACACTATCATAACATATATTATGATCTCTAATTGTCTGAAACAATATCTAGAGTAGTCATAATGGATTCGTTATCAATGATCTCTAATTGTCCAAAACAATATCTAGAGTTTTCCATGATAACAGGCCTATCATTTGCAAGATCGTCACCTTATAAATGATTACCTTCTGAATATATATGTCCATGAAAGATTGTCACCTTTCATTACATATTTGATGCAACTAAACAACAATAGAAGCATAAACTCACATGAATTGGAAACTTATATTCAATATTCAATATTACAATTTAATCATACCAAGTTTTCCTTTGAAGTATTCCAACTTTACTTTAGCAAGAGGCTTAGTAAAGATATCTACTGTTTACTCATTAGTACTGATGTACTCCAGTTGAATGACTCCTCGATCCACCATATCTCTAATGTAGTGATAAGGAATTTCAATATGTTTGGAACGATTGTGGAAAACTGGATTAGCTGAAAGCTTGATGCAACTTTGATTATCACAATGAATCATAGTGGGCTTCAAAGGTCTTTTGAACAAATCTACTAACAACTTTTGTAGCCATACAACTTCTCTAGCACCCAAGGAAGAGGCAATGTATTCTGCTTCGGTAGAACTTAACGCAACTGAAGATTGTTTTCTGCTGAACCAAGAAACCATTTCATATCCTAGAATGAAGCAACATCCAAAAGTACTCTTACATTCAGTAGGGCTGCTTGCCCAATTGGAATCAGAATATCCATGAAGATTGATGTTTACTTGATCATATTTGATTCCCATGCCAATAGTACCTTTTAGATATCTCAAAATGTATTTAGCTGCATGTAGATGTGTCTTCTTTGGTGCACACATAAACTAACTCAAGGTGTTAGTTGCATAACATATGTCAGGACAAGTATTCATCAAATACATTAAAGATCCAATGATCTGCTTGTAGTAAGTAGAATCTATAGATTCTAATTTGATCATATCATCCTTCAACTTGTGTAGATTGACTTCCATAGGAGTAGAAGTTGGTTTACATTCCATCATTTCAAATTTTGTTAAAATGTGAACTGTATATTTTCCTTGATTCAGAAAAATATAGTTACCCTTTTGCCAAACTTTCAATCCAAGGAAGTAGTGTAGAAGGCCTAAATCCTTCATATCAAACTCTGCTATGAGTTCTTGTTTGCATTTCTTTATGAGACGTTCTTCACTTGTTATCGATAAATCATCAACATATAACACAAGAATAATCATATCATTACCATCTATTTTGAAGTATAAGTTAGGATCAGCGTGATTTTTAGAATATCCTAGCTTCATTAGATAGTTGTCTATCCTTTCATACCACGCTCTGGGAGCCTGTTTGAGACCACATAGTGTTTTCGTTAATTTACAAACTTGAGTTTTGCTGTCATGAGTGCATAATCCTTCTGGTTGCTTGATATAAACTTCTTCTTCAATTTTTCCATTTAGGAATGTTGTTTTGACATTCATTCGATGAACTTTCCATCCTTTGGATGCTGCGATAGCCAAGATGGTTCTAATTGAAGTGTATCTAGCAACTAGTGCAAATGTTTCTTCATAATTGATGTCTTCTTTTTGTGAGAAACCCCGTTCTACAATTCTGGCTTTGTACTTTTTAATGCTGCCATCAGATGCATGCTTAATTTTAAACAACCATTTAGAAGAAACAACTGATTTGTTTTATAGGCCTGGGAACTATAGTGAGGTTTTCACATCATCGCCCCAAAACTTTTGGGGACCCCTTTTTTTCGATTGCCTTGGCGAATTTCGAGTTGTCTAGAGGTTTTCAATTTGAAAATTTTACACCTTGGACGCCTTCGGGCCAAGAGGGGTGTGGTTGGATTTATTTTTTCACTCGGTGCGAGACTTGATTTTCTAAAACATGTAATTTTATTGTTAGGCCAAACAGGTTTCAATAACAACATTTTTTCGATGGTTAAAACAATATTTGGCAAGATAAAATTTCAAATTTTGGACTTAGATGTTTTTTTTTTTTGAAAAGTTGAACTTGAAATAATTGTATAAGATCAAGCATTTTCAAAATGAAATTTGTTAGATTTAGTTGTTTTGGAAAATCTTGAATTTTTTGGTGAAAAAAGAAATTTTGAGAGTGAAATTCAAATTAGAGTTTGAATTTTGACTGCTAGGAAAAGGATTTATTTTGTTAAAATTTTAAAATTGCATTGCAAAATTGAAATTGAATTAAATTGCAAAATTGCATTAATTGGGTTGAAATTTTTGCCTAGAGGATTTTTTTAAATGTTAAAAGAAATTGATAATTTGAAATTGAAAATTTATTTTAGCTTGCTAATTTCGATTTTGATGACATTTTAATTGGCAAAATGTTATTTGCCAATAGTGGCATGTTGTGATGGTTAAGTTGTTGAGTTGTTATCCTTGCCATCAAGGTTCAAATCTAATGGGGATGAGGTCCCCCGTTTATGGCCTCATTGGTTCATAGCTCCAGGTCAAAGTGTTTACCCCTCTTCAAAAAAACAATTGCCAAAATGTTCTTAAATGACAATTTTGACATCTCCTAGGGTTACCTTGTTCCTATTTTGCAATTTTTGATCAAAATTGACATCAACATTATTTGGCGCTAGAAGGAGGGCCTAAAAGAGTTTTGTTTGAGGACTTTTTGGTATTTAACTATGATGAAGGATGGTGCTTCCTAGATCAAATCAACCTAGAGCAACTTGGGGAACACTTCAAGATCATATTGTAACGAGTTTGTGCTCAACTGCTTGGGAAGAAAGTGAGAATACTAGAGAGTATCTGGACATCGTTGATGTATTGAATCAAGAGGAAAGGAAAACACAAGCTATTGAAAGGAGAATTCAGAAAAGGTTGGAACGTCAAAGAGAACTAGAAAGGAAGCTTGAAAGAGAAAGGAAAGCACGAAGACAAGCTCAAGCCGCCCTTGAGGAAAACTCAAATTAGAAAAATCATTCGGGTTTGAACTATAGTCAAGCTAGATAGAAGAATCAGGTCTTTCTCCCTTGAAAGGTTTGAGAAATTACAATCAGATAGGAGGCAAAGGTTATTGAGATCTGCACCATACCAGGAAGAAGATTTAGTTGAGTTACAATTTCATAAGAAATCAAGGAATTATTGGGTAGCTAATACTTAAAGTTTGGCTAGCTCCTCAAGTCATCCAGTTCAAGCTCAAGTTAATCAAGCAGCGATGGCTCAACCGCCATGGATTCAAAACAACACCTCACCCATTTCGTTTCAACAATATCACGACTTATCGAAGAATTTGGTGGGATTCTGCTCCAAGTTCTTTGTTAATGACCCTAACTGTACAATAGAGGAGCATATCAAAGTATTTGAAGATGGATTTTGCAATAGAAGGATTCAACATGAGGGTGTAGCGTGCAGGCTTTTCACTTACTCATTGGGGGAAGAACCTTATTATTGGTTCGTCAATCTGCCGGTGTCATCTATAACAAGATGGGTTCAGCTCAAATAAGCATTTATTGTGAAATTTGGCATGCCCACCACACCATTGGAATTACATAAGATGTTTGTGGACATTAGGAGACACAAAAAAAAATCAATAAGTTCCTTCAACAATTGTTTCCACAAGGCCTACAGGAGATTGCAAGCCCCTTACACAATGTTGGAGGCAGGTGCTTTAGAAGCATATTACACTGCCTTAGATATTCAGATGACTATGTTTACAAGGACGGCGAATCCTGCTCCCATGACGTTTAATGAAGCTTTCACTAAGCAATTGAAATAGGGAAGCAATTGGGCCAACAAGGAATGGAACCCCCAAGTGCTAGGCATTTGAACAATCCAGTTTCACAACTTACATACCGAGCACCTACAATTCAGTTGGTGGTACATCCGGGACCTCCGTTGTCTCAGGCACCACTGCCAATGCCAATTTATCTACAAAATGCAAGTTCATCCACAAGAATGCAAGAAGAAAAGGATGAAATGAAGGAATTAATCGATCAAGTCAAGGAGTTGTCTACATAAGTGACTTATTTGAGAAATCAAAACAATCAACTCCAATCTTTCCAAAGGAACAATCAAGGAGGTAATCAAGGAAATAATTATCAAAATCATGGTGGAAGTTATCAAGGAGGATATCAGAGAAATCACCAAGAGGGTGGATATCAAAGGAACTATCGAGATAGAGACTACCAAAGAAACAACCAAGGTAGTGGTTATCAAAGGAACCATCAAAATAACAATCATCAAGGTAGAGACCAATCACAAGATCAAGGATATAACAATCAGTCTAACCAAAAGAGGACATGGAACACAGGCCCAAACAATGGAAATGTGGTGTCGCCACTTGATCGTCAAGCCTCAGCAGATGGTAGGCCTATAGACGATATTTTTAGCAGAATCCGCCATGTCTAAATATTGCAGATTCCATGAGATTGATCAACATTCGGAGTTAGGATATGCTAAGTTCAAGAGGGGATCTAACCTGTTTCAGAACATAGTAGATGACTCAATCAGTTAGGAAGATATTAAGGTCACGGGGTATGAAATTGACCCATCCTCAGAATATGATCAATGTTTGACCTTTGCAGAGATTTCATTTCCACCAGAATTTGAAGCATATGAAGAACACTAAGGGAGATTTCCTCTTGAGTCAACCAATGGGCCAGATAGTGAGGTAATAGGAAAAAATGGATATAGCAATGGTTGGATTTTTTTCCCACCTCTGGGCGACGTTGTTCCAGTTCAAGGAACAGGTGGGAACCAAACATTTCAACAACCGGCTAGTAATGCAATGTTTTATCAGAGAAACAATAAGAGGAATGATGAACCTTTCATGTCCTCCATACCCCTGATCAATTTCAATACACCTCCAATGCAAGTAATGTACTAAATTCTTCAAGGGATGCACCCGAGTATAGACATGGCAACCATAACAATGGAAGTGGACAACAGAGTTCTCAACCAATTACACAACAAAACAATTAGGAAGTTCAAGGATCACAGAATGTCCAGTCAACACAAGAAACAAATAGAGGAAGAGTAGGGAACAATGCCGTGAATAATGATGAGTTGAAAAGATTAGGACAGTGTAACAGAGGAGATGAAGAAGATCAAAATTAGTCTCCCTTTGTTTGAATTATTAAAGGTAATGGAAATTAGAGATACATTCCTTAACAGTTTGAAGGATAACAAATCACAAGGATCTCACACTCAAAGTGCAATAACACATACTCACGGGAGGCCTCCTCCTAACTCAATGCATGTGATCAAAGACATTCTAGGAGGAAAGATAACAAATTCATCTCAAGAGATTTCGTACAATGAGATAGAGAGTTCTACACAAGAGATTGCATATGGCGACATTAACAGTTTCAACAGACAGCCAGGGCTTCAACCAATTTATGTAGCTAAAGGATTAACGCTAGTGGAACAACAAACTCAAGGGAGTCAAGACCCTGTAAATAATAAAGAAACAATGAAGAAAGAAGAAGTAGTTCAACTAATAGACTTCGGAGTAAAGCCAAAGCAAGTACATAAGACACCAGTGCTATATTATCAAGGGAAAGATGAGCCAGCCCCATTCCTGCTCTCAATAAGGATATTTGGGAAGCTTCTTCATAATTGTTTGATAGATTCAGGAGTATTAAGTAATGTCATGCCTTTGACTATTTGTAGAAATTTGGAATCACGCCTTTAGGATCAAACAGAAGGGTTACCCAATTGGATAAGACAGAAGTGCCGGTGGTAGGTGAGCTACACAACATACACATGCAGTTAGCATATGATCTGAGGATGGAACACATGGTAGATATTTCAGTGGTAGATGTGGCCAATACCCATGGATTGATCCTAAGTAGGGATTGGGCCAGAAGGTTGAATGGATACGTGGCAATTGACTTTTCTGACATGTGGCTCTCGTGGAGAGGACTTGCCAACCAAATCAGAATTGATAGCACCCCAAGGTTGAGATTGACAATTACTGAGTATGGGGAATCAAATGAAATATTGTTTGTAGAAGCAAGTATGAACACCTATAGACCTAAGAAGACAAAAGTGCTGACAATGAGTATCATAAGTGAAGGGAGGGATTCCAATGAGATCCTGATTGAGTTGGACCCAGAAACTTCATCAGATGATGGTGAAGGCATGTTCGAGAATTTTAAGAGCTTTGTGATTAGGACTATCCAACAAAGAGTAGAGTTGGGTAACCGAACATCAGTGAGAGAATTATTATTGCCCAATTGATGCAGAATCCATAGTGCTTTCCATTCGGAATTATCTTGCTCCTTGTGTACAATTGCCTTAGAACAATTGGAGAAGAGAATCCTAGGGCCACTAAAACAAGATGATCAACATTGCAAATAGAGGGTTGAAATTTTACAAGCTGATGAAGTAGAAAGTAGCATGATGGGTGAAACAAAGAACCAAACTACACCACCTAACTTAGAAATGAAGAAAAATGATGAATCGGACAAGTCTAAGGTTTCCTAGAAGAATCATCAAGAAAGTGATGGAGTATGGACTCTAAGGTTCGATGGTTCCAAAACTAAGCAAGGGGCAGGAGCTGGATTGAGCTAGGCAACCCTTCCTCAAGACAGTGGGAGCAATACAAAAGAGATATCGACTTAGTTGTACGAAGTCAAGGATTGGATCCACAATACAATCCAAGATGGGCGAAATTTCTTGCCTTCCTTTATCTCGACGTTCATGTCACTGGTGGCTATTAGAGACAAATTCAAAACATCTGAAGGGGAGTGGAAGGATTTCCTTCCAGTCAAGGACTTAGGCATTCCTAGGCTACAAGCATTTATTGGGCTACCAGAGAGATATTTGGAGAGGACCAAGTTGGTGGATGAAGGAGAAACAAGTACAGTGGAGTCTTGGTTTGTTGCCTTGACCATCAGATTGAGGATACTTGAAGAGATACGAAATTAGATTGCACAACACAACCCAGGTATTGACACTTCCATTTCAACTATGATGAGCAATGTTGGGGCTACAATTGATTTTGAAGATATCAAAGAGGAGAACATCAATAAGACAAAATTTGGATCAAGATTGGATGAGTTGGGGAAGGTTGCCATCAAGAAGAAACATTTGGGCACCTTTGCCTCCCTCAATGCCTTTGTCAGAATATGAGAAGGATCATGAGAAGATACTGTAAGCAACAAGCAACATGATGAATTCAGCTGAGCTCAAGATGAAGCGCAGGCTTTGCCCTCCCACAGAGGAAGTCAACGACAGGCTAGCCAAGTTCATTGCCTTGGCTAAAAAGATGAAAGAAAAGGGTAGAATTATATTAGAAGATCATTTGATGTAAGTCCAAGTGGCAATTTCTCCTTTCTTTTGGGTAGGATAGGTATCTGATTCTAATTGCCTACCATTTTGGTGCCTTCTCATTGGTTGCCACTTTTTCTTTCTTTTTCATTGGTCCATTGATGAGGTGGTGTCTTCTCATTGGCCGATAGGGTGGCAACCCTAATCAGGGTTTCTGGGATCTAATGTGGATTGTTGATTTTGCCTCTTAATCTCTACCCTTGGTTGTAATTTTGGCCTCTATATAAGGCCATTTGCTCTCATTTGTAAAGGGTTGAAGAAAATTGTTGCTTAAGATAATACCAAAATTGCCTCTCTTTATCATTGTTGTGACTTGCATGGTGATTAAGAACACTTGGTGTTATTGCAAGGTTTCCACTTCCAATAGTTAAAGTTAGATTTCATTGAAGTTGTTAAAGTAGATTTCATTTCAAGAAAGTTGTTAAGAGTAAGAGTAAGAGTAGATAGTTGTATGGTGTTATTAGTGGATGTTTGATAGGGATCTATAAACTAGGCCACTAGCATTCTAGCGGCTGGTTAGGAAGCCTTGCTTGGTAATTTAGTCTTTTTCCCTTGAATAATTGCATCTATGGAGGTAGAGCCGCTGGTAAGCTTTAATTAGATTTGATCCCCGTCCATTTGCTAATCTTTCCATTCATAGGAGTAGGAGTAAAGCAACAAGTAGTTGAGTAATTGGAGTTCGTTCTTAGAAAATTAGAAAAGGAGAAACACCATTGGTAGATACACCCTCTCCATCATCACCATCAACATCATTTGGCACTCATATTTTACAAAGCTAGATTCATCACCATCACAACGAGAGTCTGACAATCGTTAGATGAACAATGTAAGGCCGCCTATGTGATTAACCAACAAATCACATTGATATAATTGAGTTAGTATCCACAGGTGTAAGGAACATTGGAGTTTTTGTCATGTCTTCATGAGTATTTACCTTTCAAGAGAGGGATTGAGTTTTTGATATTCCATATCAAGTATTCAATCGCTATATGTTATGTAGTGGTACAAGACTAACATCAACAGGTACAACATCCCATACATCATTTTTTAGTATGGAATTATATTCTTCAATCATTGCTTCTTTCCAAGGTTGACTTGATAGTGCTTCTTTAACATTTGAGGGTTCTGTTTTTATAAGTTTAGTTAATAATGCAACGTAACATGATTGATTTCTCATTCTTTTACTTTCTCGAATCACTTCATTAGGTTCAACTTGATTTTCTTCTATCATTTTTCTAGCCCAAAGTGGCCTCTTTTTATTGTTAACATTTTTAGAATCTTCATGAATAGGTTCAGTAATGGATTCATCACTGTTTCAGAAATATTAAAGGCGATATCTTCTCAAATTTCACATCTCTACTAATCTCAATCGTTCTTTGACCTGGAACAAAAACCCTAAAGCCTTTTGTTGTTTCACTATATCCAATGAGTATCCCCTTCTTTCTGGATGGTTCTAGTTTTGTTCTTTTCTCTTTAGGAATATGGATATAAACAAGACATCTGAATATTCTTAGATGACTTAGATCTGGTTTAATACCTGTAAATACTTCTTTAGGAGTGGTGTTCTCTAATACTGAGTGTGGACATCTGTTTTGAATGTAGAGTGCAGTATTAGATGCTTCAGCCCAGAAGGAAGTATGAAGATTTTGATCGTGCATCATTGCTCTAGCTGATTCAACAATTGATCTATTTTTATGTTCTGTAACTTCATTCTGTTGAGGATTATATGGTACAGAAAAATCCCTCTTAATCCCAACAGCAATGCAAAAGTTTTTAGAAATTTCAGAGATGTATTCACCTCCATTGCTTGACCTTAGTATTTTTATTTTTTGTCTTGACTGATTTTCAACTGGGGTTTTGAATTTTTTGAATTTTGATAATACTACAGCTGATTCTTTCTGTTTTAGAAAGTAGATCCAAGTTCTTCTAGAGTAATCATCAATAAAAATTACATAAAAGAGGCACTCGTTAAGAGAAGGTATAGACATAGGACCACAAAGGTCAGTGTGAATCAGTTTAAGAATGGATTTTGATTTGTGAACACTTTTAGGAAATGATTGCTTTGTCATTTTACCTAGGGCACATCCTTTGCAAATGCTTAAGTGATTAGTTTTGAGACTAGGTAAACCTTTTACAATTTTTCCTATAGATGATAATGCACAATAGCGAAGGTGACCTAGCCTCCTATGCCAAATTTCGATAGAGTTTGATGTTTCAAGACTTAGAGCTAAGTTTTGATTGTTACCCGATTTATACAGACTTCTGTCTTTAAATCCAATAGAAATGGCTTTCTTGATATTAGAGTTCTTTGGCCAAGACAAAACTTTGTTCTCTTGAAAAGTGATTCTGAATCCTTGATCAACAAGACTAGAAATAGAGACTAGATTTCTTTTTATTCTAGGTACATATAATTTTTTTAAAGTTGGAGAGTAATTCTTGAATTTAAATAAATTGAACATGAACCAATACTTTTGATAGGATGAGTGGAGTTATCTCCTATGGTAACTTCTTCTGAGGAATGTTTTGAGAAGTTTTCAAATTTGTCTCTAAAACTGGTTATGTGCCAAGATGCTCCACTGTCTATGATCCAAGTGTTGTTGTTTGAGTTTAATTCACTTGAAAGAGCTAAATAAAATGCATAGTTTTCTTTTTCTTCTTTCTCTACTTCCTCTCCTTTGATTTCTGCTAGAGCTGCTTGAATTCTTTTTCGTTCAGGGCAGAAGTTATGAGAGTCACCAATTTCATCACATTTGAACTTTGGACTAATCACGTTTCTTATATGATTTGTCAGTTTCCTTCCTATTATATTTGAATTTTCTTTTATTGTTTGAATTTGCATGAAGAGCTTGAATGTCTCCCTCTTGATTTATACTTAGTCCTCTTGAAACTAATCTTGATTCTTCTTGTGTGCATTCATTTTTTAGTAATTCAAATTTAGGAAGCTCGGGTTGAGAGCTTAGGCCTCAAATAAATGTTTCCGAAGATAGGGGAAGTCCTCTTAATGCTATCATGCGAAGTTCTTTGTCATCAACTCGATTTTCCATTGTTGCAAGTTGGTCTTTTAATTTAAAAATCCTTAGAAAGTAGGATGTAATAGATTCTCCATTTTTCCTCTTTATATATAGTAGATCTTGTTTTAGAGTTAACAATCTACTAGTATTGTTGATTTCAAATGTATCTTTGATAGTAGAGAACATTTTAAATGTAGTCTTGAGATTGAATATGGATGGAAGAATATGATCTTTTACAGAATCTATTATAATTTTCATTGCCTTGTTATTGTGTCTTTTCCATGTCATTTTATCTGGATCATTTTCAGGCATGGATTTGTTTGTTTCTATATACACCTCTAATTCCATTTCCCTTAATATTATCATGACTCGAATTTTCCATGATGAAAAATTTGATGCTTCCTCAAGTCTATCCTCTAGCCTTACATGATTCACCATTTTGATTTAAGGATATAATTTAAATTTTATAAATCTGAGACTTTAGATTTTTTAATTCTGAGTAATAGAGTTTTTTATCAGAATGGCTCTGATACCATCTTAGTTTTAGTGATTATTGATAGATAAACTATTACAATAGATATAGACAATTATGGATATCCTTAAATAATCACTGAACCAGAGATGCAGAGTTTGTTCTTCCAATGGTGATCGCTAAGTCTTTTAACTTTAGTTTGCAATGAAGATATAATATCCTACAATGGAGATTGCTGAGGATTTATTATGCAGAGGGAATATGCAAATCGCCTTCCAATGAAGAATGCTGATAGTTATCCCGCAAGGTGAATATGCAAATCACTGGTATTGTAATGCCGTATATTGATTATTTTCCCAACGATCTGCATGGTCATTTATATATATTTGTGAGAGGCCATGCCCCTGTAGAGTCATGACTAGGTGGCCTTTGGCCACGTAGGGTCATGCCTCTACGATGGCATAACTAACCATCTATTAGTTTGAACAAACAATATTATAAAAATAGTTTATGCGACTGGCACCAGAACATAAGGCCCCCAATAATATACATATCACAATGTTTGCCGATAGTAATATGGAGTGTTTTGATAATCATCCAAATGTGTGTGTGTGTGTGTGTATATATATATATAAATAAGCATACGTCTAATGAACAATATTCACATATCATAATTGATCATTACTTCTACTGATGCTATACATCAACATCAACAAGGATTCAAATAGTATTGACTGAATCAGTTAGTTGTAAGGGAAACTATTTCTGCTAGCCATCCTATTGATGAGGTTCTTCAAATAAATATCTGAGCTAGCAGATATATTACTGGCAGTATCATTCAAATTAAGTGTCATGTCGGGATTCTATAGAGCTTCAGGTAGATTCCTTGTAACGGACATACTACCTCTTTTGGTAACGAATGAACCATTCTTTTTCTAGGCTAAGTACCAATTTACTAGAAAGCATAACAGAGTAAACGTTCCTGAGCAAAATACTCTCATAGCTTAACGACACAGTCAAAATATAATATCATTTCATAAGTTGAAACTATAGTTGTACTGTCTGGTCATGGATGAACATCATCAGAGACCATGCTATTTCTTTATCCTGAGCAAAAATCTTAAGATTTGTTTGATAGTCTCGTATGCCATATTCAAAGAACTGTCATGAATTTGAAACATAAATGACTCAATTTTAGCACAAGGGTGAGTCATCAAACATCGTGTGGGATGCATACATGTTACTACAGTGCAGAAAACAATCACAAGAGGAATATCAGATATCGGTGGATTTGATGCCAGAAAATTGGGAACAACATTAAGACTTCTCAGAAGTGATCATGTAGGAAACTACTAAGGCTGAATTAATTTTTTGTTGTAATATTTCTTATTCACACAAAGTGTGGAAGTGGTCTTCACATTTACAATTGCTATGACATTTATATTCATAATTTTCACTGTAAAAAAACTTTATATATCGTAAATTGAACCCACTGAACATAAGCATATTATAGCCAGTCACTCAATTGTCTAAAAATTTCAAAAGGAAAAGTACCAAGACAAGTACTATTTAGCCATGGGGTAAGCTTGAAATATCAGACAACTCAATTGATGAGTGAAAACTCAGATGTCTAGCAGGCTTGGAAATAATATATCTGCTAGCTCAGATATTGCATAAAGGATGTTTTTTTTTTTTTTTTGCAGTTTTGATAATGATTAGAGCCGATGTTATCTTGATTATTCGAAGGAATGTTGATTCATCATCAATAGGTTGACCAAGCCATGAGTTTGGTAAAGAAAACAGATTAGCAACATTGCTCTTCTTATCATGATTGTAAATGTTGTAGCAGGCAGACACTCAAAGTTTTGTTTGGCTTAGGTCTGTGTGTTGACCGACTGAACTAGGAGTTATTGTTAGCCTAATAGTGATGGTGTAGACATTCTGACCGAAATGCATGTAGGTGGATGAACAGGAACATGTTAGCAGCCCACCGGTAACAAAAATCACAGTGACCAACTTCTAGAGATGTCCTTCTAGGAATAAATTTATTAAGGAGCTAAATTGTTGAATAGTGAAACATACTTTTCTAGTATCT
Organism: Cupressus sempervirens; assembly: GCA_028749045.1. Classification (NCBI taxonomy): domain Eukaryota; kingdom Viridiplantae; phylum Streptophyta; class Pinopsida; order Cupressales; family Cupressaceae; genus Cupressus; species Cupressus sempervirens. Next base: position 106,283,698 of record CM053793.1, on the reverse strand, counting down.
GCAATATCTTCAATCTGGATTCTCGTATTGATCTTGTTATTTCAAGTTTAACCATTATGCAAGTTTGTTTAATCATATTTAGTGCTGCTTGGTACCATAAAGCAAATCAATTGAGATAATCAGGCTTCGAGTTACAAAATTTCAAGTTTCTGCATTAGGGATATTATACAGGCTCTTGCTTATTGCGGAAACAGACTGTTGCACCATTTATTGATCCAACATCTAGTTTGATTGCAAACTATTTGACAGATTTCCTGAGTTTAAGCAGACACAATAGAACAATGCGAAAATTTTCGGTGGAATCATGTGTATTCTTCAGTGTTTCCAAATTCAATTTGAAGGAAGCAAATTAACACAATGGAAAATCTGAAACACAAGGTGTTTTCAAAAGATGTTAATGAGACCTTCAATGGTGAATAGCTAAGAGACCTGCTGAAGGAAATGGAAGTGGGAAACTGGTTATACATGGTTGGGTTGGAATTAGACTACATGACTTTGTTAAATGCCATTCTTCGAAAGTTGGAGGTGATAGAAATGTATTTGATCAGAGTTGAGCAGGCAGATTGTAGGCTCCTAAATTGGGCCTTGTAGCCAACAATGATAACCTTGGTCCAGCCTGGGTTTCATGGAACATCCACATAAAGATGTGAGGCTTGCAGTTGCTTCATGTCTCAACGAAATTATGCGAAAAACAGCCCCTATAGCAGCTTATAACGATGATGTGTTGAGGAAAGTTCTGCAGTTGATTGTGGAAAACTTAGAGGGATTACATGATGACAAAGATCTTGCTATTGCCAAGAAAATCAAGATTTTTTAGATATTATAGCAGAGAAGAGAATCATTTACATTATGATTGATCTTGAATGCAACAATTTAATATTTCAGCTGTTATATTGCTACTTGTTTAGAATTAGGAAGCACCATTTAGGGAAAGTAAAGGCTAGCATGCACACCATTATATCCTCAATTTTTGATGCAGACGTTGAAATCTACAAGATGTTGCCGTCAACCTTGTTAGCTTTTTGGAGGAGGGAACATAAATATTGCAAAGGATTGTTCAAGTTTTCGCTCTCATCTACAACCTTCGAGCTTATGGAGGAGTTAAATAAGGCATAGAATCGACAAATTTCAGGATCATATGACGGATAGTGAGCTGATCTTCATGGGTTTACCGGTTAAAAGGAATTCCTATGAGGCTTTATGGGAATTACAGCAGTGAGGAGGAAGGTAAAGTGATTTAGACCAGTGATAGAAAGAAGATTGATAAGGAACATACAAGTTTCTATGTTGGTGATTTGGAGGTTATTCTTGACAAACAATTTATTGAAGTTGGCAAACGATTTTATGAGGTTCGTCCTGCTCAACGCAATACCATGTTGGAATCTTTGTATGATAAGCTTTCGCATGAGAATGATAACATAGCAATAGATTTACCTTTGTACACAAATCAATGGAACAAGAAAATTGAGGCCTATGATTATATTATTGAGAGGTGTGATGAACTATGTGTTTCTTATACACATGATATTAACTTAGAGGAACAATCCAAGATGACACTATAAGATGATGAGTTGTGTCAACATGACAATAATGAGATTCATGCCCTAAAAAACCAGCTGAAGGGCAGTGAAGACATGGTTGTGGCATCTTTGGTACATTATGATAGCACTCATAGGATGGTTGAGTATCTCCATAAGAGGGCTCAAAAGGTAGTGGAAGGAGATTTTCTTCTTGTTGATTTGTAGGTAGTCAAAACAGACTTTGAATCTATGAAATCAGATTATTTATGTTTTCTTTCCGATAGGAATTATACTCTTAAGGTTTCTAGAATATATGTTGATCGGTTGACTAAAGGAAAGAATGAGATTATGGAGCTCAATAGGGACCTTAAGTATGCTCATGAGGCATTGGATGATACACAGAGTGCTCTTCATGAAGGAAAAAATCAGGCTAGATTCACAAATCAGACTAGGGGACATGAGAGTAAAGAGAGGCAAGAGTTTTTCCAAGAAGTAATTAATGAACTAGATAGCATTCAACAGACTTATGACTTATATAGTTGTCCGAAGAGACCAAGTACCAAAACTTCAGATCACATTCAGCTAGTAGACAACCCTTTGTTTGAAGTAGATGCTGATTGGATAATGGAGAATCCACTATTCGAGTTTGATGATGGCACACTCTTTGATATTGCTTAGGAGTTTTGGATTCATATTTGTTGCAGCCAAGAGGTTGCTGCCTTGACAAAGGGACATAACACTAATTACAGAGCAGCCTTGGATAGAGATGTGGCGAGCAATATAGCTAGAGTGCATACAGTGAGAGGAGTAGTGTTGTGGCAGTTGAGCAGTTGGGATATTCAACCTATTTTGGGCACAAAGAAGCAAGATATTACAGATAGTTGGGAAGTGGATGGCCTTTTTGTTTGTGGGATCCAAGAGGAACATTCCCATGGTTTGTAATGTTTCCAGGAGTTGGTTGGCACATAGTTGAGTTCCCACGATTATTTGACCGCAGCGGTGCTTGTGATCTCAATTGTAGTGAGATTCTCAGTTAGATTGAGGATCTACTAGTATACGATGATAGCACATGATAGGTTGTTCTGACTGAATATGCACATGCGATGATTTGGGATCTCAACATAAGCACGCTTCATGTATTGTTATTATGGGAAGTCAGTGAATGGCCTTGCAGTTCTCAGTCCTTCGTTCATATCACAATAGCATAGTGGATTGTTAGAGCATTATTCATGAGGTTTATATGGGATCTTGGTATTGATTGCTTGAGGACAAGCAACCTTGAGGAGGGAGGACTTGTAATGTCCCTTTTTGTTGGGACATTAGGAAATTTAAAGACATTCATAAAATAATAAAATTGACTACAGGGGAGCATATTTTGAGTTACTAAAGGTCAATTTAATATTATGAAGTGTGCTAAAAGTGACAAGGAGGGATAAGACGAAAAGATAGGAAGGGAGTTGAAGAGACAACTTTTAGGATTAAAAGGAAGGGCCTCATTCATTTTTGGATAGGCTTGTTTTATGATTCAAATTTCAGTTTCTCCCTTGAGAGGGTTATTTGGAAAGCTTCAGCGTTCATATAGCTTGAGGATGTAAACCCTCATGCCAGTAGATAGTGGACGCAAGCCCATTATCTGTGGAGAAGTCACACCAGGTGTCCCACATGTGCTTACAGGTTCTTTTCTTAGTATTCCAATCTGACTGTAAAACTGTGTTTAGATTGGATTTTTACAATGCTAGTTATTGTATTGCTGAGGTATAATGCAATAACATATTTTGAGGTATTTAATGATAATCTATTGGTTTATATTGTTGGTTAATTTTGCATCTTCATCTTTTTATGTTTTGAAAATTTATTTTGAGGAAAGTATTAGGAAAATATCCTCTCGGGATACTACATACACTATTTATATTCCAATGTCATTCCTCTTTTTGAAAATCAATTAAAAAAATCAATCAAAATTATATTCTAACAAACCCTAAAGTTTTCAACTAGCTCATCCTTATTCTGGTCAAGTAATGTAGCTCCAACATTAGATTGCTTATTTGCTACATCGTTTGCTTCTCTCAGGACATGTGATACTTTGAACTCTTCAAACTCTGCAAGCATTAACTTTATCCCTCTAGTTAGTTTATTCAGATGCCATGTTCCAGATTAACTTTAAATTATTCCATTGATAACAATCTGCAGATCTCCTTCCAAATGTAGTTTCCTTACTCCTATCTTCTTTGCCAATTTGATTGCAAAATTGCAGCCAAGCACTCTGCTTTATTATTCTTTCCAATTGGAAGCCTCTTAGCACCTATTAGTTGTATGTTCCCTTGAACTTCCCTCACCACACAACCAACCCCCGACGGTCCTGGATTGCTTTAGGTGTTCCATAAAAATTGACTTTTGTCCACCTAGAATCTGGAAGTCTTCAGACCTCCTTTCAAGGAACTGACAAACGAGGTTGATGTTAAAATTTTTGTAGCTGTGAGAGAGTTTATTTATGTATGATGATCTTTTGTGAGGTTCTGTTAGAACCATTGGATATGGTCTGTGATTTTCATTATCTAGTGCTCTTTCTCATTCCTAATTGTCTACCTGGTTCAGAAGCTTGTTCCTATGCAGATGATTCTATACTTCTTTTATTTGTTCCCCAAGAATTTGGTTGGGTTCGACCTGTAGAAGTTTTTACATTGCCATTAAGTGGCTCTTGTATTGGATACGAGCATTGTGCTTATATCATGTTCCAGTCGTGTTTCTTTTATGTTGATCCAGCTGTTCCTGTCATGTTCAAACTGCATCTATTCATCATGATCTTAGAGCCCTGAGGAGAACCAGATATGGTATAAGTGATGATATTGTGCATTTATGTATGCCATGGCGTCGTGTGCATATGACTGGGCATTATGCATGGATGACTAGGCATCGTGTGTGGACATCAGTTCTATTCGGTTCATGTTTTGCTCGCCATGTGTTGTATTCAAAGTTCATGAGGTGTTGTTGGTGGGTGTTATGATCTACTGCCAAGTCTATGTGGTTGCCGTCAATGATTTGTAACCACTGTCATTTGGCCTTCCACAAGTTTTTTCGTCAGTTACATTGTGATGAGCAATTGATTTTAGTAACGGAGATTCAAATAAAACGTATAGATGACATTTTCACTTGGTGTATGAGATGGTATTATCATGTTTTCTTTGCAGAGTGTATTTGAAGAAGCTATTTAGCTATTGTGCAATTGCATGTATCTGCTTGCTAGGTGAATTAGGAGAGGTGTGATATCACTGTTGTGTGTGCAATCTGAGTGTGATCGGCTTCATTATTCTGTAAAGACTACTCAGTATCTGTGAGATTGTAGTGTCTATTGTGTATACTGCCATTCATTGACAAAGTGCTCTATCCTAAAAGAGAAATAATGTTTTGATTGACTGATTAGTTTCACAGTCATAAACAAGAAATTTTTGCAATTTTTCTGAGAAATCAATAAAAGATCATTTTTTTTGGGGCTGGGTTTCTCACCCTCAAGTGGAGGGTTCTCCCAGGATACGGTTTTATGCTCGTGTTGTTATTTGTGCTTTTGTATTACAGTTCTTTGCTTTTATTTGGTTCAAATTTAAACAATTGAAACCTCAAAGGCCCGTGAACAGGCTAAGATATATCAAAATGTTGATTGAACTCAGATTTCCAAAATTGTTTTTCTGATTGAATTTAAAAGTCTGTATGAATCTAGGTTACCTGAAATGTGATAGGAGACCTGACATTTTGATGAGAGTAACTGGTTTTCTGTTGCGGATGGCCTTTTCTAAGTGGTAATTACCGGAGTGCACAATATTAATGCCAATAAACACAGAGCTGGAGTGACATGAATTTATACATTTTTTGGGTTGTTTTAGAGGCAGTTAACGGTAACATTAATTTTTTAATATCAGTATTTATGGATTGACATTAATATATAGATGTTTTTGGATTGTTGTAAAGATAGTTACTATAATATTAACTTATTATTTCTTTATCCGTATTTGTGGATTCAATAAAATTCTCATGCTATATATTTTTTAAAAATAATTTTAAAATAAATGAATGAAATTAAAATATTTTTTACAATGTTTTAAATTTTTTAATTTCATTTTTCCCAATTTTAGTTTTTTTTTGATTGGTGAAAATTTGTGATTTTTCATTATCAGAGCAGGATTGAGCCTGGCCCAAGTCAGGGGCGATTACATACAGGGAACCACCATCCCAAAGAAATGCATAGCACCATTGTGAGGCACCTTTGCAAATAACTTAAACCAAATAGCCTTGAACGTTGAGTTATTAACAGGTCAACAATCATGAATTACAAACAGCTCCTCCCTTAGTCTGGGACCAGAGGATCTTCTTCAAGGACTTCCTTACTGCTACTTATTCCCTTTTCCTTTTCACTGTTTGCCATCCCTCTTTTACTCGTGTAGCCTCTTTTTGCATCTCCAGTCGAATATCCTGAATAGATTTTGCCTCTTCAACCAAACAACTCATTACTTGATGGTCCTGACCATTCTCAAACAGACCCTCCTCCCCTTGTTTTGAGCCCCCACAGAACCTTCTTTATCCCTACACTTTGGTGTTACAGCTCCATTTTTATGCGTCAGCTCCATATTGCTACCATCATTAACAGTATTAACACTGTTCAGTGCTTGCTACTCAGCCTAATCCTCAGCCCCAGGTTACGGTTGCTTTTCTTCCTTGGTCAGAGCTTGAGCTTAAGTCTTTCACCTCTCCTTTTTATTCACTGAGTAATGATGAGGAGACACTTACACCACAATGCAGATTTTAAAATCCTTTGTTTGGTACACTGAGCAGTCACATTCCCTGTTTGAAAGCATCTTCTTTTTATCTAAAATGAATTCATAATCCAAACACTGTACCTAGCAACCTTTCAAAGTCTTAATTTAAATTTCTTTTGGGAACTCTTACATCACATCCATTTCCACCAATATCTGAGCAACGGTTGATTGCAAAATATTTAAGGAGCCTTCATCCACCATCAGAAAGCTTCCTATAGAGTTCCCTATTGCCTCTAAAGCTTGCACTCTCTTGAAACGTGGCCAGTCAAGAGCTTATCTTAGTTAAAAGATTACAAGGACACTATTAGGTGCCAACCGGTTAAGGGATTTAGATAAGACTTGTTTAGTCTTGCCCAGTTAAGAGCAGCCTGGTTAAAGGACTTCAAAACGCAAACTAATGTGCCACCCTATTAGGGGATTATGGATTCCACGAACTTCATTGCTTCTGAATGCGACTAATTGCGAGTGGAAAGAGCTGAGTGACACCCAACTCAAGTTTTATGATCTGGGGGATCTGTGTAGGAGTTTGTCTGATCTGATCCATCCTATTACACAGAGATTGAAGGAGAGTGGCCTTGTAGAGGATGCAGGGTTTCTCGTGGCCGTTAAAGATGCTTTACGACACAAACCAAAAAAGGGAGATTGTTGATATCGTGGTGCTTCTACACAGGCTAAAGGGGAATGAAGATGCCCTAAATTGTGTAGAGCACTACTACTATCTGGTGCAAGTAGTATGTGCAGGAGGCGAATATGCGGATTGGGCTCAGATTTTAAGTGAGTAGTGAGCTGGATGGCTGCATACGACAAAGCTCCAAAAGTAGTTCTTGTCATCCTATTTGATATATGCACTAACTACAATTCAGCTATGGCCCGAGCTCCTACATGTAGAAGAATTCGATGAGGATATTCAAGTGTATGACTTCTGCTCCTGCCTCTAATTACACAACAGTTATGCAAAATTCATGAAGTGGAATGACACTTTCACTATGAGGTTATGCTGACAACTCTAGGGATGCCTGGAGAGGATATTATCCCCATAAGTCATTTCCACTGTGACCCAATGTAACAATTACTTCATACAAGTCCCCTCTTCCACGTACATCAAGGTTGCTGGGTTCAATGAGTTCCCGTGGAAGTTGTCGAGGTTGATCGAGCTTTGCCGGCAAATCCTAGAAGTGAACACTATCTGTGTGGACGCATGAAAGGCGGGCATTTTGTTTTCAATCATAGTGGGATCTTACTCTTGTGTAATGCGAAGAACATGTTGAAGGCGCTTGCGAAAAATACCAGCTGGAATCTTATGAGGTAATGAGAGTGAAGTTTGACCCTGTGAAATATATTAGGGGTAACCTACAGTTGGCTTTGAGTTTTAGGCATGTTCCCATGCTGGAAGGCTATTGGGCTTATTGCGCCAATGAATTGGTGAGTAGAGAAAGGCTAACTGTTCAACAAATAGAATTGTATGGTATAAACATTGATGTGGATGGTATCGAGGATGATGGTTTGCATATGCAGCCATCTACATATCTAAAAGAGATTAAGGGCACTCCTATTGATTCCACACCACTTGTGGGACCTACGGCTTAGAGCGCGAAAGCATTGATGGCTGCCAACATGAAGAAGACGAATAAATCGGTGGAATGGACCAGGGCAAGAAGGAAAAGAACAGTTGCCTCCAAATATCTTAGCAATGTGCATATGGAGTCTCATAGAAGCAAGAGTGGAGAGGTCATGGATATTGAACACATGAAGACCTCGTACCAAGATTTCATTGATGAAGTGGTACCCCCTTCAAATTTTCAAGTTTCCTAACTCCACAAGTTAATGGCCCAGGATGGAATGTTAGCTAAGGCTTCGGAGAAAATGCAAGTACGGTCTAATGCAATTGGAAAATTGCAGGGAGACCGCAGTTACTCGATGATCCGCTTGGATAACATGCTAGTTCCTGATGCTAACGGCCTGGCGACTTTGAAAGCTCATCAGTCAAGCGAAGAAGGCCAACGAAGGGGATGTTGAAGCTTCTGCTTCCTAATCTTTTGTGCTCATTGCTCTTTCTGAGAATGACAAGTGTCCCTTTCCTCTCTTTTTGCTTCTCAAAGAAATGTAATTTTGTAATGGCTGGAAGTTAATTGGCCTATATGTACTTTTTTGAAATCTAATAGAAGGGATCGACAAATTTTTGTTGTGCATTCTCCCCTTGTAACAGAGACAACTGAGTGAGTCTTGAGAATCTTATTAGAATTTGTTGTTCATTAGTTTTAGTCATTCTCTTCTTGCATGTGATGGATGTAATGTTAATCGAACTGGGTGGTTGTTAGACTTCAGCAAATTAGAAGCTTTTCTAAAATTTGATAATCAATAAGTAATCTGAGAGTTACTACAGTTATGTTACCTTTCCTTTCATAGCTCTGTTACAATCTTAAGATTAAATTAATCATGGTGTGTGAGTTATTCATGTAGAAGTGTTGTTAGTTGCATGTAGAAATAGGAAGAAAGGAAGTTGAAGTTCAGCTCATTCACGGTTGTTAGTGGGGTAAAATTCAGTTATAGACCAATTTATGCCTATGGAAGACTTAATTATCACCTCTTTTGCTCTTGGGTTAAGAGCATACCCTTGTTAGATAGGAAACATAAACATATTCATTGCTTATTATTTACTATAAGGGAGTTGTACCTTATGATTTAGAGGGAAGTTTCATTAGCATAACCTCCCTTCCCAACTGTTGGGAACATTTGTTTCTCATGATTTGGGCACAAAGAGCAAAAGTAAAAGAAGTACTTGAGAACAATATGTTAACCAACAATATCATACTTGTATACGTTTTCGGTCATGGTTGTAGGTGGTTCAATATCCTGTCGCTCCATGTTGGGAAATTGGAATGTGTTAATAATATTGCTTCATTACTATTATTTGTAATTTTGCCCGCCCTAATATCAATTTACATATATTGGCTTACATCGATTCATTTAGAACCATCGATCATCATTAAAGTTGATCAAAATGGAGTATGGTTAACATGGATGATATCAATATCATTGAATACATTGGTTTTTCAAATATTGATATAATCATATATTATAATGATTAATTTTTGATACTATAATTATATTAATATTATTACAGTGTAATAATAATATTGATTAATATATTATTAGCTAATTTCATTGATCACTATTAACTGAATGATTAATTTTTGATACTATAATTATATTAATATTATTACAGTGTAATAATAATATTGATTAATATATTATTAGCTAATTTCATTGATCACTATTAACTGATTGATTATTGTTGTTTGCAACATTGATGGTACACCGATCACCATGCTCAAGATAGTATTTGCAATGTGTCTGTGTGTGTGTGTATTTGTATATACATTAATGATGGTTTGTGATAACATTTGTAGGGGCTTGTATTCCCTTTGCTCTTTTGTAACTTTTATTGCATGTTCTATTGGTTCTATTTTGCCTACATTCTCTCTTTTCTGCTGCTGCATGCTCTTGAATATATTTTAATGATGTTGCATTTGGTACAAGGACACTTTTTTCCAAGGCATTTCTTGATTCCTCTTCTAGGGTATCCTCACAAATGACATACCATGGAAAAATACGAATTATTTATTACTCATCAATACCCCAACATTTCCAATGAAATGCGTGACCTTATGCAAGGGGTCTTACAATATCAATGTACATCCACAAAGAGAATAAAACTGGGCTTCTATTCTTTGTTCAGTATTGCTTACTGAGGAATAGGTAGGTGCCATAGTAATTTCTTTTCCTATGGCAAGAAATTGTATACATATTCAATATAAAACTTAAAATCAAGAGAACAAAAAATATGGAAAAAAAATTGGTAGTTCTTATGGACAATGAAAGAGAGATGATACAATGTAAAAAGCTTAAACAAAAACAAAAAGCAAATGGAACAAGAACTTACCTCTTCCCCTTATTGTAAGCTTGCAAAGGTGTTGGAATGAGGCACAAGCACTTGAAGAAGGTTCACAAATCAAAATTCAAACTTTTCACTTATGCTCAAAGACAAAATAACCTGTTTGTGCACCACCGATGAGAATGCGAAGTCAACATAAGCCTTTCATATCCACATTTTAGGGTTGTAGATGCCAAAATTTGCCAAAAAATTAAAACAAGTCCGTGGGTCCCAGTTTGACGCAGTTCGCTGTCAGTTCAAGCTGAACCCGGGTTTGATTGGCTGCTCTGCTGGTTGGAATTGGGTGTCCAATTTTGAACCCTGCCTGGACCAGAAGTCGAACTGTACCAGGACTGCGTACCAGTTCAAGCTTCTGCTGGTCTGGTAGGCATTTCCAGTGAGCTGGAGACCATGGTTATGGATGAGCATTTACTTTATTTAATCTCTCAACATATATATATATATATATATATATATATATATATATATATAATATGTATGTATGTATGCTTCCCCATTTATATGTGTTTTATATTACATTGTATTATAATGATATATATAATATATTAGATGGGCTTATGTAATCATTAATCTATTTTATATTTTTATTATTATATATAATTAAATTTTAATCACTTGATAAATTTATTTCATAGAGGTTTCACAAAGTTGGTGTGGACAAGCTGAGAATATTGCCAGTGAGCCTCAAACGAAGGGACATAACATATTTCAGCTTGTTCATCAATTATTTGTCATTCATTTAGCCAAATCAAGGTTTTGCAAATCTTCATTCCTATTTTTAGGATTTTACTTGAACTGCTTGTTTCAGTCGGAAGATGAGTTGGAAAACACATTGCTATGTGTAAGCTTGGAGTTGCTAATTCCTAATTCCATTTTGCCAATTTCGAAACAAATGCAAAAATTTTCAAATCTGGATTTTGAAAAAGCCAATTCCTGTCATCTTCCACGAACCAAACAGACCCTTGAGGAATGTAGGTCTCGACTAGTCTGAAATTGTTTAAGTCGTCATGGAGGAGATATCGCTTGTATGTTGAAACTTCATGGTATTAAAGAACTATAATTATGGAGAACTATATAGGTGATAACAAATGATTGAAATTTCAGAGTTACATTCATTATGTAATTTATTTATGAATGATATTGTAAAGTTATGGAGTGTGTTTGAATCAGATTAGATGAATAAATGTCGATTGTCACAAGACGGGGGTGAAAATTGCTTATCTATAACTTGTGACGGATGATCATAAAGCTCCATGCTTTTTGTTTGTAAAAGAACTCTCTTCCCAAATTATAACGTTAAATATTCTAGATATTCTTGGAGTACGTCATATCCACAAAATGAAGTACACCTCTACTAAAATAGTATTATCTCGGTTAAATTTTGTGGAGAAGAAAATACTTTAGCTTTGTCCGAATGACCTCGGAAAAGAACAAAAATATCTTCATGGAAATTCTTTTTAATGGCTTGCTGTTTAGTTGCGTCTTCCACTGCACTTCTATTCCTCTTATGATACTTGCATTAGATGCATCATCCATTGTTGCATGCTGCAGCATGGCAGTTTACTGTAGCGCAGTTCTCTTGTTATCTGTTGGCGATCATATTTACATCTGCAAAAGCAGCCAGCACAAGGTTAACTATGTGCAACTCTAAATTTTTAAGGAATTTTCGCCACTTTTCTCATGTGAGGAATCTTCTACTGTCTTTGTGGCATGTACGAGCACGATTCCTGCTGTGCTTCGTAAATTTGAGTGTTATTTCCATTTCGTAATAGTGTTCTCATACATATAACGTTAGTGGCATATCTCTATGTTCCATTTTATTCGTGCTTTATTTTGAATATGAGCGCATGTGTATCTTTTCCACTCATTTTTATATTTCACTTACTATTGGTCTCTCTGAATATTGACAGGCATTGAAATCTTTACCAGCCACGACAACGGCGAATTCCAAGCAAGAAGGAAATCGTTAGGATTATAAGCATGACACATTGAGCTATAACATTTCTTAACAGAGCTCGTATAAAATGGGGACGCGAGATTGTTTGTGTATAGTATATTTCTGATTTATTCTCAATATCATGTTCTTCTCAGGGCGTTTTTCCTGCATCTTTTCAAAATTTCTTTCAACTTGAGGAAATGCTTTCTATCAACCTTGCTGTCGAGACACTCAAGCTTGTTAAGTCGTGCCCCATTCTAAAGAAAATTTTCCATGCCTGTATACAAGATCATCTCTGCCGTTGAAGTTTTAATTTCAATAATTATCGCGGGGGCAGCATTGTCATTTTTCTGAGAAATAATCAAACGAAGTCTGATCTTCGAAGGTATACTGGTGTAATCGCTTAGAATTCAAGAGAGAAGAAGATATTTTACTTTGAGCTTCGAACTTGTGGTCTGTATTATTTTGATTAGGCAGGCCCAATTATTGTATGGACCTGTTTGCATGCAAAGATAGTGCTTGCTTTTCTTGATATATAATACAACTGTACGGCAAGGTGTTTTTTGAGGGAGGCATCGGTGGAGGATTCCCCCTTTCTTCATGTGTCGCATCAAGATTTGTCCTGCAAAGAAGGAAAAGAGGTCTTAATCTGTCTGGGAATCGATCTATCCTTCAAAGAAGGAAGAGAGGTCTGATGAAGAGGGTGCAGATTAGAAAAGGTTATATATATAGTGTAAGTTAATGTTATTATCCAAATGCAGCTTAACTGCATCTATTTTGTAAAATAGCTTCATAACCATTGACTTTCCTTTTTTGTGTTTCGGTTGTTTAGTGATTGATCAGCTGCTATTCTGCCCAAATTTTGTTGCTAATGGGTTTTACAATTTGTTTAAACCTATTTACCCTTACTCAAAAGCCATGTAATAACAATAATAAGAAGGATGCTTTTGTTGAAGGTGGCTAACATGGAGCTTGTTTAAATTTTATGCTACTAATCTTCAATTTTTTTTTTTTTTTTTTTTTGACATGCTTTGATCGTCGATTTATTCATTTATCGTCCTGTTGGCTGGATATTGTTTTTTTACCTCACAAATCTGAACGATCATATTATTTTATTGGCTAAAACTATTAGTTTGATTTTAATGTTATTACATGATAATTTTCCTTTGTTTGAACCAAAGTGGCATTGTAAAATGTAGACATAAGTTTGACATCTTAGTGCAAAGTTTGATATCATTGGTAACAGTTTTATAAAACTAAGTTGAATATGACATTTAATTGTTTAGTAGAATTATATGGAATGATATGGTGTTGTATCATGTAGAGAGGGTTATTAATGGCATGATTAATATGATAACTTATTTTTATAAAAATGTACGATATGAGGTTGTGATAAAAATGTATTTGAATTGATTTAATCATGTGTGTAGTTTAAGTGGTAAGTTATATACAATATATTAAAGTTGGCTCAAAGACTTATGGAAGAAGGAACCAGTAAGAAAACTTCCAATTGTGACCATTTACAATAAGAAAGAAACAGTTTCACATAAAATACTAAAATGAATGAATTTTAAGTTTATAAAAAGAAACAATAACTTTCATGCACAAAAAGAGACTGTATATATATATATATATATATTGAAGTAGTAATTGAATTAACAATAGATATAACAATAACTTGGAATACAAAGGAAAGGAATATTATGAGCACAAACACCATTTCCTCCAAACCATATACATAAACATGATATAATATGCCTAATGTATTTTTACAATTGTCAAGTTTAACATTTTAAACAAAAAGCTGAGGTAGCAAGTACTGTGGGCTGGATTCCCCACACACTAGCCGTACCAAGACGCGACTCAACTAAAAAATGTTAAAAGAGGCCAAAATTGGTGTGGAGTCTAATATTCAAGGCACCCTGTGAAAACTCCCAGCCAACTGAGGAGGAAGTACAAAAAGTCAATCCATGAAAACATGTACCACAACCAAAATCCCACTATTGGAAAACCATATTAAAGGATGACACTCGTAGTCGGAACTGAGTACGTACTTAACCAAAAAAATGCATATCGAGAGTTACTCCTCCATGTGCTTGCAATCAGAGAGATCACCTAACATTCTGGAGTGGAAAACAGACTCCGAACCAAGAAATTTTGTGATTCAGACACGTCTATAGTCCACGACGTTTGAGGCCCTAAATGTGGGGACGAAGAAGCTAGCAAGGGCTCATTAAAAATTTAAGAAGAGAAGTCCAGTGAAACAACATGTATATCTTCTGAATTTTAAACATGTATATATCTTACTAATGGTGACTGCATTAGGGGAGAGGACTCAATACTTGAACACTCTAATTTTGCGCTTATCAAAACCTTGCATAAAAATTTCAAATCGCTCTCAGTTTTTTACATCAAGTTACTTGGCGAGTTGTCTACTTATAACTAAGGTTTCAAGTCCACATCACCCGTTATGATGCCACATCAGCATGCTTTTTGCCAAGTTGTCTAAAACAGCCCAAAAAAAAGTGAGAATAATGGTTGTGCATAAAGGGTACTCATAGTTGAATAGTTGGGTTAATTTTTATAACTCAAGGTACATTTTATTCAATTTTGGGTAGTTAGCATCACAAGTATTGGTACAATGTTGTCAAAAAAATTGGACATTAAGTCAATATGTATAGGTATTAAGTGATCAACTTTTATCACAACTATTGGAATGTGTTCTACTGAGTTCTCTCCCTAACAAGCCCACCAACTTTGTAAATTGTGTTGCGAAATGGGTGAATATTGCCAAGGCATAGGGAAGTATGTATAACATCCATAATTGAGATGGACTCACTTCTTAAAATATTCTCACGAGAAAATTCCACCCACCAGAGTCGAACCAAGCCACATGTCATATTTTTGGAGGCAGAGCATTAGTTGTTCCTCTGTTTAAGAAAACCCTCTCTACCTATCTTACTACATCTTCATATTATTGACCAGAATTTGAGGACAAGTAGCTTGGTTGCTATCAACTATTTGTTAATCTTTCCTAATCATCTTTTTGGGCGGCCGCTAGCTTGGTGCAAAATCAATGATAAAAGTGGCGGCCCAAAGAGATGATAAGGAAATATTAACACTTGCCATAATTAAATCTGACACTCTGCACGATAATAGCAACACAAGAACCAGAGCCCACAAATAATTAATCAGACTGTTGTGACTATACCGAGATCCCCTGTCATGAAATTGTACCACATACATAAGGGAACCATGAATGAATGAATGAATGATAGATATTAATAATATCTACTAGGCCAAAGCAGCCTAAGAGACCATCTAGAAAAACACACTATCCAAGAGGGCGGGAGGACCCTACCTCTTTTGAAATTGCTTATTCAGTTCCATTCTTCTACAGTGAATGTTGATAATTAAATTTGTTGTCATGTCCAGTTGTGTTTCCTCAAAAATAGAATCTAAATTGTCAGTTGCTAGGATATCGCCGTAGCTGGAGTGAATGTCGATCTACGCTGGGCATTCTAGGATAGAAAGTTGTTCTGTCTCCACCACTTCCATGTTACAAAATAAACATATTCTTTCCTCCCATTCTTCCTTTGGTAGTGTCCATCTACCCATTTTACACCTCAAGTGACGAGAACCCATTCTAAGTTGAGCTATGAGAATTTTTGCTTTCCAATTGATATTTGCTCCTATGTATGCTTTCTCCACGCGCTCCTTCTTTGGATTAAATTCTTTGATACAATAATAATTTTTGCGTGCTTTTTGTTTTGACCATATTAGACCCTTGAACTTTTCATTCACATGCTTTTTATTTCCTCATTGTTATTTGGACATTCTTGCCTACTAATATTCCACTTTTCCATCCATTTACCATTTTGTTTCATCCACATATTCTTTCTTTTGTCAAGTCTTTCTTCTATGATCAATTTAGGCTCGTCAATTTTTCCATTCTTTGAGTTTTCTTTAAATAACATAATAATCGAACCCTAGTAGCAACCTCTAACGGAAAAGTGTCTGTTTTCACTAATAAGATCTCATAAGGAATGGTGGTTTTAATCTTGAGATTACAAATGATTAAATGTTTTTGGATTCTTTCTATTTGTCTCCATTTTTATCTGTTATATTGCTGCCCAAAATCTCACATCTATAAAGGATCATCGAGATAACCAACAAACCAAAGAGTATCTTTTAGGTTTTCCAGTCCCATAATTCTGCATTCCTACAAATGTTTTGTAATGAATATAATGCTTTCCATCACCTTGAATTCTTTTTGCTCTACAAGTTTCCCTTTTCAGCTTGTTATGGAAGTCGATTCCAAGATACTTGTACTCCTCTACAGCCTCCAATGGGTTGTTGTTAAAAATGAAATTGTTTTGTTGCTTCTTATTTCTTTTCAAAGAAAAAATCATTACTTTGGTTTTGCTAGTGTTCACTTGCATCCCAACCAACTGACAAAAGGTATTAAGCACATTCAAATATTCCTTCAAACCCTCAACAATTTTAGCAATAGATTGCCTACCACATTGTAATTATTAATCAATAGTATGCCTTTTAGTAAATTCATTCCACGTGGACAAAGTATATATCTAACTAGCTTTAGCCACTGGACAATAATTGAAATTTTATGATTGGATGTCATATGTCCCTACCAACTCAATTTGCATTTGATCCATTACTTTTGAAAAGTCTAATAATTAATGATTATGAATGAAAGAGTTTGTTTCTATGTTGTCACAATCTAGATTTGCTATGTTACCTTATTCCTCTCACAAATAGTGTATGATAAATTACATTCCCAAAATGTGTCCATGATATTCCACCTTGATTGGGGATCTAAGATATCTTCCAATTGCTAGATGAGCGATGAATGCATGCTAAAACAATCAAGCTTGAATCCCCTTCAACGTGAATTTTGGTAAAATCCATTTGTTTGGTAAGAACAAGGCCAAAAAAAAGTGCTTGGGCCTTTGCCACATTGTTTCTACCGAAAGGAATAGAGGAGTATTTGAAAGCCAACATTTTATTTGATTGATCTTATATGTACATACCTATTTTTGAAACCCTTGAGTTACCTTGCGAAGAACCATCGAAATTGACTTTTATAAATCCACAACTAGATGGTTGCAATTTGACCTCATTCCATTCTTGGTGTGGGCAACAAAGCAAGAGGAGGATTGGGTAAATAGGGGAAGCAAAATATATTTCCAATTCTTGAGCAAATAGTTATCCCATTATGAGAAAGTATACAAGCATTAAGTGTTTTTGACATAGTTATTTGCCAATTCTAATATAGACACTGCAATACGATATGTGATTTCAAAATTGGGGAGATACATTGCTTAAAAATTTGTTTGGACCTTTCCCACCACATAGACCATATTATAGTAGCATGAATGCATTTCCAAATATAGGCAAAGGAGTCCTAGTAAATGGCAAGCCAAAATTGAAACATCTCCCATACCGTAGTTGGGAAAGCCATATATAAGTCAAGCTTATTAGTAATAAATAACCAAGAAGCTTGTGCAAATGAACAATGTAGAAATAAGTGGTCCATTGATTCAAATTCTTCTTGCCAGAGTACACGTCAAAATGTTTGTGCAATATTAAGTTTTTGTAAGCGGTCACTAGTTAGTATTCTTTTTCTCAGTGCAACTCAAGAAAAACAACTTGCCTTTGGGAGCTCTACACTATTCTAATAAAAGGAGAATGCTCGATGTTTACCTTCTTGTTCACTCATTTGCTGCAAGGTAGTGTCTCCCAATATGATAGAGTAATGATTTCTATTTGAAGGAGCCCAAATAAGTTTGTCCTAATTTTTGGAGATGAATACCTACCTTTCTGCTAATTTTTTTTTCCCTCAAATAGTTCCATCTGAGATGTTGACACATGCATAGATAGAGAGTTTTTCCATGTAACTTCTCCAGAAATAAAGTCAACAACACAAACATAATCTATAAGATAAATGCCCCAACCATCCTTGAAGATTGGGGAGGAGTGTTTCAAGTCAACGCATAGACTAAAGGGGGGAAACCATTCCACGAGTCTTCCCAAAATCTGATTCTTTCACTGATTTTGACTTCCCAAGACACCTACTTGGTGTTGGCTCTTGATTTAATAGATTTTTAACAACCATATGGAATGAAAAATACACCTAGGTGGTAGCTAATTCCCATGACAAGTATATCATGACAGACCTAAGGAACAACAAACAAAGACAACTTAACTTTCTCCACTTTGAACTCTACAAAATTCAGGTGGGTGTACCTAGGATTAATTCCTTCTTCTTACAACATCACACTTACTTTAACCCCCCCAAATATAGATAATAGCCCTTATTTCTTTTAACTTAGAGGAAATAAAGAAATGAGTGACAACTAACCATCCATTGTAGTTATCTCTTAAGCCAAGTGAGGGAAAACTCTTTAGATCTACAATATAACATAAGGTAAATTTGATTTGATTTAAGGTTTATAACTATGAAAGCTTCAATATATGCTTGAAACCAATACTATGACCACTGATTTATCCATTGGGCTTTCTCAAACAAATCAGACACTACAGTTTATGATCTACTCCTCTACTCTGTAAATGAGAATGAATACACATTTTGTATGTTCTAATTATCAAAATCTCTTTATGAAACCCTATGATTTTCTCATTTGCTTTCTCACACAAATCAGACACTACAATTTATGATCTACTCCTCTACTTTGTAAACAAGAAATAATACACATTTTGTATCTTCTAATTATCAAAATCTCTTCATGAAACCATATGATTTTCTCATATCATGCCAAGCATCTATTTAGTTCATTAAATTGATAGCAAAACATGATTGAAAAGAGATAGATCCAAAACATGCGGCTCTAGGAATTTCTTTTTTGTATTAATTTGCTTGAAATTTATACATCTATAGTATCAGATCTAAGCTTCAAAATAACCCAAAATAGACATGAACTATAAACATTTCATTTCATTTCTTTACTAATTACAAGCATATCAAAACTGACACTAGGTATTGGATTGACAGAAAGGAATGTTTTCATTCACCAAATATGAATTCATACCCTTTCTCCAAGTCATGAAAATCCTTTTATAGAGAATTGCAACAAGCTTCAAACTAGAGAGAATGATATGTCTTCTCACAAATGGATAGAAAATATTTGATACAATGAGACAAAGTGCCATCATCAAAATTTTGTAAACATAAAAAGTGGGAACAATTTCCAAAATAGACAGCTAGAAGCCCAGATTCTTCAGGATGAGTCTTGGTCTGTTGCATAGGCATGCTCATAGAAAATGATTTGCAAAGGTAAAGCATCCTATTCAAGTGACTTGTCCTTCCATAATGATCATCCAACTTTATTTTTAACTTCCCTCAAATGACGGTGCAAGAGCTTCAGCTCTATCCTTCTTTTCAAGATTAGACGCTACCTATGTATTTGCTACATTTGAACTATATACTATTTCCCATTCAATGAAAACAATGCTATCATGCCATTATAAGTGGACAGTTTTACGTTCTGTTGTATTTATATCTTCCACTTTGTCTTCAACTGTTTTAAAACAAGATCCTACAATATTGGCCACAAAAACCCTTGCTCTGCAATTTTTCTTACAATGTCTTCTCGTAGTCTAATTTTTCTCCAAGCATCTTGAAAGCTTTGTGAAATGATGATCACTACACAAGGAATTATTACTTTGTAACATCAATGGCCATACATTCTACTTCAATTTTCACCAAAATTGAAAACCCAAAATCAATTATACAAAAAATCCAGCATGGAACAATTTTAAGTTTGAGTCATCAATCAATTTTATTATAGGCACGTTCTTGTGGTTTAGATTCATCATCCTTTTACATTGACCATAAAATCAACCAATGAAAATAAAACATTTGGATATCACCTAGCAAACAAACCCCACCACCTAGTTTTCCATTTGTCGTGGACATGTGTCAAACTATCATGAAGCCGCGATGAATAATTTTTTTGCAACTCTCCATCGCGGGTTTATGACTGGCATTGGATCTTCATGATCTTACACCTAGATCTCATTCTACCTTCTGGGACATGCGTCAACTAGTCGTGAAGCCACTATAACTAAAGCAATATACAACTTTCTATCATGGGTTCGCGACCACCATTGGATCTTTTCTGTATTGACTAGATCTGACACACAACAAGGAGAAGATCAAACACATGTCACTTTGTCACAAATCCACAAAGCTTTTTACACCATGTATCTTGTTATCAAGAGTTCATGACCACCTTCAATTTTTTTCTCATTTAACTAGATTTGACCTTGTCTTCTCGGATACCTTTTTTTGTTATAATAGAATAGAACATGTTAATATAATTGAGGACAACTAACATATATAATTTTTTTTTAGATAGAATTTTTTTTCTTATATCTCACTACTAATAAGACGAGGAATAGTAAAAGATTGGGCATAAAATACTTCACTTTCATATTTTTCATTGAAGAATTACTAATTTCACTTACCAATGGAAACGGCAACCTTAGTCACTATCTCCATATCTTGTTTACTTGTTAGCTTTACTAATTATGCCCTATACACCGCCTTTGGACAACCTTCTGAACAACTTCCCCTCTCTCTTAGTGCCTTTGGTGGGCTTGTTTTTTCCAACAGTTACAATGCTTTTTCTTTACTTCTATATTCAAAATGATGAAATTTTATGAATATGATCAATCAATATAGATATGTGATATTTGAAACCCGAAAGGTTGTGAAGTTGAAAAGATTATTTAACCTACATCTTCCTATCAAGGGTTTGCCACAACTACACAATCTATTTTGATTTTTAATCTCATTTTGCGTGCACAAGTCTTAATTTTCCTTTCCCTCAAAGCCACGGTCAACTTGCATTTGATCATTCTGACAATGCTACGTGGCAATCTACAATTGGCTTCCCCATCTTTGGCAGTGCTCTGTCATTGTATACATCATCAGATTTCACAATCAACATGACATGCCACCCTTCTTGCCACATCATCCTTAATTGCCATGTGGCGCTATGTCATTTGTAGCCATCTCAACCTGCCACCTTGTATTGAGCATCTGGGCACCCTTTGACACATGACACCTTGTTGCGAAGCCACAATGCTTACTACACCATGCAACTTTCATGGAGGGTTAGTGACTACAGTTGGACCAACTCAAGCTTTAATCATGCTGCAGTCTGTCGTCTTGGACACGTGGCAATAAGTCATGAAGCTGCCATGAATAAAAATCACGCACCTTGTCTTCACGGGTTCACAATTTTTGTTCAATCAAGTTTATCTTTAACCATTTATTGTCTGCACATTTTAACTCGCCAGGAACAAATGGTACTCATTCATGAAGCCGACTTTGAAGGAATATTCCTCAGGCTCCAATCATATTTCTCACCGTGGGGTCACTTAATAGTTTGTGGAGCTATGTTGAAATTGCTTCTCCTCAGATTAGAAAAGAAGAAAGAGGGGAAATTCTGAACACTGCTTGATGAAGAAAGCGCATAACCTGAACAATGTTTCACGCACACACCCGACTCAAGCACTTTTCATGCTAAACAACTGGGGGAGAAGTAGGAGCGCCAAAATCCTAAAAAAATGCATTAAAGGGAAACCTTCTGAGAAGCGATTTGGATTGAAACCAGACATCAGATCAAACTCATCGTTAAGTTAAATGAAAATATTACCTTAGGATATAAAATGATGGGGTAGAAACATGAAGATATAACATTATGAAATTAAAAGATCCCTTTTCAACGATGTGAAAACCCTTTAGTAAGTTATTTCAAAAAGCAACTCAAAATTATAACATGGTAAGTGTTTTTGAGCATTTCACCTAGGGTTTGTTAGACTTGGGAAAATTTCATTAACATGACAATATGCAGAGTCCTATAGTAACAATCGAAGATGAATAATTTATAACATAGATCCATGCTTTTGCAATTTTTCTAGAAATAGGGCTAGTAGTGACTCTTTCTAGGGATGATTGGGAACTTTTGTCCATACAAGAATATCAGAATCTTTGGGTAAGTAGACCACACAATTGATACTTTGACAACTTTAGAGAGAACTAGGCAAGACAAAAACACAAAATGACAAATTGAGAAAACACAAAGGCAAAACATATGTACAGGGGAACAACCAAACTATAAAAAACCACACCTATATGCAAGCTTTACAAGTTATATACACCTATCTACTGTTCATGGAAGACAAATACCTTCAACAAATAGATTTCTTCAAGAATTGTCCATAAATAGACAATTCCAGAAGGTCACTAGAGAGTTCCTTGATAATGTATGAATCTTCACCCCACTTATTATGGATCAGATCTGGTCCTCAATAAATTTGGTCAAATTTTCCATGTTTATCTTTGTCCTCCAATCTAGCATTCCAAAGAAGCACCAAGTCTTGAATCTCAATTTTTATTGTTGTGGATGTCCTGTGATATATGTACTTCACTTGCAATTGTAACTTTTCATTCCTTGCAAATGCTTCTCTTATGGTCTCATCCAACTCAAGGATGTCATCCAATCTAGTTTGCATGTCATTTGTCACATATTCATCACAGTATTGGATGAATTTATATATCCCAATCAAGTTATTTTGATCTAACCTTACATGTATACCATAGACCAAGTCAACAGGTTCAGAAAAATTGGCTTTTTTGACTGTCACTCTATCACCCCATAATGCCAATGGTAACATAGAATCCCAAGCTCTCTTATTCTCATCTAAGATCCTCTTGATAATTTTCAACATGCTCTTACTATTGGATTCTTCTTGTCCATTCCCTTGGGGGTAGTATGTGGAAGATATGCATACGGTAATACTATATTTTTCATAGAATTGTATGTATTCATTAGATCTGAAGCACATGGCATTGTCTATTACAACCTTCTCAAGGCAACAACACCTGATAATAATATTATTCAAGATGAAATTAGTCACCACTTTATTGGTTAATCTTCTAGTTGGGATAGCCTCCACCCATTTCGTGAAGTAATCAGTTGCCACCAAAATCCAAGAATGCCCCCCACTAGAATTATTTACAATTTGACTTATAAATTTTATTCCCTATTGTTGAAATGGTGCTTGTACCTCTATTGATTTCAGTGGAAGATTGCTAGAAAACTTTATCTTACTTGCAAATCTTTGGCATACATCATATTTCCTTACCAACTCATCGACATCCTTGAACAATGTGGGCTACCAAAATATAACTCTTGTCACCATATGGGCTATAGTCTTTGTCATGTAATGACCACAAAAAACCCCACTATGCATCTCATTTAGGATCTTGGCTACTTCTTCCTGGTCTACACATTTCAATAAAATACCTTCTATAGTTCTCCACCATAGTTTCCCTATGATAATTATATACTTAATGGCTTGCAGCTTCAATGTTATTTTCTCATTGTCACTCATCCTAGGAGGGAATTGCATATGTTGTGAATAATAAATGACATCTTTGTACCAATCACACGAATCCATATTGCACAAATATGCTTTGTGATCATCATCCATTTGATTTATTTGATTGGCACCAAGAATGGCTTGTGCCAGTAGTTTTGTTATGCTGTGACGTATGACCAACTTGGTGATTTGGACATCTGTATTGAATTCTTGGATCCTATTGATCCGTCTGCATCTTCTTCCTGAAACCTCCCACTGAGAGAAAATGTCCTTCATTGTTGCATTAGGGACAAATTACACTATTACTGTTTCTCCCATTAGGTAACATTTAAATGCCTTTACAACCTTCACTAATGCATAGGCTTTCTTGTCATTGGTTCAATTCTGTGGCTTGGAGAGATTCACTAAAGAAAGCAATGGGTTGCTCAAATTGCTCCTCATTTTTTTGGAGCAAGATTGTTGCAATTGTGTGAAATGAGACAAAGGAGAAAATGTGCATCAGTTTTCTACAGTCGACATTTCTTAACACAAGTACATTCTTAATGGTTTCCTTGATGCTTTGAAATTCTATTGATGGCTCACCATCCCACTTGATCTCTACTCCTTTCTTAAGCATCCTCGAGATAGGTCTAGTTATCTTTGTAAATTTGGTCACAAATCTTCTCATGAAATTGACTTGTCCAAGGAAAGACTGAATTTCCTTCACATTTTTGGGCTTTGGAATCTTATATACGGATTCAAATCTCTTAGGATCTATCCTAACCCCTTCTTAAGGTAACAGGTGACCCAAAAGCTTACCTTCTATTACCCCAAATGTACACTTCCTTGGGTTCAAAGAAACACCATACTCCAAAGCCCTTCCAAAGATTTTCTCAAGGTGTTTATAGTGCTCCTTTGAATATGCAGTGAAATCATCTTGGTATACCACCAAGAACTTATCTATAAAATTTGCAAAAGCCACATTGATTTCTCTTTGAAAAGTAGCTTCAAGATTAGTGAATCCAAATGAGATCCTCATATAAACATATTTACCCCAAGGTGTGGTGAATGTAGTCTTATATTGCTTTGATTCCTCAACCAACACCTGACTATAGCCTGATACCCATCCATCATTGACATCAACTTAGAACCTAATGCTCTCAACAACATGGGCTCTATATTGGGTAGACCATTGTTGTCTTTCAATAATGATTTGTTTAAGTTTTTGAAGTCAACACATAGTCTGATATCTTTGTTCTTCTTTCTAATAGGCACCAGATTAGAAACCCATGAGTAAAGTTGAATCGACTTTATGATGCTAGGATGTCTAAGCTTCATCAACTCCTCTTGCATTGATGGAGCAAGAGTTGGGTTAATTGGCCTTTTCTTCCTCTTAAATGGTTTGTCATTATCTTTCAATGAGATAACATGCTTGAAGAGGTCTTCTCTATAAGACTTTGTATCATCATATTTCCTTTTACCTATGTACACCATTGTAGGGGCTTCACTAGTACTTAGGTTTATCTCCTCTAACTCCTATGGTTTCTTATCTTTAACATCTAGTTGTACCCAATCTTGATTATAAAAAATAATTTCAAATATAACAAGGCCTTTGGTAACTTTGTTCGTTTTAATTTGTATCACCCCACTCCCTAAAATGGTTTCCTTTCCTTGCACAGTCTCAAAAAGTGAACTGCAATCGAGTTCCTAACCAAGGTATCTACCCTCACAATTGAGGAAATTCAATATGTTTGAATCATCCTCAAACACCTACCAACTTTCAATAATGTTTGTGATTGAGGGCCTAGTTTGTACCTCAACTCTTGATATTCTCGAAAAAGTCATATCATCTGGTTTTATAGGCACATTTGCTATTAGGTTTTCCATTTTTTTATTCCTTCTGTCTATCCACACAATCCTAGAGGCATCAAAGGTTTCAATCTCATCCCATACTACATTTCTATATTGTTTGAGCCTTTTATTTTTGTATGCATGTGATGATCTAACTTGCAATACCAGTAATTCAGAATCTCAAATTACATGCTAACACTTTATACCATCTTCTGTAGCTAATCATAAACCAAGGAGTAAGGCCTCATAAAAAGATCCTTCAATTTCATTCCTTCCATAATTCCCACATAACTATAGATGGGGTAGAGACCCACAAATTATTGAAGATGCTATTTTTTCTTCTCAAAAAAGGGCCTTATTGAGAGCATCTGAAAAATTGAACTATGAAAGGTTGATATCCACCCTAATTGAGAGCAAATAAACTTCCAACGTTGGTTAGAGTATGGGCACTTAAGGAATAGATGGCATGCAGCTTCCTCCTCCATTTCATAGAGGGAAAATCTACTTTGACCTTGATAACCCATTTTCTTGAATCCTTTAGCTGTAAGCACTTTGTCATGGAGGACTATCCAAGCGAAAGAGCTAGCCTTGGGGAGATAAGCCTTGTCCCAATAGATTTTGGTAGGCAACTTGTCCTTAGTGCTTTTTAGACTCAAATCTACCATATTCTAACCCATTTTGGGGCTATATTCCCCACTTTGACACCCATCCCAAATTAAATAATCTCTCCCTCTCTTGAAGGCAATTCTAGCTTTCAACAACTCCTTTAGGATTTTTTATTTCCTAGGCAGGATATCCATATTCCCAAAATCCTTCCATTGAAATGACCTAATTTGTTACTTTTAATACATGCTTATATAAAATTATGATGCAATGCACATTGTAAATACAATAGTGTATTAATAATAATATACTAATTTTTTGTCACGATTATATACAAATTTATAGACCTATTTTATATAAATGATTTTTTTCATAAACCTTTTGCAATCTGTAAGGGTCTAATATATTTAGACTCTTTGAAAAATCTTGGTTACTTTTTGTTTGATAGGTAATTGGCCCAAGCCTAGATTAATTATTATTTGTTGTTGTAATTAATTATTATTATGTGTCAAACTCAAGTAGGCTCGAACTCAAGACCTCCCACTTAAGAAGCTCACAAGTTATCGTTGTGCTATAGGCTCTTGCCTAATCTTGCATTATTTTAAGTAAATATATATAAAAAATCAATTTTCATTCTTAATACAATTATCCCAGGGTACGATCCCAACCTTATCCCTTTTAGATGACAAGGGTCTTGAATTTAGCAAGACTTGATCCCTGGTGAGCTCTTTGTGAGCCTTTCAACCTCACCAGTAGACCAAGGGCCCTTTGACTATTCTTGTACTTTTCAAACAACTTAGTTAATGGAAACAATTCTTTCAATTATTCATATATAAATATAACCATGTTCAAGCACCCATATGTATGAAAATACTCAACCAATAATAGTTTTGAAAATTAATGTGATTTAATTTATTAATTATATTTTGTGTAATGTTTTGTATGTATACTTTGATAAAATTAATATTTTTTGAACAAAAATCTTGTTTTAAGATTTGATTTGATAAATTTTTTTGTTTACCCACATACATAATTAAAAATTATATATTCAAATTTACAATTTTATATAATAGATAATTGTATCCTCAATTATACATACATACATACATACATACATACATACATACATCCGGAGTTCGTTGTTTTTGAAACCGCAAGTCCATATAAGTCTGCGTACACATCACAGGTCATTTTTAAACCATGAGTGCAGGGGAGTCCATTTATAGATGAGTCCATGAACAGTCAAAGGGGAGTCCATTGGTTAGGTTGTGGGTTGTCTTCTTTCTCATCTGCTCTCACCATCTCTTGAATGAATGATGTTTGCCTTTCTCTGTACAATCTTCATACCCTACAAACGATGTCTAAGAAAACTTCACTTCCATTCCTCTCCTCAATAGTTTGAACTTTGGAGCATGATTATGATTTGTAATGTTTTGATATTATTTAGGTTTGATTTTATTTAATAGTTTTGAATTTTTATCATAGTACGTTTAATGTTTTAAGATTACTTAATTTTAGGTTTACTTGATATTTATAAAAAAAATTGTTATTATTATTATTAATTATTAATTTGTTATTTTTGTGAATTTTATATTTGATTTGTAATGTTTTGATATTATTTAGGTTTAATTTTATTTATTAGTTTTGAATTTTTATCATAGTATGTTTAATGTTTTAAGATTATTTAATTTCAGGTTTACTTGATATTTATAAAAAAAATATTATTATTAATTATTAATTTGTTATTGTTGTGAATTTTATATTATTTATCAAATATTGATACATGTTAATATTAGTTTATATTATATAATAATAAATAGTCTATACTTATAATTAAACATGTCAATACTTATATTATTTATCAATTATTAAAACATATAATAATACAAATAGTACATATTTATTTATATTTTAAAATATATTGGACGAATATAATGTCGATTTTTAAAAGATTTTTTGACTTGTCAAATTTCATCCGAACTTCATAGCCGTCGAATTCGAACTCGAACTCAAACCTTGTGACTTAAGGTTTTAAATAGAAGAGACCACTAAAATAATTTGATTTCATTGAATCCTTGATTGTTTAATGATGATTTAAACAATACATTAAAAAATATATTAGATAATCAAATTTAAAAAGGAGGACAATCTTTGGAATCGTATAAATGTGATAACATTAAGAAAGGTAAGCCAATGCATTGAGATTTGAAAACAAAGTATAAGAAGCAGAGGAAAAGCATAACAACTAAGTTGTTCAATGGTCATGACCCACCAACTAAGACAAATGATCTATATGAGCCCAAATTGACATAAAGTAAATTAGATAAAAGATACCACTAACATCATTTGATTTCTTTGAGTTCTTGATTTTTTAAATGACGTATTGAACAATATATTTTTAAAAATTATCACACAATCAAATTGAAAAAGGAGGACGATATTTCAAATTAAATAAATGTGACAACATTAAAAAAAGCAAGCCAATGCATCGGGACTCAAGAACAAAGTTTTATGTTATTCAATGGTAGTGACACACCAAGACAAATTATCTATATGGGCCCTAGTTGACATAAAATAAATTAGATAAAAAAGACCACTAACAATATTTGCTTTTTTTAATTCTTGATTTTTTAATGATGAATTAAACAATACATACTTAAAAATTATCAACAATCAAATTCAAAAAGGAGGACAATCTTTCAAATCATATAGATGTGATAACATTAAGAAAGGTAAGTCAATGCATTGAGATTCGAGAACAATGTGTAAGAAGTAGTAGCCAAATACACGAGCTAAGTTGTTCAATGGTCATGACACATCAACTAAGAAAAATTATCTATATGGGCCCAATTGACATAAAGTAAATTAGATAAAAGAGACACACCAACTAAAACAAATTATTTATATGGGCCCCAATTGACATAAAGTAAATTAGATAAAAGAGACACACCAAGACAAATTTATATCTATATGGGCCCCGATTGACATAAAGTAAATTAGATAAAAGAGACCACTAACGTCATTTGATTTATTTGAATTCTTGATAAATTTTAATGATGTATTAAACAATAGAATTTTAAAAGTTATGAGACAATCAAATTATAAAAGGGGGAAAATCTTTCAAACAAAGACGCAAAGTGCCTAGTTCCTGCCAATGTAGAAATTGAGTTAAACTTCTAGTCAAAAGTGTCACCTAGTGTGAATTGCATGTATACTTTAGTTGCATATTTCATTTTTGAAAAAAGTGTTTAAATTTTATTTGCATTCACAATAATTATTATTATGCATTTAGTCATTGTATATTATATATATTTAAAAGTTTTTGCCAATAAATTTATTTTCATATGTTAAATTTATTAATTTAAAATTTACATAAATCATATGTACTATTGGTATAATGAAAATGATGATACATGAATGCGTATTACATTTTCTATAGTAAATGTAGGTATAATAGAAGTAGATAGTGAAAGAACATACCAATAAATGTCAAGTTAAGTGAACAACAATATTGTAAACATAATATTTTAGTATCGATTGTCTTATTTACTTCAATTAACGACCATCATTTTATATGATTAGATGGTTCTAGGAAACTACATTTAGGTTTGAGCGGAGTAGAAATTTCTTAGCTGAGTTAAATAGAACAATTCTAGGGAGTTCTATACATTTAATTGAAAATCAATTTTTGTACAAGATATTTATAAAGTGTCAAAGTAGTTGGTATATATTAATTGCAATATTATCACTTGTCATTTGCATAATAGTAGAATGCTTCAAAAGTCACTTTTGTTTTTTTTGAATTAAAAATTAAAGCTCACACACTACTGTAAAGGACATTGGCCAATAAGATATAGGAGAAGTAGTTTATTTTGAACTATGAAAAAATAATATATATCAAAACTATATACTTGCAAAAAGTTGTTGTAAAATAAATTGATTTGATTAGACAATCAAATTAGAAAGTTGCATTACATGAATGCTACAGTATCACTTCATACATGAGAATTGCCCAAACTCCTTCCATTCTGTGGGGCATTAAGTCATCTATGGGGATTTGAGGGACTTTAGGGGGTTTCCTCTATCACCTTGCTGTTTAACTACACTCTTCTTGTCATCATAGGTGGGTTATGACTTCTTTGTAACCACGATTTGGCTAATCTGAACAGGGGTTTTTTCTATGTTTTTGAAATTGTAAGAATTTGCCTGAGGTAAGAATGAAATGCCAAGATCTAGAAGCCCAAGAGATAGCACAAGAGAGACAAGATATTATCAAGTGAGAATGGATTAATTAGATAATTAGATGAATACATCATTGAAGTGCCCTGTATATAAAGGCAATCAATATGATTAAGAGTCATGCAAAGAGATAAGCAACAACTAAGCACATGTCCACCAAGAGTGAATTATCCTCCATTGTGCATGAATGTATGCACAACAATGAGAGGATAAGAATGTAAAGGTGTATCTCATAAAGAGATGTAGTAGACAACATGTGCTCAATTGGAGTGCAAACTACTATGTTGTCTACATGACAACTCATATGCATATGCAAACTCCTATGTGTTTACATGACAACTAATATGAATATGCATTAACCTAAGTAAACTCAAGTAAAGTGTAAATAGTAAATACTTATTTACACCAACACCCCCCCTTAAGTGCAACTTAGGGAAATGTACTTAAGCTCACAAAAGCTATATAATAATGCAAGATGGGTCCCAACTACTAGGCCATGTTAGGTACCCATGTACAATATGCAAGTGCAAAAGATAGATGCAATGCAATCTCTCATAAAGTGGAGAAAGAGGGAAAACCACATGGGAAAAACCCCCCTCCAAAAAGAGAGATAAGTACAATAAAAGAAAATTAGAGAGAAAAAGACCTCATGTGAGGAAAAGATCCCCCCCTTCCCTCCCCCCCCACCATAAGAGAGAAGAAGAGGAAGATAGATCAAGTAACCCCCCCTCAATGTAGAATGTACACCTATGGTAGATGCACAAGGCTCAATGTAGAAACTCCTCCATGAGTGTAGAACAACATTCCTACTTTTAGGAAGAAACAGAACCAAAGGTGTATCAATGAAGCCTCTCCCATCTGTAGGAAGAAACCTCAAAATGTATGAAATCTTTGAAACCTGCTCAAGTGTCCCCATGTCAATATTGAAAGATGCCTCCTCCAAATCATGTGTACTATGCCACTCTGTTGAAAAAGACAAATCAAGCTCAACTAAGGATGAATGTAGAACATGTATCAAAGACTCAAATATCTCCTCTAAAAATAAAGTGACCTCCTCCAACTACTATATCAAAGGATCTACCATCATGTCAACCTTGAAAGATTGATCAAGTAGAGAATGAAGATGAGGGTTAAAGTGTTCCCTCACAAAAAATGAAGAAGGATCATCTTTACCAAAATGAAGATGAATGTCATCAATAGTGTCTCCCAAATCTGCAATGCAGGACTCCACAAACAAACTAGAAATGTCTGTCAAGTAGTCATCCCATGGAATTGAGTCTGCAAGATAATGAATATCCTGCTGCACTGAATTAGTTGAATCCATGGCTATGTGAATACAACTATCATTAGGAACAATAGTAGATGGAATATTAGTAGGAGGAGATGCAATGGATGGCTCAAGAACTTGATCACATGTGAGAACACCCAAGTTCAAGCAGCTAAAGTTCTCCTCAAAGTCTAAATCAACAATAGAAGTGTGATCAAAATGTGCTGAAGAATCTACTAAGAAATCACTATCATCATCATGAGAAAAATTTGAGAAGTAGTATAGCCTAGATGTGTGATCAACCACCCCTATAGCAATGATTTTTCTAGTCTCCAAGTCTCTGATAAAAAATGAAGTAGGTGTGAATTCCATAGTCCTTCTATCTTCACAAGTGAGCTGATAGATGGAAAGGAGATTATGACTTAGGTGAGGTGCACACACCACATCTTTGAATGCGTTGAAAGGGATCATAGATTAATGTATTTCATGACAACATATGTCCCTAGGGGCCCTAGGACCCCAACAGACCCATTTGGTATTAGAAATGCTTAAGAATAACTGAGAGGGGGGGTGAATCAGTTATTCAAGGTCCAAATGTCCAATTAAAACTTTTTCATTAAGTAAAACTATCCATTCATCCAAGCTTAAACTTTCCTACTTAGCAAGTTACTGTAAATCAACATGCAAGCATAACACATGAAAAATCAACACATGACATAGTGATTTACATGGAATCACAATTTGGGAAAAACCACTAGTAACATGCTAATCAATGTAAATGTGGTATACTTTTTTAGCTCCTCCTATTGTCCATACATATAGAATGTAGTTGCATGTGCATTCTCAATTCAGAATGGCATTCACAAGTTTATCAAATCAATGGTATGATGTCATTCATATCTACAATTTTACATTAGCAAGTCTAGTTAATTGCTAGGCTATTGTTGCAAACTATACATATGCTTAAACTTAGTTTTGTGTTGTAGAATATTTTCTCAAGATTCATTATCCCTCATGAGGTAAGCTGCCTTGTCCCCCATTAATAAATGATTGACCTATGTTGAAGTACAATCTAACAAGTATGGTGGGCACCTGCAACTTGACAAATGATCCCTCTATGGGGGAGATGGTATTATTGGTTGAACCCTATAGCTTGGACACTCTATGGTCTTTTGTCTTTACAATATGGAGACGTGGAGTCCAGTTTAAGGATGACGTAAAAAAGAAATGGTTAAGTGTATAAATTTTCTAGAACTTATGGCAATTGTTTTAATCTTAAACTTATGTCAACTTTTTTAATTATGGCAATTTTTTAACATTAGATTTTTTTGCTTTAGTACTTACTGATGGTGACAAATGGATTATTCTTGCTAGATATAATGCAAAAGAGTTTACTAGGATTGCATCAAAATATGAAGTGAGGTATGTAGTATTTTGCACTTTTCTAATCTATATAGATAATGGTCATCAATTTTTTGAAATTTTGGATGAGTTAATTTTTTTAAAAATTAATAGAATTGGGCACGTGGATTTTATTATCACACTCCCCTTACAACTTTTTATGTTGAGAAAAAATGATTATTCAAAAGGATTAATGATTTTGGATATTCATTTTTATGGGTTCAAATGTATAAACCATTTATCCCAACATCTTGATTTTACAATCTACTTTCTTCGAATTTGACTTAATA
This sequence comes from Cupressus sempervirens, assembly GCA_028749045.1. Taxonomy (NCBI): domain Eukaryota; kingdom Viridiplantae; phylum Streptophyta; class Pinopsida; order Cupressales; family Cupressaceae; genus Cupressus; species Cupressus sempervirens. The sequence continues at coordinate 106,250,416 of CM053793.1, read as the reverse complement.
ATTTTAGCTTCTTCCTTAAGAATGACGCAAGTCCCAAAGTATGATCATCATCTTGCCAAACCCATACGATATCCTTGAGAGAATGTTTAAGCTGTTGATTACATAATTTTTCTTATTATAATTTATTTCCATCAAATTTTCCCAACTCCACTACAAAGAATGAAGGTGTCACCTTGATAATATTTGTAATCTGATAACCTTCCATTCCTGATTTTTGTCAAAAAGTACACAAGAAACACAAATGAGCCTTCAATTAACTCTCTTGAGCTTGTAGAAATGGCAACATAAAATCAACAACCAATAATTTATGAAAAACACAAATGAAACAATAAAATTGGAATGGCCATAAAATTAAATATCCTTTCAATTGTAGGTTATATCCTAGTAGGCGATGCTCAACATTCTCAAAAATATTTTACTCCATTATCTTAAAAAATACCAAAAAGGAAACATTACCATGATATGTAGTTCAACAACAATAAATTTGTGAAATGAGCATTCCATATATATTAAAACACTAAGAAGTCATATTATATAATGGATTGGACTTTATCATATTTTGCATTACTAATAACATTTCTAATGGTATTAATATGCCTTACCTTCTATGCTATAGTGGCAATTCTATCCATAAAGAATCCTCTCTCTATTGTGCTTGCTTGCTAGAACACTGTTGTTTTGCTATAGCTTTCTATAATGATGTTTGAGCTTCCATAATAGAAACTTCATGTTTCAATTTCCACTCAGATGCCTCTTCCCTTGCCGATTCAACTTGTTCATGAGCATCACTAAGCCTTGCTTTTGTAGAATTATACCTACTTTTTAAAGAGACAATTTCTAAAAAAAATTGCTCTTCAATTTTTTTCTTTGACATTATATGTTCATATTTAATTTTCCACTCAAAACCTTCCTTCCTAGAAGATTTTAGAACTCTAGATACATTTGTGTATCTCTCTTCTAATGAGCTATACCTATTCTGAATATTAGCTATTCTAGTTGCATATTGATCTGAAATCTTTAAAAAAAATCTAAACTAATGTATCATCATACATTTTTAAGTAATCATTTCCATGCTTCTAGCTAACCTTCAGCTTCTTTCCAACGAATGCTAATTTATCTTCAAGTGAATGGCATTTCAACTAAAGCCCAACTCTTTCAGTTGAATTCTGATCATTGAGTCTCTTAGTGAGGTCAAATAGAGGCCCTTCTAAACTAGAAAATTATGAAGAAACTACATTTTCATCAGAACATAAATAATTAAATAAAAATGAAAATTTTCAGATTTCTAAATGGAAACATTATTAGAATAGGGGCATAATTTATTGAGTAACTAGGTCCTCACCTTTTCTTTAAGAAGTTAGCAAGTTTCCACCTCTTTTGTGGGCCAAAAGTTGATTATTAATACTTTGAAACAAGGTCATTTAAAAATTGAAAATAGAGCATGGAAATATTTTCTGTATTTAAAAGAAAGCAAATATAATGGTTGGTGCATCCATAATCACATAGTGCCATAAAGACATTAATAAGAGTCAACGTGAGTACAATTACATAATAAATTTTAAAGTTGTTTGATAAAATGGTCACTGTATAATTTGCATGAGCTTGAAAAAATAACATTAATACAAACAATAGTTTAACAAAAGATAAGACTACCTTTAGAACTTGATCAAGCTTTGCATTGGGGGCATAGCAAGAAACACACAACTTTTCTTCCATCATTTGAATAATACTTGTGCATTTTAGTTCAAAATCCCTAAATGCATTCTGCTTAAAATCCTACAAAGATATTTAATAATTCAGTACTAACTTAGTGTAATTATAAATATTTGCATCTACCACATTCAAATCAACCAAGTTAAAGAGATATATGGAATAGACAAAAACATTGGCTATGCCACTTATAACCTAACAATCACCCATTATAGTTCAACATAAAGGAGCTAAATACACATCTACATACATTGGGAAATTTATGTCGCCCCATTTTATGTACCCATTCTCCTCTTTAAGAATACACTATTTATTGATTCTGAGATTGTTGTTGCTTGCTTACCATTGCTATCACTATTTCTTTAGAAGGACTAGTTGTCTAGTAGTACATAATACACCTACCTAGAAGGACAAAATTATAATTTTTCCTTGAAAATTAGGAATAGACATAAACATCACAACCCAACTTATGCAGGGCCATGTTAAATATTTCAAAAAATGTAGGAATCAAACTATAATTTTACTTGTATGTTAAAATTTAAGGCCATAAAATAAATGTGTATTAATGAACCTAGTGTACAAATAACTTACACAAATAGAAGTTCCTTGGATTATGAACCTCAATGTTGCAAACTAAGCATATTTAGAAACCAAAATATCAAAAAATTATTTTGGGTTTTACCTCAAATTGCTTCTTCAAGGTAGTCTGGACCATCTTCTCGTATTTCTATCTTGTAGCACTTGCTCCCACCGCACTTCTATTAAAGACATCTAAAGCCTTTTGAAATGCACCCTCATATGATTCTTCCAGAGCTTCTTGGAAAGAGTCAAACTCAATATTATAAAGTTATAAACACAATCCAAGGTTATAGACCTGATACACACAAATACCCTAAAACAAACAACATATTTGAATTTACAAACTTTTGTAGAGAATAAACTACCTCTTCGGGTGGTTTTGATTGATTGAAGGACCCCACGTAGTCTTCAATAGCACACTCATAAGATCACTAACATTCACCTTCCTCTATACTCTATTATCGATAACAAAAAGTATTTGAATTGTATGATGACCAATGATACATGTATTTTGTAAAGAATAATGACAATAGCTTACAAACTAACTCTCAATCTTGCAGATTGATAGCCTTACATATACTTCAATAGAAAACTCACAAGCTCACCTACATTCACCTTCCTTCACACTCTAAATTAATAAACAAAAAGTGTTAACATTGTGGCATGGGTAGTGATTCATGTATTTTATGGATAATAATGACACGACAACTCACAAACTATGATTCTCAATCTTGCAGATAATTAAGCAATGCAAGTAGCTCAAAAATCGAAACCAGATAGTGATTGTTGTATCAAGGACAATGATTTGGGGAACTTGTTATATGGGCAAGAGCCAGAAGCTTAAAAAATTTGATGATTAGAAAATATGCATCTTTAAAAATAAGCATAGTAGAGCTATTATTAACATCATAGTTATATATTTTTCTAGCCAAAGAATTTAAATGTGCTCAAGTAATTGGGAAAATTGAGATTATAATTAAAAAATGTCATGCCAGAAATTTAAAAAAAAAAAATACCACAACTGTGCAATCCATAGAAAATTAGTAAATTCTAGGTTTAATTTGATCATAAAATAATCATTATGATAGTATGATATGTACGATGTGCTACTATAAGGTCTTGTAAAAAATATTTTTTTACAATTCAAAAGTCAGGAATAGTATCACAAAAATTTTGGGAAACACAAAACAACAATAGAAACTATAAATGAAAATTAGTAAAAGAGTTCATAAATGAAAGCTAACCCCATTGCATTCACCTACCATGATGTTTTAATTGTTGGCAGAACCCCTGCATTAATTGCATCCAAGAAGGATTCTTTGAGCTTTACAAGTATTGGACTAGTCATGATGGTTGACCCAACCTGCTTTGGCCTCATTCTTTCAAATACAAACTTTGTCAATGCATCAAGATGGACTCAAAATTCTAGGCATAGTTTGTCTAGCTATGGGAAAAAGGCATAGTTAACTACCAATACTTTACAATAAGTATTGCTACATTATTGTAATACCCCAAAATTGGCTCATTGCCATTTCAACCAATTCTAGTCTATTTCTGATTAACCCAAAGTCCTATGTCACTAGGCAATTCGTATTCTGCTACTTGCTACTTGACTTAATTGTCAAATGCAGAAAACCTATATATGCATTCATCATGCTTATTACTTAATCCCTACAGTACGCACTCATATTAGCCACATTAAACCTATCTGATTACGATTTAATTTAATTTGAAGTATTCATACTTTAATTAAATTAAATTATATCCTAAGGCTAATGTACTACGAAATTAAAATTATTTAATTTAATAAATATGCCTATTTTAATTAATTAAACAAAATTATTTAATTAAATGGAGAAGCTATTTCTAATTAATTAAATAAAGATTATTTAATTAAATAGAATTATTTAATTAAATGAAAAAGGTAATTATGAGAGCATATCTCATTTTATTAAATTAAATATCTCTCCTAATTTCTCTTTAGTTCAAAAAAGGAAATTCCCAGTTCACTACTGATCAAATTAGAAGTGACCCAGATCACTTGCTTTTACACTGAAGTCTATCTGAGTTGACTGACTCTTACACTTAGATTTGAGCTAGTTAACTCCCTTTGATTTGGAAATCTTCCTTTATGATTGAACTTCATCTTCAATCCTGACCGTTGATTGAAATCGATCTCAACCATTGATGGATTCTAAGAAAGTCTATTTAAGAGACCCTCATTTCCTCATTACAAAGGTTGAATTCTTATGCTATCGAATCACTGCTACCTTTTATACCCATTTTAGCTCACATATTCTCATATATTTACATTCTTAGATTAATCTCATTTAGTTTAAATATGCATATGCTTAATCTAGTTTCTTTTATATGTTCTTAGAATATATTGCATATCTCATTTATATTACCTACATATCATCTAGATTAATTGCATTCAAATCCTTCGTTCTTAGAAGGTTTGGTTTCCTACACCTCAAATCTAAGGACATTAATTAGGCAAATCCTTCTAGATAGAAGGCGAGAAGTCGCTTTGTTGGTTCATTCTGGATGAATTATTCCATGTTTATCCCAGGATGATTCCACAGGTAATGACTATGTTGAAGTGTTTGTGAGGTTCAGAGGCCCACAATTCACAGGTACATTTTTGGCGCCCACCGTGGGGCTCGAGAAAATCAATTTCTCGGGGCTTCTCTGCAAATTTTTAATCAAGTTTTCAGTTCTCTATCTGTACGATTTCAGGAATCTTCACGCGAGACTATTTATTTTCGTGCGAGGATCTAGAATCTTCATGTGAAGATTCTCTCCAGGTCACGCGAGAAAGTGCCTGAGTGCACAAAATTTCATGCGGCACCTATTTCTTCGCGCGGGCCAAAAACAATTTCATGCGGGCTCCAAACAATTTCGCATAGGCTCTAAACAATTTTGTGCGGCCTTGACAGAGATTTCGCACGAAATCTTGTCACAACAGTTTTAGTTTTTAGCATTATTTTTCAATTTTTAGATTGTCTGATTTTGCTAACATACTTGTCTTAATCTGTTCTCTGACTTCTTGTAGCTTAACTATTGTTTGCAGGACGTATTGCCAAAAATTTCTTTTAAAACCCACTTGAAAAAAAATTGATAGTTTGCTTGCAAGACGTTGTCAAAGATACGCTTGTCAAAGATCATATTTCAAACCTACAAAACAATGTGTGTCTTCTTTTTTTGTTTTCAAAACTAGTCTAATTAGGAGCTTGTGAACTTCCTAGGGTGCAAGACAGAAGAATAGGGGAATATGCTCTTCACTTCTTGGAGGTCATGACCAAGAGTGAATAAAAAACCTAAACGCTTCCAAAAGACGAGATTTCGAAGAAGGCAAGCAACTTGGTGGTTCTCCAACACTTATTCTCTTCTATGATGAGACAATGATTTCCTTTTAGGGAATCAAAATCTTTAAGGAAGAATGAGTTTGGATTGATTAAGCCAAGTCGGTAATTAACTTGTTTGGCATGTTTGGGCAAGGAAATAAGGTAGAGGATTATGCTCTTTCCCCTTGAGGGAAATCAGAAACTCAGACCTTAGATCTAAACCACCAGTCCGTGTTAATCCTTTAGAGGGCCTCTCAGAGTGATCCAACCTCTGAGAATGACCCAAGTGAGCACACTCCTTTCACCGAAGATTCCAACTCACTATAATCAAGATGCTTTGTAGAGCGAAAGACTCCAAAGTCAGATTAATTTCTTCCCCTTGATTCTTGATATCGCATATCAAGGGGAGGCTCTGTCTGTGCACTGGTCGGTGCCAGCCCCTCACTTGTTAAGCAAGTAGTGTGCACTTTCAGATGTTGGTGTGGGTTGCTAGCCTCAACTCCGCTTGCGAACCCATCGGGGATTAATTTGAATGGAAGCCAAGTAAAAACCTCTTAGTTAGAAGCTACTCGGTTCACCAAGGAGGCATAATATTTGTGCAAGGAGGGGGAAGAATCTCTCCTGTAGAACTCACCATAGGCATGCTACTAGATATTTGAAGGTGGTATATGCACTCCTCCCCTGTCACAAGGGTGCTCATTCAACGTATACTATTGAGTCCTTTGAATATACCAAAAACACGAGCACCCTCTAGGGGGTGACACGGCTCTGTGAGGTACACGCATGCACATAAGATGTGGGACAAAGGTTTTTCCTTCTCTACCAATTTTTCTTTCTAGGGATAAAGTGTGTTTTTTATCAAGTCTTAAACAAGTCTCAAACCATTCTACAACAAACAAAAGTCAAGACTCCCCTATCCTGTCAAGTTGCCTTGTCCTTGGCAAGACTATTTTTGACTACTGGTTGCTTTCCATTGTCTTCTTTGAACACTTTTCCTGAATTGCAAACTTGAAACTTTGTCCAAACGTCTTGCGAGGTCAATCTCACTATCTGTCCAATTGAACTTGTCCCAAAAATCTGTCCAATCTGTCTGACAAGTCTAGAAACCTTATCAAAATTAGTTGTTGTTGTTAAACTAGTTTGCCTTCTCGCGTGAGATCATTTGGGTCTCGCGCAAAATCATTTGGTCCTCGCGCGAAATCATTTTGTCCTCGCGCAAAATTAAACTTTTGTCATGAGTCTTCGCGCGACCCTGTGAACGTGAAATTAAAACACTGTCACAGACCTTTGCGTGAGCCAGAAAACTTTTTCGCACGGCCTGTAAAACTTCTTCGTGCGACCTGTAAAGGTTTCTCGTGCGAGATCTTGTGTCAGCATTACCAATTTGGGTCTATTTTAGCTATCTGCGGCCTACACTCTGTCTTTTTTTGCATCCTTTTATCACTCTTTGTCTGCAAACAGCCCTAAAACAATGACACTTTGCTTACCCAAAGACTTGTGTCTTGTACTTTGACTGGTCTCGTCTCTTAAGTTACCTTTTGTCTTCATTTCTTAATGCTTGTCACACTTTGAGTCACATTGGTCATAATCTTTGGCTATTCTAGCCTTTAAATCAAACCATTTGTGCCTTAGTGTACATCATTCTTGCTATTATCTTGTCCTTCTTGAGACTCAGTCTTAGTGTAGTCCTTGTCCAGGTTCTAGCTTCTTGTCCTTGTCTATGACTGTCGCAACCAGAAGCAGCAACGTGTTTTGTCCTCTTAGACTTAGACGTGGTCATGCTAGGGGTCGTAATCGTGGTAGAGGTTGCTTACCTTTCGTTACATAGTTTGTATCTAGTTTGGATAGTGAGACATCTTCATGATCTCCCTCACTTACCAGGTCATCTCAAGTTCAGCGAACATTTTCCATAAACCTGCAACAAGTTAGGAATCCTTTGTACCAAGAGGATACTGAGATAGGAAGAGGTCTTGCATTACCAAACACAATGTCTGATTCCTTTTTCAGAGGACCTTTTGACACACAACACACTGAAACTAAACACATTCCTATAATGACTAATTGTGAACCTGAACATAGTAGTCATAGTCGACATCAAGAAACCCCCTAAGAATAACAAAGAGAAGGAGAAAGACCATGACACTGATGAGGAATAGGAAGAGGTGGAAATACTCCCTGAACACATAGCAAAATGTCGAAGAGACAAAAACTTTCAAAGGGTCATGGGAATCCTGCTCAACGAAGAGAAAGAAAAGTACTTTCTCAAACTTGCCCAAGAGGGAGCAAACTTACCTTCTCATTTCAATGTGGAAACCATTATCATGATTGAAGAAGAAACTGAGACTTCTAAACTTCAAAAATAACTAAAAATTATGCAAGACCAATTGGATCAGATGATGCATGAGAAAGAGAAACCCACAAAGACATACACATTGGACGCTCTTTGTCCATTTCCATTTGACAAAAGCATAAACATGTCGCCTTTCCCACAACGCGTAGAATTACCCAAATATGACAAGTACTTTGGTATAACTGATCCCCAAGATCACTTGCGAAAATTTGGTGCTTTGTCTATGGAGTTTATGCACGATCAAACCTACCTCATGCATTTATTCCCTAGAAGCCTAGGTGGTCAGGCTTTGGAGTGGTTCCCACATTTACCTCCTGGTATCAAGACATTTGATGAAATTGCCAATCTCTTTGTTTAGCAATATTCTCATAACATTCAACATCCTGTCAATATTCAAGATCTATGCAACCTTAAACATAAAGTTGGTGAGCCTTTTCTCACATTCCTCCAACGGTGGAGACAACTATACACTAAGTATTCCCATAAAATTCCAGAAATAGAGAAGCTTGATATTTTCACTGATAACCTCCTACCTGATTTCGAATACAGAGTCCAACTTCAAGGTCCACGTACCTTTAAAGACATGATTACATAGGCTATTCGTATTGAGAAATTTATGGTCAAGAAAGGAGAACTCACCCTTGAGAGAGACATAAAACAAGGTTCCACTTCCAATAGGGATAAAACCAAACATGTCAACAAGAACTAAGAAATCGTACATGATGGAGTTGTTAGCAATGTCACACCCAAACCTACTAAGGCTGCATTTAATCTCATAGATGGCCTTAAAGCGATAAAAATGCTGAGAAACCTCCTCCTGAAAACAAGGCATCTAGAAACAAACTAAGAAATTCATGGGCAACACGCGCCAAGTGAGAATATACACCCTTGGGAGAACCCCTGGATGTGGTTTACAAAACATTGCTACGACACAAGCTTATTTCACCAATGGATAACTCTCGTCCCTATGATCCACAACCATGCCCACCATGGTGGAATGAGACCTCATTCTATGAGTATCACCAAAACAAGGGACACAAAACTAGCAACTGTATAAACTTGCACCATAAAGTCCAAGACATGATTGATGATGGTGAGCTTGTGATAGATGGACATAACAAAAACTCAAACCACAAGGCGTTCAAAGAACCTTTTCCAACTTATGAAAAAGGAGAGACTTCACAACCACAACCCTACAACAAGGTCAACTATACATATTTAAATGATGACAATGTCATTCATATGGTTGAACTTGTGGATTATGAATATTGCAAAATTATTACCATTAAGGGGAAACAAGATAACGACAAACCCAAGACACCATTTGTTTTAAGGGGCCCTACTTCCAATTCAATGGATAATATGCCCTCGCAACATTGTGCTAACACTGTTACTCGCTCTTGCGCCAAGTTGGTGCTCAAAGGCCTTGCGCCTCCTACTTTAGATCTTGAACAACACAAAGACAAAGCCCTTGCTGGTCCATCTGGTAAAGGTGAAAAACCCACAACAAACTTGACTGCAACCAGTTATAGTGTGCTCGATCAGTTGAAATGAACTAATGCTTAGATTTCCATCTTTGAGCTACTTAGATTCTGGACAAAGCCCTCACTGAGGAAAATGTTCGTCAAGATCTTAATCTTGAGTGATTCCAATCTATGGTGGGTCACTTTACCTCACCTTATCTTATGACCTTCTCTGAGGAAGATGATAACTCGCTGAATCACCCACACAATCAACCTCTACACATTGAGGTTATGATCCATCAGACACGTGTTCATTGGGTACTCATTAATAACAGTGTTGGCCTAAATATTGTCTCTGTTGCTCTGCTTAGACAATTGAATTATTCTGAGGACTCTATTGATCCTCGATGAAATACCACTATCAAAGCATATTACAAAGTGGAACGAAAGTCTCTAGGCCTTGTGGTTTTACCCATTCGTGTCGGTCCTGTCGAGAGGGATGTCACCTGTCAGGTGATTGACATTCCCTTGGCTTACAAAATTTTGTTGGGAAAGCCATGGATACATGAGATGCATGCTTTACCATCCACATACCACAAATGCATCAAGTTCCCATTTCATGGCTTCGAAGTTACTATTCATGCCACTACTAGCTACACCTACAATATGCTCAAAGCTGCTGAAACTTTTGTCTGTGCTAACCGTGAGTCTACTGATTATCACAACAATAAGCTAAAACAAATTGAGTAGTCATTCAAACTGAAAGAAACTGGCATGGGAGAGTACCGCATTGAACCAGTGTTGTCATTGACATCTCTCCCAGAGTCTCCTTGACATTATGGGAGACCTTCAGAGGCAAAGAATCCGTTTGTGCTGACACCTCAGACCAAGTATAATGGTGCTTTTGTCAAGGCTATAGTTCCCTTAGAAGATGAAAGCAAAAACAGAGCCATTGCTACATGGTTTACAGAGAAGAGGCTCCAGTGGACCTAATAGAGAAAGCTCGAGAAATCACTCCTAATAAATATGGGCTTGGCCTTAGGCTTATGAAACATTTTGGTTACAAAGGAACTGGCCCTATTGGGTGCAATAACAATGGCCTAATCGATCTTATCAAAGAAAAAGCTTGAAGCAATAGTGATACAACTGGACTAGGGTTTAAGAAGGTCCCTTTCCATTTGGGATCAAACAAATTCATACTCGTACCTAAGAGTTCATTTGAAAATGAGTCACAATCTGAGTTAGGTACTCAAGAGGAAGAATCTAATGATGAGGATTCCTACCCTCATCCTATTCCTTATGATCTGCTAAATTCTTTGCTGAGCTAGATGACTTTGTGCCATGTGTGAGCACTGTGGATGATACTAGTGATTCTTCTGAGGACGATACTGAACAACTCAAATATCATTCAAAAAAGGGAGAACCTAATCAGTCATGCCATATTGAGTATTTGCGTAAGAATCCAGAGGATGAAGGAGAGTATGTCCCTATCACTATTGGGGAGTTCTATAATCTCTCGCTATGTAGCATCGATTCTCATGAATATGAATTTGACTCTCTTTCAGAAGCTACTTACTGATAAAGACATTGACCAAGTGCATGTCTATGAAAACCAAATTGAAGTGGGTGAAACATCTAGAGTTAGGTCACGGGGGTCTGATCCAACTAGTGTCCTAGAGTCATCAATGACTAACATTTGTACTTCGAGTTATTTGAACACACCTGTGGATGAAATCACCGTAGGTCTTGAATTGCTGGTCCATGCACTTAATGATTATACTGTGAATGCAATTGAACTAGCCACTACTCTCTCACTCACACATCCTAAGCTTATAGACTGGAACCCCAATGCATCTAAAGAAGTCACCATGTTCCAGAAAGACTATGCTCTCACCTATTACCTAAACGCTATCAAACCTGTAACATCTTCCACCAATTAGCAGAGCATCAACATGACTGAGGCTGATATCAAATATCTCAGTCAAACAATTAAAAAGAAAAAATGCGAGAGGTCCGATGGTGAAAACCACATTGTGGCAGTGTCGAATCCCAAAAAAGTAAAAACAAAAGACGTATCCAAGGGTGAAAACCTCTCTAAGGTGCCCACAGATAAGATATTTGATGTCCTTACCAGTCACTTCCAAGAGAGATCATCAGTGTTAATAGAGCCAATGCAGTCGATTAATCTTGGCACATAAGAACATCCTCATATGATACATTTGGCACAATCACTATCACCTGAAGAGAAGGAACAATTCATTGCCTTCTTCAAAGAAAAGAAAACAAATTTTGCTTGGACATATTTCAACATGCTAGGATTGGATCCTGATCTTATCATGCATCATTTGTCCATAGCACCAGGCATCAAACCAGTTAAACAGAAGTTTTAGAAAATGCATCCTCATGTTGCATTGCTCGTAAAAGCAAAATTGGGGAAACTTCTAAAGGTTGGTTTCATTCGTGCAATTGATTATGCTGAATGGATATCCAATATTGTTGTAGTTTCCAAGAATGATAAATCTATTAGGGTTTGTACAAACTTTCGTGATCTTAATTTGGCATGTCCTAAAGATGACTTTCCACTCCCTAATATTGATATGATTGTGGAAATGACGGCTGGCTATGAGATGTACTCACTTATGGACTATTTTTTTCGATACAATTAGATAAAAATTGAGCCAAAAGATCAGGAGAAAACGGATTTCACATGGACATGGGGGACCTTTTTTTGGAATGTGATGCCATTTGGCTTAAAGAATGCTGGTGCTACATATCAACGAGTTGTTACCACAATTTTCCATGACATGATGCATAGAACCATGGAGGACTACGTTGATGATACCTTGGTCAAAAGTGCCAAACGTAATACTCATCTGCAAGATTTGGGATCAATCCTAGATCGTATGGAAAAATTTAGTCTTTGACTCAATCCTAAGAAATGCGCATTTGGTGTCACATCAGGAATGTTGCTAGGATACATCGTCTCTGCAAAAGGAATTGAAGTAGATCCGAAGAAAGTACAAGCAATAATGGACATGCCACCACCTTGGAACATTAGTCAGATGAGAGGGCTATAGGGAAGGCTTCAATCTATTCATAGGTTTATTTCACAATTGGCGGATAGATCACAACCCTTCACAAAGACCTTACATAAGGGTGTAAAATTCAATTGGAGCCAGGATTGTGAGAAAAGCTTAACACAGATTAAACAATATCTTGTCAATCCACCAATCCTGATGCCTCCTATTCATGGGAAGCCTTTGTTTTTATACATTTCAGCCACTGAAACATCTTTGGGAATCTTGTTGGCTCAAGAAGATAAAGACAACAAAGAAAGAGCTATTTATTACTTGAGCCAGACATTGGTCTCTTATGAGAAGAACTACAACATTATTGAGAAAGTTTGCTTGGCAATTGTCTTTGCTTCCCAGAAGTTGAGACACTACATGCTTGCCCACACTACACGGCTTGTGGCTAAAATAGATCCACTAAAGTACCTGCTCAGTAAGGTAGCTCTCACAGGAAGATTGGCTAAATGGGCCATGAGACTCAGTGAGTTTGACATCCAATACGTTGAACACAAAGCTATCAAGGGACAGGCAATTGCAGATCAACTAGCTGATGCACCCATACAAAGTCTTCTACCAATGAACATTGATTTTCTAGATGAGTCAATTTTGACTCACACACCATACATGGGTTATGTTCTTCGATGGGTCCTTCACACAACGAGGATCAGGTGTTGGATTACTCTTCATAACACTACAAAGGTACTCACTGCCCAAAGCATACAAGATTCTATTTCCTTGTACAAATAACATTGCTGAATATGAGGCTTTGATCAATGGCATGAAAATTGTAGCTGAATGGGGAATGGATCAGTTAGATATCTTTGGCGACTCTCAGCTTGTCATCAACCAAGTAAATGATGTGTATCAAACAAAGGATGAGAAACTAATTTCTTACAAGCGCATGGTTGATGACTTAAAGAAGTATTTTGTGAACATCACCTTCCAGCAAGTTCCATGAGTAGACAAAAAAGTGGCTGATACCATGGCCACTCTGGCCTCCTTGCTACAGATTCTTAAAAATGATCTCCGACATGAGTTCTTGGTGGAAGCGTTACACTACCTAGCCTATGCCACCCCTGATTCCAGGATGATTTTTTCTATTATAGGACAAGAATCATCCTGCTACCATCACATCTATTCCTACCTTCGTAATCAAACCATTCCAGAAGGTCTAACCTAGAATGAGAAATGTTACCTAATCTGTAATGCTTCACATTATGTCATTATTGCTGACGATCTGTATAGGAGAGGTCTCGACGGAACACTCCTTAGGTGTTTAGAACCCAAAGAGTCCAAACACGCACTAATTGACGTTCACGAGGGCATTTACGAATCTCATTCCAATGGCCTGACACTAGCTCAAAAACTCCTTCATGCTGGTTACTACAAGCCTAAAATGGAGCAAGAAGCTATCAAGTATGTTAGATCCTGCAAGCAATGTTAGCTACATGGGAATCTGATTCATGCTCTAGCCGGGGAGCTGATTCCTTCTACTACAACATGGCCATTTCAACAATGGGCCTTTGACTTGGTGGGGCAGATTCACCCAACTTCCTCTAATGGACATAAGTTCATCATCACGACTATAGATTATTTCACAAAATGGGTAGAGGTAGTACCTCTCACAGTTGCTGATCGAAAAATTGTAGCACTCTTTATCACAAACTACATCATCTATAGATATGGTGTACCATCCTTGATCATTACTAACAATGGAGGAAAATTCAAGAATAAAGACCTCAAAGAACTATGCAAGAAATTCAGAATCACACAACATTGGTCTTCTATTTATTACCCCCAGGGTAATGGCCAGGCTGAGACATCCAATAAGGCGATCCTCAAAATTCTTCATCGCACAGTTTGCAAATCAGGGAGAGACTGGCATCTCCAGATCAATCTAGCCCTGTGGGTGTATAGGAAAAGCATCAGGACTCCAACATGCATGACTCCCTTTGCTTTGGTATATGGGGTAGATGCCATGCTTCCAATAGAGGTTGAGATTCCTACCTTGAGAATCTCTATGAAGGGCCTTATCACTGATGACTATAGGATAGCTCGGCTTCAAGAGCTTGTGTTACTAGATGAATGACAACAAGTGGCATGTGATCATTTGAGAGCATATCTACAAAGAATGGCAAGAAGATACAATCGAAGAGTCAAGCCATGTGACTTCCAGCTAGGTGATCTCGTCCTGAGAGAGAACCCCAAGAATCAACAACAACGAATACAAAAAGGAAAGTTTGAACCAAATTGGCTCGGTCCTTACATCATCACCGTAGTATATGGATCTGGTGCTTATCAGCTTTCCACAACCGAAGGAGAAGTGCTTAAAGAACCTATTAATACTCTCCACCTGAAGCGGTTTTACAGTTGATCTAATATCAGCAAGCTCTTTGTACATATCTATATGTCCACAAAAAATCTAAAAATCAGAAAAAGTCCTGAAAAAAATTTGTTACCCTAGTGAAAACCTAGCAATAGGCGCCTTGGTAACATCAAAAAAATTGAAAAATCTCAAAAATGCAAAAAAAAATAAAAAAAAGAAAAATACCAAAAAAATTGAAAAACAAGAAAAGTGCCATTGGTGAAAACCTGGAAACAGGCATCATGGAAGCAAAAAAAGGAAATCCTGCCAAGAAGGTGAAAACCTGGTAAACAGGTGCCTCTTGTTCCTAATGCTCTATCTTGTAGTGCATCTTCTAGCTGTTATGTACAGTCGCTTTCATGCTTTCCCTTTCTTGCTTTTCTTGCTTTCTATTCATGTATCCATGGATTGAGTCTTGTCATAGCTCAAGGGCTTCCCCCTTAGTGTCACTCTTTTCAAGATTCTCCTCATAGAATCTCTTTCACAACAGTCACCAATGGTCCTCACTACGTCTACCTACTATCGCTAGTGTAACTCTTTTTGAGATTCTCCTCATAGAATCTCTTTGCGGTAGTCACCAGTGGTCCTCATTGCGTTTGTCTACTGTTGCTAGTGTCACTCTTTTTGAGATTCTCCTCATAGAATCTCCTTCACGACAGTCACCAGTGGTCCTCACCGCGTCTGCTTACTATCACTAGTATCACTCTTTTTGAGATTCTCCTCGTAGAATCTCCTTCGCGATAGTCACCAGTGGTCCTCACTGTGTCTGCCTACTATCGCTAATGTCACTCTTTTTGAGATTCTCCTAATAGAATCTCCTTCGTGATAGTCAGTAGTGGTCCTCACTATGTCTGCCTATTGTTGCTAGTGTCACTCTTTTTGAGATTCTCCTCGTATAATCTCCTTTGTGACAGTCACCAGTGGTTTCAGCTGTGTCTACCTACTGTTGCTTGGTTCATGTCTCCAGCTTCCTTTATAGAAAATCTCTCTTGCATCAGTCACCAATCGTCTTGACTGTGTCTGTCTATTTTTTCTCAATCCTCCTTAAGTTATTCATCTCGGAGATCCCTCTTTTGACTTCAGTCACTAGTCGTCCTGACTATGTCTACCTACTGTTGTCACCCTACTGAAGAGATTTCTTTCAAACATGTTCTGGACATAGACACTTGACATCAATCCTAAAAATATTGAACTCAAAAATGATATACTTGTTTGGATATGCTGATCATTTTTCTTGGTTTGCTTTTTTTTGCTTTATCATATCCCTCGAGCAACTCGATGATGTCATCTTCGACTAGAGAAGTAATGACTAGGGGCATGATCTTTTCTTTTCTTTCTGTCTATGGTTTAGTTCCAATAAGTTGATATATTCTTGTAAAAGGGTGTCCACTATAAGAGCCTCCATCTCGTATTGGATGGTCGTGTGTACCTCAACTCCTTTTATATGAATACGCCAATAACGATGGTTCTTCTCCTTGTTTGTTGGAGTGATCTCTTCATGCTATAGTAAATTAATACTCGTCCTACTAAGTGAATGTACGGGTCACTGTGAGTATATCTAGCACACTTTTGTCTCAAGTCACGAACGCAAGGGTCATTGCAGACAGAATAAATATTGAATACTTAGCATAAGAGGGATCATTTGAGAGCATATCAACAAAGAATGGCAAGAAGCTACAATCAAAGAGTCAAGTCATGTGACTTCCAGCTAGGTGATCTCGTCCTGAGAGAGAACCCCAAGAATCAACAACAACGAATACAAAAAGGAAAGTTTGAACCAAATTGGCTCGGTCCTTACATCATCACTGTAGTATATGGATCTGGTGCTTATCAGCTTTCCACAACCGAAGGAGAAGTGCTTAAAGAACCTGTTAACACTCTCCACCTGAAGCGGTTTTACAGTTGATCTAATATCAGCAAGCTCTTTGTACATATCTATATGTCCACAAAAAATCTAAAAATTAGAAAAAGTCCTGAAAAAAATTTGTTACCTTGGTGAAAACCTAGCAATAGGCGCCTTGGTAACAACAAAAAAATTGAAAAATCTCAAAAATGCAAAAAAAAATCAAAAAAAGAAAAATACCAAAAAAATTGAAAAACAAGAAAAGTGCCATTGGTGAAAACCTGGAAACAGGCATCATGGAAGCAAAAAAAGGAAATCCTGCCAAGAAGGTGAAAACCTAGTAAACAGGTGCCTCTTGTTCCTAATGCTCTATCTTGTAGTGCATCTTCTAGCTGTTATGTACAGTTGCTTTCATGCTTTCCCTTTCCTGCTTTTCTTGCTTTCTATTCATGTATCCATGGATTGAGTCTTGTCATAGCTCAAGGGCATCCCCCTTAGTGTCACTCTTTTCAAGATTCTCCTCATAGAATCTCTTTCACAACAGTCACCAGTGGTCCTCACTACGTCTACCTTTTATCGCCAGTGTCACTCTTTTTGAGATTCTCCTCATAGAATCTCTTTGCGGTAGTCACCAGTGGTCCTCATTGCATTTGTCTACTATTGCTAGTGTCACTCTTTTTGAGATTCTCCTCATAGAATCTCCTTCACGACAGTCACCAGTGGTCCTCACCGTGTCTGCTTACTATCACTAGTATCACTCTTTTTGAGATTCTCCTCATAGAATCTCCTTTGTGACAGTCACCAGTGGTCCTCACTATGTCTGCCTACTATCGCTAATGTCACTCTTTTTGAGATTCTCCTCATAGAATCTCCTTTGTGATAGTCAGCAGTGGTCCTCACTATGTCTGCCTATTGTCACTAGTGTCACTCTTTTTGAGATTCTCCTCGTATAATCTCATTTGCGACAGTCACCAGTGGTTTCAACTGTGTCTGCCTACTGTTGCTTAGGTCATGTCTCTAGCTTCCTTTATAGAAGATCTCTCTTGCATCCGTCACCAATCGTCTTGACTGTGTCTGTCTATTTTTTCTCAATCCTCCTTAAGTTATTCATCTCAAAGATCCCTCTTTTGACTTTAGTCACTAGTCGTCCTAACTGTGTCTACCTACTGTTGTCACCCTACTGAAGAGATTTCTTTCAAACATGTTCTGGACATAGACACTTGACATCAATCCTAAAAATATTGAACTCAAAAATGATATACTTGTTTGGATATGCTGATCATTTTTCTTGGTTTGCTTTTTTTTTCTTTATCATATCCCTCGAGCAACTCGATGATGTCATCTTCGACTAAAGAAGTAATGACTAGGGGCATGATCTTTTCTTTTCTTTCTGTCTATGGTTTAGTTCCAATAAGTTGATATATTCTTGTAAAAGGGTGTCCACTATAAGAGCCTCCATCTCGTATTGGATGGTCGTGTGTACCTCAACTCCTTTTATACGAATACGCCAATAACGATGGTTCTTCTCCTTGTTTGTTGGAGTGATCTCTTCATGCTATAGTAAATTAATACTCGTCCTACTAAGTGAATGTACGGGTCACTGTGAGTATATCTAGCACACTTTTGTCTCAAGTCACGAACACAAGGGTCATTGCAGACAGAATAAATATTGAATACTTAGCATAAGAGGGATCTCTCGTGTGTTTGGTGTGCCTATCATGCAAGCAACATTCTGGTCATCCTAGCGTTTATGCTTTGATGCTTATGTCAACTTGCTATATTAAAAGGGACAAATGTTCTGGTCATTCTAGCTTCTTGTGCCTCGAATGCTTACATTCAATCTCGACAAATCAATAATGTATGTTATATTCATATTTCCATGATTACAATGTCAGTGGGAATTGTATGACCTATGAGCTTTGTTCTATATCCAGTGATGATTAAATATTGAGGCTTGGTAACCAGACCTAGGGTTGCATTTAACATAGTCTTACATTACATTCTTCACTTGCATAAGCACGCAATTCAATGGTCATTCTATTCCTACCCTTTGTGATGAAAGATTGGGGACATCTTCATACATATCAGGTTTCTCCATAGTTGCATAAGCATTTGGTCTGTTGATTCACACTCCTCAATGGAATACTTGTCACTGTCAAGCAAAAACATGCAACACTACGTGAGCTATCAGTCCATACATATGCATTCTATCCAAGTACAACATACATCTCATGTACATCAAAGTAAAGAAAAATAGACAATGACATGTACGCAGGGATACTCGGCTCAAGATCTCGTATATATATATATATATATATATATATATATATATCAAAAGAATGGGTCAGTACAAAAATGGGTGCTACTCGAGCGCAATCGATCAAAAATGATAAATGTGGTGCTGACACACCAATCAATACATAGCTAGAGATCAAAATTAGAGTTAGGCACAAAGCATCTAACCCTGTCCTATACCATCGCCTCTAGGAGGAGCAGGAGCAACAGGTGGTAGTGGCAGTGGCATATCTGGTCTAACAGGGGTCATGCACCTCCAGACTCTCAGACATACTGAGAAAAGCGCTGAACTCGAAGTGTCTCATCAGGTACTGAACTCATATATCTAGCATAATAGTACATTGCCCAAGCTAACTAGAAGCGGATCTCATCATGTGCCGGCTCTAATCTCCACTTCGCAATCTCTGCGTGCTCTCTCCATCGGTCTGTCTCTTGCTGTCTCTCCACCAGCTGCGCATCCCAGACTGCCACTAAAATCTATAGGTCCCCTAACTATCGAGAGGCTTGATAGATCTGCTCTTGATACCATTGTACCATGTCCTGCACCCTAGCTATCGGCTGATCTGGCATATCCTCATCTAGCATCTCTAGTGCCTACCACTGTGGAGGTGCCTACGGTTGTGGTGGCTGTGCTTGCGGTTATTGTGGCACCTTTTGTTGTGGAGCCTCCTACTGTAGGGCCTCCTCCTCTATCCTCTACTTGTGGCATCAACTCTATCCAGTTCCACTACCCCCAGCACTTGGGTTTGATCCCATCTAACATGGGGGAATCAACATCTATTGTACTCGGTGCCAGACTCATGGTAGATGCTATGGATGACCTATCGGCTGTAGTTGTGCCTACTGGTGTTGGGGCACCTACCTCTGTTCCTGCCCTGCCATGCCCACTGGATCTGTAAAATGTGGGAATGGATGGCTGATAAAAAATGCCTGATATGCAGGCGTCATCCTGGCATCAACTACCTTTGGCAGGTAGTCCCACTACACTGAAGCTAGGCTACGAATATATATCATGGACCGCCCTGGATCCATCCATGCTGGCCATCCCCGATCAACATCCTTCTACACCCTGGCATAGGCACAGAACTTAGGGGAAATGTCCTATGATCGACCATATTGCCGCCACACTCGTGAGATCACAAATCTCTCAATAACAGATGTTGTCCTGCCCGCTAGAGGTCGAGAATTGAACATCCATGGTAACTCTCTGGGGGCATCATCCTAGTCCTCTATCTCTTGCCAGGGTCACCATACGATAGACACCAGGTCACCAAGATGTATCCTCCATTGCCATGTCTTACCCAAGTGGACTTGGGTAATGTGCCCTCAATATTTACATATATATGGCTCCATGGGCTCTCTGGCATTCTCAAAAATTGGCCTACATACGGGAAGATGCTCCCAGGCCTAGATCTGCAACACATATACT
This sequence comes from Cupressus sempervirens, assembly GCA_028749045.1. Lineage (NCBI taxonomy): Eukaryota > Viridiplantae > Streptophyta > Pinopsida > Cupressales > Cupressaceae > Cupressus > Cupressus sempervirens. The sequence goes on along the minus strand of CM053793.1, from coordinate 106,229,964 downwards.
CCAGCTACCATGGTCTTCTTCTTGTGGAAGATGACCTCGTGCATCTCATGGAAATGGTGGGCCAACATGCACTGACCCCACCCAAAGATCTCAAGTGCCTCCAACATCTTGTGAAGCATGGCACCCCACCCACACTCCAAACCATGTTGTCCTCTGTCAGGACATAAGAAACAACTCAGAAATATAGCTAGCATAGATGCCAGCCTGTGTGTTGGTCCATAGGTGTTCATCAGCTCATCCCAGCTGATGGCCCTACCTCTCAGTAGCTCTCACCCAAAAATAATAGATAGTGCTTCTATCCCTGCTCGGGGCACTGTATCATAAATGACTCGAGCACCATGAAATGGGATCCTCAAGATCCTCTAGATATCCTCTGGGGTGATCCTCATCTCACCCATCAGCAAATGAAATGTGTTCGTCTCCAAATGGAAACGATCAACCAAAGCAGTTAGTAAGCCATGATTCACCATCACAACACGAATCTGGCACAAAGAAGACAAATCCAATCAGGCAATGTGTGCTCGATCAGCATCATCAAGACTCCGCAATAGCTCCCCATAGGGTGGGTAATGAGACCTGAATGCGACATCACCAAAAACCTCTTGCATGCACAACAAAAAAAAACAAAAGAAACAATCAGCATCAAGTTGAAATAGTACATTAAAACAAATTACAATGCAATTTTTGAGCATGGAAATAAAACTTTTAAACACTGCTGTCATGGGATTTTGCGTGAAATTCATGAAATCTCGCGTGAAGTTCTCATATTTTCACGTGAAAACATTCTTTCTTCATGCAAAGAATTACATCATCACATGAGAAAAGAGCTATCCGCACGAGAAAAGATCTGTTCGCGCAAGAAACAAATTGCCTTGCGTGAAGAATCTCATTCTCTGTGCAAGACATAGTGCCTCTCGCACGAAGATCCTCATGCCACACTTGAAGAAACAACGCACCCTGTTTCTTCACGCGAAGAAAGAAGATCTTCACATGAAAAGAGACAGGTCTCGTGTGAAGACCGATTGGATAATCCTAAAACATGCTAAAACGTGCAATAAATGACATCAAAATGCATGAAAACAAAAGTACAAAGTTAGGGAATCGACAATTCCCTGGTGGTACGTAATCTGCTGGCCGACTGTAACGTCTGGAGTGCTCAAATCGATGATCTCTCACACTAATTGCCATGTCTCTCTCAAAGCTCAAATCAATAGAAGACAAAAAACACAAATGAAATTAAAATGACCCCTTGGGCCCTTATATAGCTGTTGACCAAATTTTTCAAAGTGCTCAGATTTGTGCAAAAATTTCCCCCGTGGCTAATTGGACTATTCTGAATCCATTTTTGTGATCGAATTCAAAATTTGACACACCTAAGAGCCTCAAAAATGCATTTTAAAATTTTGGGGCCCGATGCGATCGAATGCTTGTGTAGCCCAAATCTTTCTGATACTTTGTGATTCTTGGAATCCTTTCAACTCTATATTCTTCATATTTTCAAAATTCATTTTGAAAATATTCAACTCTAGTCAACGTTGCTAAATTCTACTCAACTAATGGTCAAACTTGGTCTTCTGGACCTTAGAAGCACACTAAACTGACTTTGGATCATCTTTTGATCATCCTGATCTCCTCCATATTCTGTTCAATCTTGGATTTCTTCTATATCTCATGATATACTGCTTCACATCATATTTCTGGGGTGTCATCTTTCGATTTTTCTCCCGAGGGGGCAGGATGATTACATCATTGAACTTACAATCCAAATCAATCTGAATACTTATTGCTCACGGCATCTCGTTCCCATCTTATGTCCTTATCACTTGGGGCATCTTGTTCCCTTCTATCTAGCATCTTTGCTATCTATCTTATCTTTTCATCAATTGATCAACCTTATAACAGCTCTTCTCAGAGTTCGATGGATAGGTATTGGGACAGTCTAAACCCTGACTCCTGAGGATCAAGCCTTGTTCTGGGGATGATTCTACGACTCATGATTGGACCTTGTTATCTTTCATTCAATTTCAGATATCTAGACATTTTGTCTGGGTCCTTGAAGGTTAAGCTCTGTTCTGGAGATAATCTTCTAAATGCTATCACTCTCGGGTATCTAGGTGTTCTATCTGGATCCTTGAAGGTTAAGCTCTGTTCTGGAGATAATATTCTAAATGCTTATCAATCTTAGGTATTTAGACATTCTATCTGGATCCTTAAAGATTATGCTTCATTCTAGAGATAATCTTTTAAATGCTTATCAATTTTAGGTATCTAGGTATTCTTTCTGGATCCTTGAAGGTTAAGCTCCGCTCTGGAGATAATCTTCTAAATGCTTTCAATCTTAGGTATCTAGGTGTTCTATCTGGATCCTTGAAGGTTAAGCTCCATTCTGGAGATAATCTTCTAAATGCTTATCACTCTCGGGTATCTAGGTGTTCTATCTGGATCCTTAAAGATTATGCTCCATTTTGTAGATAGTCTTTTAAATGCTATCACTCTTAGGTATCTAGGTTCTCTACATGGATCCCTTAGGATTAAGCTCTGTTCTAGAGATGGTCCTTAAAAGCTTATCAATTGGTCTTCGTATCATCAACTTCGGAACCAATCTCATCTTCGCATTACGCTTTTTGATTTTTTTTTGAATCAAATGTGCTGCTCACACATTCATTCAAAGAGGGGCAAAATGTAATACCCCAAAATTGGCTCATTGCCATCTCAACCAATTCTGGTCTATTTCTGATTAACCCAAAGTCCTATGTCACTAGGCAATTCGTATTTTGCTACTCGCTACTTGACTTAATTGTCAAATGCAGAAAACCTAAATCTGCATTCATCATGCTTATTATTTAATCCCTACACTACACACTCATATTAGCCACATTAAACCTATCTGATTACGATTTAATTTAATTTGAAGTATTCACGCTTTAATTAAATTAAATTATATCCTAAGGCTAATGTACTATGGAATTAAAATTATTTAATTTAATAAATATGCCTATTTTAATTAATTAAACAAAATTATTTAATTAAATGGAGAAGCTATTTCTAATTAATTAAATGAAGATTATTTAATTAAATGGGAAATCATTCCTAATTAATTAAATTAAGTTATTTAATTAAATGAGAAAAGTGTCTTTACTTAATTAAATAGAATTATTTAATTAAATGAAAAAGGTAATTATGAGAGCATATCTTATTTTATTAAATTAAATATTTCTCCTAATTTCTCTTTAGTTCAAAAAAGGAAATTCCCAATTTACTGCTAATCAAATTAGAAGTGACCCAGATCACTTGCTTTTACCCCGAAGTCTATTTGAGTTGACCGACTCTTACACTCAAATCTGAGCCAGTTAACTCCCTTTGATTTGGGAATCTTCTTTTATGACTGAACTTCATCTTCAATCCTGACCATTGATTGAAATCGATCTCAACCATTGATGGATTCTAGGAAAGTCTATTTAAGAGACCCTCATTTCCTCATTACAGAGGTTGAATTCTTATGCTATCGAGTCGTTGCTGCATTTTATACCCATTTTAGCTCACATATTCTCATATATTTACATTCTTAGCTTAATCTCATTTAGTTTAAATATGCATATGCTTAATCTAGTTTCTTTTATATGTTCTTAGAATATATTGTATATCTCATTTAGATTACCTGCATATCATCTAGATTAATTGCATTCAAATCCTTCGTTCTTAGAAGGTCTAGTTGCCTACACCTCAAATATGAGGACATTAATTAGGCAAATCCTTCTAGATAGAAGGTGACAAGTTGCTCTATTGGTTCATTCTGGATGAACTATTCCATGTTTATCCCAGGATGATTTCGCAGGTAATGACTATGTTGAAGTGTCTGTGAAGTTCAAAGGCCCACAATTCACAGGTACAATTATCACCCTTTTTATAAAAAAGAATCTAATTATAGCATGATTATCCAAAGACAATTAAATCTAGACTTAGAAAATATGTATTACTGGAATCTCATCAAGTCACTGGAGATCCAGGTTGTCATTATTTAATGGTTGTACAAGAGTGAAGCACTCACGATCATGAAACAAGGCTTGAATTGACCCACAAATCTCTCTCTTGAGCCTAATAGACTTCAATTTACTCTCTTGAGCTTGAATCCCATTTCTCTCTCTTCAATCTGGTAAGCTCTCATTCCTAATCTTTGTCATAAAGTACACAAAAAACTTACTAAGGTACATTCCTCAACCCTAGATGACATGATGAAACATCAATAAAAAACCCAAAAATTTATTAAAGGATCCACATACTCCTTGGTGACTCATAAATTGATATAAATCTTGTTAAAAAGAAACTAAGGTACACAATTAACACTAGATCGAATGGTGACACATCACTCACAATTCAAGCAATTTATTACCTACTCCATATACTCCTTTGAATATTCCTCATCATTCTTAAATATCAGCTTTTGATTTGTAACATTTTTTAATTTTACAACTTCCAATTGTCGCTGCTTGTCATTCTCCCATTCTTCATTCATTTTCCTCTTCTTGAGAATTGGCTTAGGCACAAGATTTTGCTACTTTGAACACATATATGAAATGAAAAGAAAAATTAAATTATTTGACAAAATTAAATATTAAACAAGAAAATGCAAAATTAGGTGTTACAAGAAACATTTAATTTTTTTTTTTGGTTTGAATATTTTGTTTTTAGGAGTTCCATGCCCAAATCTACTACCTTTTGAATGTTTGCAATAAAAACATTTGGACACCAAATAACGGCTTTAGTGTTGATGAGTCACATTTATAAATCATAATGAAGTAAATTGGAACCCCACTTATTATAAAATGACTTCCTATAGTAAATCAGAACTAAATAAAATATTTCGTTCAAATACTTCAAAGGCAACACTTAATAAGTCAACTTTATTTTAACTAATATGTGTGATGTGAACTTGAATAAGTCCCATTGCGTTACTCTTGTTTTATGATTATTATGTTTTTGATTGTCGCTATTCGATCAATTCATCTGATGGAGACATCAATAAATTTACCACGCTTTTTTGAGTGCATGAATGTATTCACATATGTCCAACTCATATAAATTGTTTCCTTGAGATGCGACCTACAACAAATAGTAATCTAAAGTAGAATCCCTCTTTTGCCAATGATGCTATCTTGGTTAAGCATTTGTTCTTCTTGATTTTTTGTTATCTGGAATAGATGTGTTAATACAATTACCCTATTATTTTACAAACTCTTTCTTTCTTTGTGACCTAGATCTCTAGTTTATTTCAACAATTTTTGCTAAATTCCAACTGAATGTAGATATATGTAATATTATTAGATGCAAGGAATTTACATCATCCAACTATTAATTTTTTAGATCTAAGGAAATAAATACTTATGGCGATCATAAATGATGTCTTTGGTTTATTGGTTAATATAAGTTTTCTTTTTGCCCAAGAGATCGGGTTTGAATATGAAGACTCATTTAATTGTGTACATTGTTAAAGGGAATTTTCATGTTATAATTAATGTTCCAAAATTCTTCCACACTTTACAATATTAATAGTTGTTTGTTTATAAATAACTTATAAATAATACTCAAAATATCCATATTAATATGTTTTCCCTCATTAATAGCTCAAATGCTTATTCTTAATGATACATCCCCCATATTTGGGCATATGCAAATACTAATCACCTATACTTGGATGGTTGACATTAATGTATTCTTTTGATAGTATTTAGGGATCTGACTATCTCTTTTTTGACTCCACAATGACCATGCCACTCAATCTTTAAGTTGTCTACAATTATAGATAATGTAATTCCTATATTTATAGAAATGATTAATGTATTCTTTTGATAGTATTTAGGGACCTGACTATCTCTTTTTTGACTCCACAATGACCATGCCACTCAATCTTTAAGTTGTCTACAATTATAGATAATTTAATTCCTATATTTATAGAAATCTCCTTCACTTTACATCTCTTGGATCCACCTTCATCTCAAAGATAGATTCTAGGTTACATTATTCTGTTAGAATTATGAAAATTTTGCTTTCACTTTTGGCATTCAGATGGGATGAATTACCACTATAACGAACATGTTCTAGCTGTTAATAATCCCTATTCAAAGCCTTTGATCCATGTCCATGAGCTTGCAATGACTATCATCTAATTTGATGCTTTATTTCTTCTTTCCCTAATGCGATTGTAGAACCGTCCTTATCTAAAATCGATCAACAACTTCTTATAAACTCCATGTTATCGAATGTATAAAAGGTTTGTGGTTTTGAGTGACATTCTATATTACATTTACAGTTTGGATTTGATACCATGTTAAGGGAAAGGATCATTGCAAATGTAACAACACTTTCAATTATTTCTGTGTGTTGTAGGTGTAGATCCAAATGCATATATATAGGAGAAGAAGTGACATATCTCTATGTTAATTAATATTGGTTATGGTAAGTTAATAACCATTAGACATTATTAACAACTATATATATATGTGTGTGTGTGTGTGTGTGTGTGTGTGTGTGTTTAATTGATGATTAATCAAATGCAATAATATTTAAAACCATTAATCATTGGAGATTAACTCTAGACCAATTCTTGAATTTGACTAAAGCTACAACATTAACACTATAAGGGTCCAATCATTTTAAACTCATTGAAATATCTTAAATTATTTTTAGTTAATATATATTAAGTATTTTATTATTATTAATATATAATATCAATAACTATTGATGAAAACATAATATAAATGATTAACACTTCTAAAAATCTAGAATTATGACTAATATTACCTGTTGACACAAAAGTCTACACCCTTGCTTGAGGTATGACCCTCAAGCGACCTTGTGTAACATGGAAATGACCTCCAAGTGTGGGAAGGAAGGATAAACTTCACAACACAAAAATTATCAATAGATTAAACACAATATGTAAATCTAAAAAGATGTAAGGGAAACATCCACAACAATGCAATAAAAATGCACAAATAATTAATGACAAGAAGAGGTAAGAAATAGAGTTGTTTCATTAATGGAAGGCAAAGGTTGCAGGGCATAATGTTGTTGCAAAATACAATCAGATAAGAACCCAAAAAACATATTTACAATTTCCTTTTAAAGAGTTCAACAATAACTCTAATTTAAGTATGGAATTTAAACCCTAGGGTAGAAGAAGGAGTTGGGCTTTTAAAAAATGGGCACCTATTTCTAAAAATTTAAAATTTAATTTTTTAGAGGTATTTTATATGTTGATTTGACTTTTTCAAAACGGGTACCTATTTTTTGAATTTCAAATAATGGGTGCCTGTTTCTTACAACATTGGGTGGGATTTTTTCCCTACCTAGGATTTTGGTTCAGGATAGGCTTGGTGAGACCAAGCCTATGCCTTGACCTCTCAAGATTTAGTTAAGGCATTGAACTAACAAATTCATGCCTTGCCATAAGTTTTAGAGGGTCTTCCTGATCTATTTTTTTATGAAACAAAAATCCATTAGAGCTCTCACTGTCGTGATTTCAAAAATATAGATTTTATAGTGCTATGATTTCATTTACTATTTTTGCATTATTTTTTAATGAAAGGTGGTACCTAAATGTAAAATAGTGGAGCTCACTAAAAATTTAATAACTTTTCTTAAATTAATTTATATGTCATCAATGTACATATAATTCTTTTGAGGTTAAATTTTTTTTTTTTTGAAAAAAGTAAAATTTTGATCAAATTATGGTGTCCGCACACGAGAGGTTTTAAAATTTACCTTTATAGCCAATTAATAATTAATAATAACAAATTATTACATAAAATAATTAAGGAAAAATATTGTCATCAATCTTAGGTGTATTAGGTAATTCTTTATAAAAGGATTTACAAAAAATCATTTATTTGTGTCAAATTATGGTGTCTATACACAAGTGTGGTATGGTCCTGAAACAAGCATTTTGAGAAAGTGGTTTTTAAAGATTGATACCAAAAAAAAAATCTATCATATGGGTACACAAATAAATTACATATTAAAAAACTAGATCTAGAACATTAAAAATTTTATTGCTGAATTTTTTTTATATATTCAATCTCTAAATGCCTCAAATTTTGACATGAATTGACAAGAAATTTCAAAACTAGGAAGAACAATTCCACTTTTTGCCCAAAAGTGAGACCCAACTTCTTGGACTTACTCCCCAACTAGGTGGAGTTGAGTTGTAGAGGAGAGAAATGAATGAGAATTAGAAAGAAATCTAATTGTGAAACCAACTTTCTATTCAGAAGTGACAAGAAGAGAAAAAATGATGCATCCAACTGTAAGAGACCAAATCACCAAGATCTGATTATTTCATGCATTAAAAAGGCATGGAGTGCAATGTTGTTGTGCAAACTGTAACACCCCACCAAGGGATCCAAAATAAATAACCTATATTTTTACTAAGTTTGCCAACATTTTTTTTGAACAAGAAAGATAAAACATTCACATCAAACACATGGTAGCAGAAGCAATAACATACAATCATCTATAAGCATACATAACAGGTTACATTCCTTAAGGATCCCAAGATGTTGAGTCACATTTGAATTTAACTAATACTAAGTCTAATAAATGCCTCATCCATATAAAAGAATAATTAAATGTCCAATGCCCATTTAAATAATATACATTTGTTCTGAATGCCTCTTAGCAAATGAAATTCGAAATGCTCAATCATCCACTGTACATGTCATAGGGTATGAAAGGCTAAAAGAATATACATATATAAAAATAGAATTACATCATCCTCCATAGACTCATGATACAAAGTGCAATACAATAAATGAAAGCATCCACCATAAAAGATATATCCATCCATCGTAAGATATAACCATCCATCATAAAAGATATAAACATCCATCATAATGATACAAAGATAGAATGAAGGGAAATGCAGACAAGGAAACTCTAGTGATGGTAGCAATGAACGAATCTCAATGGTAAGAGTAAAAAGCACTACCACCCGACTCCATGGAACCTAAATGGCCCACTCCCACCACGCTGACGAGATAGTCTCAAGTCCCAAACAAGATAAAAAACCAACTATCAAAAGTGCTCTCTAAGTCTAGGAAACCCTAAAAGTAGTTTAACTCAAAGGTACTGATGGGACTCAAAATTGAAGCCCTGATTTTGAGTACCATTGAGAAATCAAGCCTTATAAACTTTTTTGATGCATGTGTACCTGGCTGCCCATTTGAAGCATAAGAGGTGTTTAATGTTTCTAACACCTTGCATTCAGTACGTTTATGCATCCCATGAAGTTATATTACCATTTCGAGTCATTTTGTGAAATCCCATTTTGAGCAATGTCCAAATCTGCACTTTTGCCTAAGTGTCAAACAACAACAGGAGGTTGTGTTTGTAATTGAATATCTTGCACCTAGTGTTATTTCATGACTTTCCACTTTGGGAATGTCTAATGTCTATACTAGAAAGCCTATGTTTCAGATTTTGAGTCATTTTAAATCCATTTGACTAGGTTTTGAATCCCTCAAAGTTAGTCATTTATTGATGTCATGCTGATGTGAATTGTTCAAAATTCTGGAAGGTTCTGCTTGACTGTTATAACTTTGACCCAGTTGATCAAAATGATAAAATTCTTTTTGCATTGCATTGTAGTGGTCAGAGACTTGCTACATTTCAAGTTTGAGCTTATGAAAAATCCATTTGATTAGTTTTCAAATGTGATTCCAAACGCAATTTGTAAAGTTTTTACAGGTGTCAAGAAGGGCAGATTTGTCAGTACCCCTGTTCATGATGTCATAACTTGAAATCCATGATAGGTGAGATTGAATGGATTGTACCACTGTGATGTACTCTGGAAATGCTTTAAGTGTGTGAATTTTCAAGTTTTGACAAATCTATCTGCACACTTTCCCAGGTTAATTCTATTTGCAAAAAATGCTTTTACACCTTTGTTTCAAAGATACAAATTGTGAGTAGCTCACTTTGATCAATCGCCATTTTTTCCTAGTAATTTTTCATGAGCCTAAATCTTAGATTGATATTGTCCTCATGATAGTGAACCAACACCCTAGTTTTTGTTTTACCAAGTGTCGGTTTTTCGAGTTTTCAAAGCCAAATTTGAACCTGTTTTGTGATTTTCTGACTTGTTTTCTTGTAGGCAATTTTAAAAGGGCAACTTGGATAGTCAATATCTTTTGACTGAAAATTTTTCATGAGACGAGATTTGATAGGGTAAGAGTATGTGGAGCAAAGAAACAACGTGTCTGATTTCAAAGCTCGATCAACCGTTCTTGTCAGTTTTCAAAGTTAGTCAAAGGACCTTCTAGCATAAAGTTGATAGTTTGTGGAAAGATGTAAAATAAGTTTCAAATCGATTTCTAGTGGTTGAATTTTGATCAAAATAGTCCCAGGTGGTTAATAGATTAGTTTTGAATATCAGTTGTTTGAAAATGGAATTTTTTTAATTGGACCCACTTTGGGGCTTGGCTAAATTCATCAGATTTGTGACAGTCAGTAAGGATGTAAGATGTTTTGAAAGGAATGATCGTAATGATTTTGATTATTATAAACTTTCAATATATGGATATTATTTCGTGAGACTGAATGGATCCATCGAAGCATACACTTGATGAACTTAATTAGATATGCACAATAATCTTAGCAATGAAATAGTTAAAAAGTATGCCATGAAAGTCTACATTCTAGAAGTTATGTTAGCCGACAGAGTTTTCAAGTTCAACCAGTGTTTTGAATTGGGTGTATGTGTTGCATTTGATTTGGAAATGCCAAAGTTACATACAAATGTTGGGGGCCTCCTGAAAATGAAGATGTTGGAAAGTATAACGTGGTATTGAAGAGTTTTCCTATAAAAATTGAAAGGAAAAAGTGGTCAAAGAAAGAGAGGGATAACCTTGGAAAATGTGTGAAGAAACAAATGTAGGAAACTCTTGTACGAAAAGTAATGGATCTCTTGAACTTTGAGGAAAACTTTGAGGATGTCAACCATTTGGATGAGCATATTTTAGCTATTTCACAAGAAGAAGTTTTCTCCAAAAAATATTATATCTTTGTCTACCTTGTGTTGATTGGCAATGCTTGGCATCCACATATGTTGTAGGTCATACTAGTGCAAACTATGAAGCAAGTTAATTGCTTGCTTGGATGGCTAAATAATGAAGACCCATTAATTAATTTCAGTCCATGGCCAAATTTGAGAGACTCAGTAACTACTGGCAAATCAACATCAATAGACTTCCCTTTGCCATGATTTTTTTATAATGCAAAATGATTTGCCCAGTGCTAAGAATGTAAGGAAGTTGAAGTGGCAGCCAATGGAGTGTTTGGAAATTGAAAAGGAGGATAACAAGCATGAGAAGGGAGACATTATCATAGATGATGAAGACTGAAGATCTGCAACAACAATTTGAAATAGAGGCCTCTAAACTTTATAATACATCTCTCACGACCATTATGATCCAAAGGAAGCCATGACATCTGTAGAAAAAGTGGAGATTGGCCTTGAAAGTGTGCACATCCGGAGTCTCCTTCCAATCAACTTGCATGTTGTAATGGTTGTTGTTTCCCTTGCAATCATACTTTCTAATTTCATGGTTTCCAGTGAAAGCTGCCAACATTTTCTCCCTCCACCATTAGTCAGAACGCATCACCAAGGGATGACTTTTTCAGCTTATGTTTAATGTAGTGAATGGAGGCGATTTCTTTTAAAAAAAAAACTTACAAAACATTAGCTATTTCCATTGTCAAGGAGCCAGTCAAAGCGAAGGTGTCTTCAAGCTGACGTTTTTTGGGCATAGGTAGAATAGGGGATGCCCACAAAAAAGAAGCCACAACAAACCAAAAAAGGAAGCCTCAAGGGAATATGCAGGAGCAGAGTATGGTATGTTGAAGGGTAAAATATTGAAGTCAAGTCAACCTCTCTTAAATGTCCATTGTAGGTAGTGGTATCCTAGCAGATTAATACCCAAAACATTTTATAATCAATCCGCATGTATGCAGAGCCCATTATTCCTATAATGCTCGTAGCATAGACTACCTTAGTAGTGATAGGGGAGTTTGGAGAAAGTCACATGCAAGCGATAGAGGAATGGCGGTAGTATTAATGATAAAACACATGCATGGAAGAGAAGAGAATGCCAAAGCAAGAAGAAAAGCCCACACGAAAGCAAAAAGAGAAGGGGAGTTTCACCTAGCCCACAACATGGGCAAGAATGTACAGAACACGACATCAAGAGTAAGACTCCCATGTTAGAAGCAAGAAGCCATGGCATTAAAGGTAGCACAACAACGGTTTTATTTCCTTCCACAGCTGAAGAAAAGAGGGGGGGATGTTTTTGTTAAAAGGAACCAACAGGGTTTTGGAGAGATGCCATCAGTATGAGGAATTCCCATGGGAAAGACAGGGTAGCATGTGAAGTAGAGGAGAACTGGTCAAAGTTGCTGAGGTTGAGGAGGAGCTCCATATAGGAGATGGTAGTCCATGCATGGAGCAGATACCCCATAGTCCACACAAAATAAGACTCTCATCTAGTGCTTTTGTCCCACATTATGGATACAAGGAACATTTTAAATTTTTAAATGTGATTCCACTCACAAAGCATAATGTCTAAAAAGACATGCATTTTTGAAAGCCATGACTTGTATGTGGGGCTTGTGGATGGCCAATTGGGATGAGTGAAGTGATATTTTGACCGACAACACAACACAAAAACCAATGACATCAGCATTATTGAGTGCCAAAAAAGTTGCGAATGGTGCCAAAAAAGTTGAGAATTTTGGTGGTTGCCATGTGACCACCAAAAAATGAGAGGATCTCGTCAGTAGTGACATGGTGACCTCCTGGAAAGTTGAAATTCTGGCTAGCGACCTCTTGGAAAAGAAGAATTTTGACGAAGTGTAAAATTTGACGATTAGACTGATGAAAAGAAAATGATGTGGCAAGAAGATATCTCTAATGCATAGGATTGTGACATGTGGCACATCTGATAGTTGTCACTATGTCACCAAAGGAAAGTTATAGGGAGGTTAACATAGCGACATGGAAACTCAATAAAAACCTTACACATGGCAGTAAGTTGGTGGTGAGGTGGATGAGTTAAGAACTGACATGTGGCAGAGGTTTTTAATGTGGCATGCTTCTGAAGGTGCTAATGTGGCAATAGGTGACACATGTCGCAAGGTTTCTATGTCACTGATGACATGGAAAAATGCTGAATAGGATAGAAACATAGTGATTAATGACATGGCCCAGTGACATGGCATGCTGACATGGAAAAATAGAAGATGAATGAAATGATGACATGTGGCACCCAATTGGAGGGGTTGGATGAAAAAGCAAAAATGAACCAATCCAATGCTGACATGTGGTGAGGGTGGTCAAACCAAGTTTGAACTGGATGAGAAAACAAAGGAAAAATCAAAGTCATAAATTAATTTTTTATGTTTTTCCCAGAAAAGCAGGTGCAGGGTTAGAAAACTTTAAATAAAATCTGATTTATTCTATAGTTTGAAACTATAGAAAAAGTTAAATTTTTGCAATAATAAAGTGCTATGCAAAGCCATGAATAGGAGCCTGAACTTCAAATGGCCGCCACAGGGGCAATTTTTTGTCAAAATAGGCACTCCAATATACTGTTGGAACCAGAAGGAAATGAACTTTCTAAATATGAAGTCAATTTTTGCACAGGTGCTCAGTGGTTCAAGTTATAAGTAGATTTGTGTTTTTTGAGGCATTCTCAGTAGAATGCGTAGATTTCATCATGGAGCATCAAACTTTGATAGGAGGCAGTTATGAAAGTTTGTTGAAGCTTGAATGTGGAGAAAATTGATTCTAAAAAGTTTTCTTTACTTCTAGAGGTCATATTTAATTGATTTTTCACTTTTTCCTTGAGTTCACATTTGGCGTCAAAATCAGTTATGATTTTCAATCAAATATCATATATATTGTAATGTCCCCATTTTAGCAGTTGACCAAGTGTGTGTGTGTTAGCCTTGTTCTACATGGTCCCGAGGGCTAACGAAGGGTCTAATGGGATCCTGGAGTGTTTTGGCCTAGTCATTTCTAGTTTGGGCCAAAACGAAGTTGATTTACTTAGTTTTAGGCATACTTACTATTTTTAGTAAGTCGGTAGGACATAGTGCAGGTCAATTTTGGTGATTGGATTTGATACTCGGTGAGAGCTTTCCGATGAGCTATCACTCGCATTATTCGGAGTCCGATTGCTAATACATTTTAATGCTTGAAGTTTTATTAAAGTAACATCTAATTTAATTGTAAAATATTAAAGTGTTACTTTAATATTTATTTTATGGGGATGTGTACCCAAGGGAGACATAAGGGGTATTTTAATATATGTTTTATATACTACACATCTTTTATTCAACATTTCCCATATGAGTTGAGCGGACCCTTGGAAATAGAATAAAAGGAAGCATTTGTGGCTTCATTAGCCAGGTTGAATATGAGAAGAAATTGGTGTGTGAGTTGCAGCTCCGTTCTTTGCATTTGAGGACGTCTATCCTCTCTTGTAACATTCTAGATGTCATTCCCTTGGGGTTTGGCCTTTGGAATTCTTTGTTATTGGCTTCATTATCAAGCAATTTAGTTGCATTTCCAACCATAGGCAGATTTGGTATTTTGCTCATATCTTCTTCACTACTTGTCCGACGCTTATGCCGCTTTGAGAGAATGATATTACGAAGGTAGTGGACTGATTGAAGGGCAAGTACTATAGCAGCAAGTTCGAAAGCATGGGTTGGAGTAATATGTCAATAATGCTGAAGTAATTAGTGAGTTGATAAATCTGCCATGTATTTGGTTTTATGAATTCTGAAAATAACATTTATTTGGCTGTAGTTCATTTCCACTTTTCATATTATTGTAGTTTCTTTCTTGTTTATGTTGTATGATACCAATTCCATGCACAAAACACAACAAACAAATAAACGTTTGATTTCTGGAGTTATAAGTGGTTTAAAACATTAAACGAAGAAATAAGAGGTTGAATGCAAACTGTTTGACATAATTCCTTTCAGCAATTTGGTTTAGTTTTTGGGACATTCAGGGGTGTCCATTACAGTGGTATCAGAGCTATTACTCCTACCATCCTGTGGAGTTCTTATAGGGAATTTGGAACAATGAGATAAAGGGAAAAGAGTTTGACAAAATGTATACCAGTCCAAATCAAGAAAATGCAATGCTTAGGTTACTTAGTTCACTAGAGGAGGGGCAGCAGATGCAATAGGAGCATAATAGGCGAATGGATATGATGTTGCAACTTATGGCTAGACAGATGGGCATCAATATTGAAGATTTGTATGTTGCTCTAGTGTAGAGAGAACTTGTTTCATTAGGTGGGATCGAGACACATATAGAGCCACCTAGCTATGATGCTGGTGATATGGAGTCCATCGATGTGGGATTAGAAGAATGCAAGGATACTATCATATCAGCAACCACTTCTATGTCAGTTGAACCATCCAACGAGGAGTTTGGCAGTACGCATGCAGTTGTAGATGTGTGTTCTGATGATAGTACACTTGTTATTGCTAATGAGGTGAGCAATATAGTGACAGAGTCATATTATACTATCGATCAACAAAGTGTTAATGTTCACTCTTGGGATAGTACTATGTTCAACATGGATGCAACATTGTCTTATGACAATTTGATGTTTGAGGCTGATGTTGATCATTCACCTGAGTGGATTTGGGCTCAATTTTCACCATCTACAAAGATTCAGTTTTGTGTTGCAGTAGTTGGGAGGAAGAGGTTTCATAGATCTTCTATGGAGCCGCCTTTTGGTGACATCGAGACTTATACTTCATTAGCACAAGTTTTGGGAGCTAACTTGCAGGACATGTGGTTGGTCTTAATGATGTTCATTTGCAGTTTGTTTAATATGGATATCACATATTACTTCAATTGGGATCCAGGTGGAGGTTGGAGTTCATTATGTTACTTAATTGCTTGAGGACAAGCAATTTCAAGGAGGGTGGAATTGTAACGATCCCATCTTTTGGCCTTCATGTTCTCCAAAGTCTAAGTGGAGGATAAGAAAAAATTAAATTAATTTCTTATAAAGTCATTCAATTAAGAATTAAATGTGACTTTGTATTTAATTAATTTAATTATTAATTACAAGGGATTAGCTTCTAGGGTATGTATTAATTATTGGAAGGACAGAAGCCTCTCGATTTAATTAATTATTGCCAGGGAGGAGTTTTTAGAGAATGCATTAATTATTGGAAGGAGGAAGCTTCTAGCCCTTGCAATTAATTAATGTTTTAGTTCCTTCTAGAAGGATGAAGAAAAAGATAAATAGGGCTGAAAGTTTCATTGCTGATCATCGAATGATTATGACTTGCATTTGATAAGAGCTTGGATGTGTGAATCACACTCCTTTTTTGGCAATAGAGGACATTCGTTCTTTGTTGTAACATTCTAGACGTCATTCCCTTAGGGTTTGGCCTTTGGAATACATCTCTTTGTACTTGATTGCAACATTTTTAGAATTAATATAATTTCAGCAGTTGATTCAGCTTTTGGGCATTCCTGGGTGTCCATTACAGTGGTATCAGAACCTTGGGACTTATCTCATAAATGTTCTCTCAAGGCTAAGGAAAATCAAATGGACTATTTTTTAGCAGAAGATTCAGAGTCAGAGGGGGAGGATCAACACTTCGATTCAGATGAGGGTAACACTATAGAGGAGAGCAGCATTCCTAAGGATGATAGATCGTTGGCACGCTTGACTAGGGCCCAAAAGGCAATCACATTTAAGGTCAGGGGTACTATCCAAGGGCAGAAAGTGATATCTCTTATTGACACTGGGGATATAGATAACTTCATAGATGCACAGTTGGTAGCCAGGAGAGGGTTACAGACAGAGGAGCATGATGGGTTTAGAGTCATGGTGGCTAACGGTGATAAATTATTATGCACTCGGAAGATATCTAATCTTCACATCAGGTTTGGAGATGGCTATGAGTTGAAGGATGAGTTCTATGTTGTGGACATGGGAGAGTGAGTAGGTTATTTAGTAGGCTGGACTGAGATTGCTTGAGGACAAGCAATTTCAAGGGGGGCGGACTGTAATGTCCCCATTTTAGCAGTTGACCAAGTGTGTGTGCGTTAGCCTTGTTCTACATGGTCCCGAGGGCTAACAAAGGGTTTAATGGGATCCTGAAGTGTTTTGGCCTAGTCATTTCCAGTTTGGGCTAAAACGAAGTTGATTTACTCAGTTTCAGGCATACTTACTATTTTTAGTAATGCGGTAGGACATAGTGCAAATCAATTTTGGTGATTGGATTTGATACTCCTCGGTGAGAGCTTTCCGATGAGCTATCACTCGCATTATTCGGAGTCCGATTGCTAATACATTTTAATGCCTGAAGTTTTATTAAAGTAACATCTAATTTAATTGTAAAATATTAAAGTGTTACTTTAATATTTATTTTATGGGGATGTGTACCCAAGGGAGACATAAGGGGTATTTTAATATATGTTTTATATACTACACATCTTTTATCCCACATTGCTCATATGAGTTGAGCAGACCCTTGGAAATAGAATAAAAAGAAGCATTTGTGGCTTCATTAGCCAAGTTGTATATGAGAAGAAATTGGTGTGTGAGTTGCAGCTCCGTTCTTTGCATTTGAGGATGTCTATCCTCTCTTGTAACATTCTAGACGTCATTCCCTTGGGGTTTGGCCTTTGGAATTCTTTGTTATTGGCTTCATTATCAAGCAACTTAGTTGCATTTTCGGCTACAGGCGGATTTGGTATTTTGCTTATATCTTCTTCCCTACTTGTCCGACGCTTATGTCACTTTGAGGGAATGATATTACGAAGGTAGTGGACTGATTGAAGGGCAAGTACTATAGCAGCAAGTTCGAAAGCATGGGCTGGAGTATTATGTCAATAATGCTGAAGTAATTAGCGAGTTGATAAATATGCCATGTATTTGGTTTTATGAATTCTGAAAATAACATTTATTTGGCTGTAGTTCATTTCCACTTTGCATATTATTGTAGTTTCTTTCTTGTTTATGTTGTATGATACCAATTCCATGCACAAAACACAACACACAAATAAACGTTTGATTTTTGGAGTTATAAGGGGTTTAAAACATTAAACAGAGAAATAAGAGGTTGAATGCAAACTGTTTGACATAATTTCTTTCAGCAATTTGGTTTAGTTTTTGGGACATTCAGGGGTGCCCATTACATATATTTCTTGCTTTTGGAGGCCAAAATGATTGAAGATTTGATATGCAGTTGCAGAGAGAGATTAGGGAGATTCTTTTCACTACTAGGAGGTGGAATTTCAAGTGGACACATGTTGTCTTTAGATCAGATCCAGGAATTCACTTCCTCCTATATCATTATCTTTCTTTCTCATTGTAAGGTTCTAGTTTTGGGAGAAAAATCACTCACTACTGAGATACCATTTTTTTCAGAAATTTCTCTTGTAATGAGCAACATTAAGTTTTATACAGAGAGTTATGACCTGTTAGGTAGCTTGGCATTTCAATTTCATGCATCATTTGTATTTGTTCAAAGAAATAAATAAAATTCAGCAACAAGTTAGCCTTCATTTTAATATCGTGTCTCCCATTTATGCTGTTTGTGATCTTTTATATTTTGTAAACAAAGAGTATGAAAATCAGTTGCAATCTGTTGGTTGTATATGTTGATTTATTGTTCTTATGACTCAAAGAGTTATGTAAATGCTTGATTCATCAGCATAGGATTGTAGATTGCATGAAGGGATATGTTGAGTATGAGATTCAGAAAGATGCAGATGTCTAATTCACAAAGTGGATAGATAGATCAGGAAGTCCTGATGTATGGCATATGTTAATGAATTTCAAGGATGTGTGTTAGGAATTTGTGTGACTGCCCAATAGATAAGGCACTGATCATTTTGAAGGATCATAGGGTTATGTTGTTCATTTCATGTTTTGCTGAGATCAACATCATTAATCAATTATATTTCCCTTTCATGTTGAAGAACCTAAATGTGATGCCCTCATCAGCTTATGAATTGCATTATCTTACATTTAGCTACTACATATCTATGTCATTGCATGACTTAATAGGAGAATTAAGGGTTAAATTTTTTGATTATAGATTCAAGAATATGTTTAGCATTGGTACCATATAGATTGAATCTAAGGTCCACCCGCCTAAGTTTTGCAGAGCTTGAAGTAGAAGAAGGGTCTAGCCTTATAGTTGGCCTGATGTATGAAATAGTATGTTGAAGATGAGAGTTAGCTACCCCTAGATGTGTTTTGTTCTCATTGGGGTAATTTGAAACCTGTAGCATTTCAAAACAGCAATAGGTTCCAAGATCAATAGACATCTAAACCTATAGGCACACAAAGACATGTAGGAAACCTACTATGTAAGCGAGCAAGTGGTATCAAACGAATCACACTGGAGTTACCCTAGTAGTCTCTCAGGACCCCAACCCCCTAGTGATCCCTATGCAACCACTAGTATCCTCTTGTACTGATAAGGCATACTACGGATGCAAGGTCACAACCAAACATTCTCTCTACTCCCATCCTAGTCTGTACCAGCAGTCGAGGCATGGGTAAGAACATACAAAGACTCTTATTAGGTTCATTTTATTCCCATTTAGTGTGGTGTTTTCACTTATTAAACAACTTACAATGGGTTACCCTGGTAGCCACTTAGGGGCCCAACCCCCATTGCAAGCCACTTCCTCACATTACATATAGATAACCTACCCTAAGCTCATAAAATCACAAATCAAATAATAATATAAAATCACCTCAGTCCTATACAAGTGACTGGAAAGCATCAAAAGAGAATTCATAATAACACATCAATTCTCTACGAGCAACTAGAAAGCATCACAAAAATACTGATTGAAGACTCAAAATGGTTAAGTCAGTTATGTCATAGCATGAAATCACCAAGAACAAATCATACAAACACCTCAGTCTTATAAAAGTGACTAGAAAGCAATCCAAATTCAACTGATCAAAGACTCAAAATGGTTATGTTAGATAGGTCACACCTTTCACTTCAGTTTCACAAGAGAACATTGGAAAGCAATAACAATCAATAGATCAATACACATCACAGAGCATACTAGACACATTACCATGGTTCAATATAAAAGATCAAAATCAAATCATCATAACCTCACAAATGCAGAACTCCCAAGCCTCTAATAACATCCTAAGACTGATAAACTTTCTAGTCAACCCGAACCCTAAACATAGACAACATACAGATAACAAAGCGTAGGTTTCATAATTTGGTTTGATTTGGAAACACATTGTTGAGTTAATAGTAAGGTTTCAGTTTTCATTTTCTCAAAGTATTATAATTACTAAGGTTTTCAAATAATAAATTTTCGTTAGTATTACAAACCATTTTCATATATCTGAACCATATAAACACATCCAAGTTTATAAAAGAAAACATTAATTCTCCCAAATAAATTTCTTTGATTTTTAATTTACTTTAGAATTATATTTAAATAATAAAGTAATAAATAAAATTTTCAAAAAATTAAATTTCAAATTTTAACAATACTTATTAAAATTAATAATAATAATTATCAATTATTACCATAATAATTTTAAATTAATTAAACTTTGGAAAAACTTTTCAAAAATGGAGACCTACTAAAAATAGAAACTTCCAAAAATAGAAGCCCACTAAAAATAGAAACTTTCCAAAATGGAAACTTATTAAAAACATAAACTTTCCAAAAAAAAACCTACTAAAAGAAAGAGATTTTCTAAAAATAGAAACCTACTAAAATAGAGACTTTCTAAAAATAGAAACCAGCTAAAAATAGAGATTTTTTAAAAATAGAGACATTCTAAAAATAGAAACTTGATAAGAATAGAAACTTTCTAAAAATAGAAACTTGCTAAAAATAGAAACTTTTCCCAAATAGCCTTGATATAGAAATCCAAACCAACTAGTCAAATTCTATAAAATGAAAATTGTTTTCCTTTCAGAACCCAAAACCCGATTTAACAATTCCATATACAAAACCTCAATTTAACAATAAGGGTTTCAATTTAACTCTTTCACAAATGTATTAAAGAACAAAGAACAATAAATCTTAACACGATGGTTTTCTAGTTTCTAATTTGTATAAAGATATTTCCTGAGAATGATGAACAACCAAATCCACAAACAAGGTTTTCAATCATTAAATTGCTTACAAAATTTTTCGAAACTGAAGAATAATAAATATGCAAAAACAAGGGTCTCAACCCAAAAGAATTCTGAAAACAAAAACAAAACAAACACGGAGAAGACATGAATTCAAAAGAAAGAAAACTACTATACAAATAAACCATGAGATCCTACTTAGATTTAATGCTAAAATAACAATCACACGAAGCACGCAAAAATAATCCCCTTTCTCTAAAAACTTCATTCTTCGAAATTCCTCCTTCAAAACCTATTTAATTGCATAATGAGCTCTACATCTCCGATAAAGAGTTCTCCCTTAATTTGGGGCTCTGATTGTGCAATCATGCAATCTTTGATAAAGAGCTCTCCCTTAATTTGGGCTTTAATTGTGCAATCATGCGAGGGAAGTCTTTGATCAATTACTGTTTATTACTTGTTATTTTTTACCTTTTCATGTACAAACTTTTAGATATTTAATTAAAATATCTTTATTAAATTAATTAGCTTTCTCTCTTTAATTTAGTTTATTATATTTTAATTTCATGCATATCCTTTATGCAATTTAATTAAAATAGACTTTATTAAATAATTGCTTACTCTTTCTTTAATTAATTTATTATATTTTAATTTCATGCATAAGCTTTATACAATTTAATTAAAATAAACTTTATTGAATAATTGCTTACTCTCTCTTATTAATTTATTATATTTTAATTTCATGCATATGCTTTATGCAATTTAATTAAAATAAACTTTATTAAATTTATGTTTTCTCTCTAGTTAATTATGAGATGTTTTAATAATTTATTTATTGATTCAACTAATAATATTATTTAGACTTTATTATTTAAAATAAAAATCTTAAATAATAATTATTAATTTAAATAAATATAAAACACCAAAATTAGAATTATAACTTTATCTTTTTCATGCATGCTTATTGAATTATTAAATTATTTTATTTAATTTTTACTTGACTTCTCTTTTAAATAATTTATTAAATTTAATCTCATGCACACATCATGCAACCATGAAACTTTTAATAAATTAATTTCTTTTTCACTTTTTAATTAATTTATTATATTTTAATCTCATGCATACTTAATACAATTTTAAAACTCTCAATAAATTAATATCTTTTCATGTTTTAATTAATTTTTGAAAAGTTAAATGATAAAATATTTATTAACTTAAATAATAATAGTATTTAGCATTTATTTAAAAATGAACTCTAAATATATTATTATTAAATAAAATAAATATTATCATGCTCTAAAATTTAAACTTATAACTTGTGTCTTTTCATTTAATACATTTTATTTAATTATTTTTCCAATTAATTAAACATAATTAAATATTAAAATATCATAATAATTTTTCATTAAATCAAATCATTTAATTTGACTTAATTAATAGAAAAATCACCAAAGACTCATGAAACAAAATATAAAAACCCATGATAGAAAAACACATACAAGATCACACTAAAGGGTTATAATCATGAATTAAAGTCATTTGACACATTCAGAGGGTAGTCAACTCATATACTTGTCCTAATTTTCTAAGACAAATTGGTTCATAAGTTTAGGATTTGAACTTAAGAATTTATCCCCCCTCTCTTACCATTGAGATAATGTGATAGGGTATGCTCATCCTGGCAATTTAGGGAAGTCGATACTCGGTACCTACAACCTGCATAAAATCCATGCATGTACAAAAACAATATTCTAAACTAAACAGGCAATGGCAGGAAGTGGTGCATCGTGTAGATCCCGACTAGCAGGTGACTACGATTCCCTTCCTTAACCACATCAAAAATGTCATACATAAAGAAAATGTACACGCACACCATACACATGCAGTATGGGGTAAGTATCAATAAGAAGACACATAATAATCCATCTAACTAATCATCATCAATTACTAAAATCATTAAATAATCATCATGCATACATGAAATATAGAGTACCAAGTAGTCTCATCATATAATCAACTGAATGTAAAACAATATTTGATAATCTCAAAACAATACTACTAATAATCAGGCATAAAACTGGCCTAAAAGAGTTTGACAATGACAACAAAAATGTAAACTAGGGGTAGGCACTACACAAACAAGGCCCAAAAAGTCACTCAACATTGAAATGGTCCTGAAAGTGTGCCATGGCCGCAAGAAGCCAAATCACACCGCTGGAAGAAAAAATGTGGGGAGGGATAACATAACATGTCAACACCTTGTGAAAATGCAGAGTTGACTTGCGGAGGATAAGGAATTTCCTCGAAAATAAATGATGACCGTTGATGAAGATGTTTGCTTCGAAATAGACAACCGAAATGCTACGAGAGTCTCCCCAACTGAAAGATTAAGACATAAATGTCAATGTAGATGATATTTATTTCCAACGAATGATTGAGATGCAATGATGAGATCCCCAAGATGTGATCAAATCCAATGGGTGTCACATCTTCACAAAGGGCCAAGACAACGATACAAAAATGAGAGAGATGTTACATCAAAGGATCTTAGGAAAGAGGGAAGAAGATAGCACAAAAGGTGGGATCCCCACCACGTGGTGTAATTCTAGGTTTTAGAGCCTCGAGGAAATACTACAACATGAAGAATTACTAGAATGGAGACGTTTGGCATTGTGATGCAATTCCAGGCTCCGAAGCACTGAGGAAACAATATGGAGAAACAATAGAATGGAGATGCATGGCAACATCTCACACTTTCGGGAAGATGTTGAGATGGTACAAAAAAATACAAGAGCCATTAGATCTTTGCAACATGAGCCAAGTCAAGACTAGGCACATTGAAATTCCTCGCATCTTCGTGAAACTCCATGAGCCAAACATGAAGACAAGAAAACAATTGATCTTGTCTACAAAGAATCTAGCCCATTAAAGGTTTCTCTAATCAGATATTTGTGATGGGCTGAATGGAGGCGAAAATACTCAACATTACTCACTACACTAATTTATGTAAAAATAATAATTAGTTATAAATCCTAATACATGAAGTTTTAAATAAATAAATATATAAATTAAAAGTAATATACTAATCCTCTTTGATTGTTTTTGTACTAATTCTTTGTGATTGTTTTTGTACAAATTTGTAGTTAATTAGCTAATTTATTTGGAGTCTTAATGCTATCTCTTTCTTTGATTTTTAAAAAAAATTATCTTTTAGGGAAAAATATTACTATATTATTCAATAATTTTTTAAATTATATTTTTAATCCATATTTTAAATTTTATGTTATTAGATTGAATAATATAATTTTAAATTATATTAGATATAAAAATATAATATAGGAAAAAATAGTAATCGTTCTTGGATGGGTGATTTCTGTAGTAAAAATTGAGTCTAGATATGAGATATAAATATGACTTTATTTTTAATACTTTCAAATTCAATATAATTTAAAAAAAAATTAAATGATCATTTGATTGGGATTTATATTTTGTGGTTTTCAAACAACTTAGTTACTAAAATAAAAATAATTTCAATTATTCACACAAACACTTTGTTCAAGGATCCATTCGTATGCAAATTATCAACCAATAGTAGTATAGAAAACTAACTTGATTTAATTGAAATGTTTTTCATTAATACTTTGATAAAAGAAATAGTTTTTAAATAGCATTTAAAAAAAACTTTGATTAATTAAAATTCACAATTTTATAATAGATAATAGTAACCTCAAGAAACTAAAACACAACCTCTCTTATCTCAAGGTCTTAAGTTTGATACTCAAACTTAATTAATCACAACACATAATAATAATTAATGTATATCAAAATTTAAAAATAAATTTTAGTACTAACATTAAACTTCTCTCCTTAGATATAGATTTTAGTGAAGAAATGCTCATATGCTAAAATTTAAATATAGATTTTAGTAAAAACTTATATTCTACTTTATTAAATATTGTAATGTAATTTTTTAATAAAAATAACACATTAGTTGAAACATTTAATAATTATTAAGGAACTAAAAATAATTACAATTTAAAGAACATGGAGGTCTCTCTAACTCACTAAGTTTTAAAAATATATGTATATAATTTAACAACAATATATAATATTTTATTAATGGTTGTTTGCAATTTTAAACTTTTCTATTATTGATCTTTGTGATTATTGAGTATAAAGTGACAAAAATAAATTGTGTTATTCTAATACTTAATAAGAATGTTTTAGTTTAATTTTATATATTTATTTTAATATTATTTTTGATTATCATTTTTATTATGTAAAAGAATTAATTCGAATATAAAGAACACAAAGATCTCTTATGGAAATAAAGTTAAAAAAGAAATGACTAACTATTAGTTTTAGATAAAAGAGACCTCTAATATCATTTAATCTCTTTGAATTCTTGAATTTTCATTGATGAATTAAACAATACATAAAAATTATGACACAATCAAATTCAAAAAGAAGGACAATCATTCAAATCATATGCATGTGATAACATTAAGAAAGGTAACTTAATGTATGAAGAAATGGAATTTAGATATAAAGGACAAATATAAGAATTAAGTTGTTCAATGATCATGACGTAGAGCAAACAAAAATTATGGAAATTGCCCCAATTGACATAAAATAAATACATTTGTATCAATAATATAATTTATGGATAATAATGACACGACAACTCACAAATTGTGATTCTCAATCTTGTAGATATTTAAGCAATGCAAGTAGCTCAAAAATCCAAACCAGATTTTGATTGTTGTATCAAGGACAATGATTTGGGGAACTTGTTATATGGCGAAGAGCCAGAAGCTAAAAAAATTGATAATTAGGAAATATGCATCTTTAAAAATAAGCATACTAGAGCCATTATTAACATCACAGTTATATATTTTTCTAGCTAAAGAATTCAAATGTGCTCAAGTAATTGGGCAAATTGAGATTATAATAAAAAAATATCATGCCAAAAATAAAAAATAAAGCCACCGCAACCATGCATTCCATAAAAAATTAGTAAATTCTAGGTTTAATTTAATCCTAAAATAATCATTATGATAGTATGATATGTACCATGTGCTACTATAAGGTCTTGTAAAAACCATTTTTTTACAATTCAAAAGTCATGAATAGTCTCACAACAATTTTAGGAAACATAGAACAACAATAGAAAATTGAAATGAACATTAGTATAAAAGTTTAAAAATGAAAGATGACCCATTTCATTCCCCTGCCATGATGGTGCAATTGTCGGCACAACCCCTACATTAATTGCATCCAAGAAGGATTGTGTGAGTGCTGCAAGTATTGAACCAGTCATGATGGTTGACCCAACTTGCTTTGGCCTCCTTCCTTCGAATATAAACTTTGTCAATGCATCAAGATGAACTCAAAATTCTGGGCGCAATTTCTCCAGCTATGGGAAAAAGGCATAGTTAACTACCAATACTTTACAATAAGTATTGTTACATTATCACTCTTATAATATAAAAGAATCTAATTAAAACATGAGTATCGAAAGAAAATTAAATCTAGACTTAGAAAATATGTCTTATTGGAACCCCATTAAGTCACTAGAGATCTAGGTTCTCATTATTTAATAGTCGTACAAGAGTGAAGCACTCACGATCATGAAACATGGCTCTATTTGACCCACAAATCTCTCTCTTGAGCCTAATACACTTCAATTTACTCTCTTGAGCTTGAATCCCATTTCTCTATCTTCAATTTGATAACCTCTCATTCTTTATTTTTGTCATAAAGTACACAAGAAACTTACTAAGGTACATTCCTCAACCCTAGATGACATGATGACATACCAATAAAAAATTCCAATAATTTATTAAAGGATCCACATAGTCCTTGGTGACTCATAAATTGATATAAAACTTGTTAAAAAGAAACTAAGGTACACACTTAACACTAGATGGAATGGCACTGACACATCACTTACAAATCAAGCAATTTATTACCTACTCCATATACTCCTTTCAATATTCCTCATCCTTCTTAAATATTCATTTGCGATTTGTAACATTTTTTACTTTTACAACTTCCAATTGTCGCTTCTTCTCATTCTCCCATTCTTCATTCCTTTTCCTCTTCTTGAGAACTGGCTTAGACACAAGATTTTCCTACTTTGAACACATATCTGAAATGACAGAAAAAATTAAATTATTTGACAAAATTAAATATTAAACAAGAAAATGTAAAATTAGATGTTACAAGAAACATTTTAATTTTAATTTTAATTTTTGGCTGAAATCTTTTGTTTTCAAGAGTTTCATGCCCAAATCTACTACCTTTCGAATGTTTGCAATAAAAAAATTTGGACACCAAGTACTTAACAACTTTAGTGTTGATGGGTTGCAATTATAAATTAGAATAAACTGGAACCCCACTTATTATAAAATGACTTCCTATAGTAAATTGGAACCCCATAGAATATTTCATTCAAATACTTTAGAGGCAATGCTTAATAAGTCAACTCTATTTTTCCTAATATGTGTGATGTGAACTTGAATAAGTCCCATTGCGTTACTCTTGTTTGATGATTATTATGTTTTTGAATGTTGCAACTCGATCAATTCATTTGATGGAGACATCAATAAATTTACCGGGCTTGTTTGAGTGCATGAATGTATTCACATATGTTCAACTCATATAAATTGTTTCCTTGAGATGAGACCTACATTGAATAGTAATATAGGGTAGAATCCCTCTTGTGTCACGATGCTATCTTGGTTAAGCATTTGTTCTTCTTGATTTTTTGTTATTTGGAATTGATGTGTTAATACAATTACCCTATTATATTACAAAATCTTTCTTTCTTTCTTTCTTTATGACCTAGATCTCTAGTTTATTTCAACAATTTTTACTAAATTCCAATTCAATGTAGATATATCTCATATCATTAGATGCTTGAGAAATTTACATCATCCGGCTATGAGTTTCTTTAGATCTTAGGAAATAAATACTTATGGCTATGGTAAATGATATCTTTGGTTTATTGGTTAATATAAGTTTTCTTTATGCCCAAGAGATCGGGTTTGAATATGGAGACTCATTTAATTGTTGTGTACATTGTTAAAGGGAGTTTTCATGTTATAATTAATGTTCCAAAATTCTTCCATACTTTACAGTATTAATAGTTATTTGTTTATAAATAACTTATAAATAATACTCAAAATATCCATATTAATATATTTTCCCTCATTAATAGCTCAAATGCTTATTCTTAATGATACATCCCTCATATTTGGGCATATGCAAATACTAATCACTTATATTTGGAGAGTTGATATTAGTGTATTTTTTTTATAGTATTTACGGATTTGACTCTCTTTTTTGACTCCACAATGACCATGCCGCTCAATCTTTGAGTTGTTTACAATTATCGATAATGTAATTCCTATATTTATATAAATCTCCTTCACTTTACATCTCTTGGATCCACCTTCACCTCAAAGATAGATTCTAGGTTACACTATTATGTTAGAATTATGAAAAATTTGCTTTCATTTTTGGTGTTCACATGGGATGAATTACCACTATAACCAACATGTTCTAGCTACTAATTTTCCCTATTTAAAGACTTTGACCCATGTCCATGAGCCTGTAATGGCTATTAGCTAATTTGAAGCTTTATTTCTTCTTTCCCTAATGCTATTGTAGAACCGTCCTTGTCTAAATTTGCTCGACAACTTCTTATAAACTTCATGTTATCGAATGTATAAAAGGCTTGTGGTTTTGAGTAACATTCTATATTACATTTATAGTTTGGCTTTGATACCATGTTAAGCGAAATGATCATTGCAAATGTAATAACGTGCTTTCAATTATTTTTGTTTGTTCCAGGTGTAGATCCAAATTGATATATATATATATAGGAGAAGAAGTGACATATCTCTATGTTAATGAATATTGGCTAGGGTAAGTTAATAACCATTAGACATTATTAACAACAACTATATGTGTGTGTGTGTGTGTCTAATTGATGATTAATCAAATGCAATAATGTTTAAAACCATTAACCACTGGAAATTAACTCTAGATCAATTCTTGAATTTGACTAAAGCTAAAACATTAACACTATAAGGGTTTAATCATTCTAATCTCATTGAAATATCTTAAATTATTTTTAGTTAATACATATTTAATATTTTATTATTATTAATATATAATATCAATAACTATTGATGAAAATATAATATAAATGACTAACACTTCTAAAAATCTAAAATTATGACTAATATTACTTGTTGATGCAAAAGTCTGCACCCTTGCTTGAGGTATGACCCTCAAGTGACTTTGTGTAACATGGAATGACCTCCAAGTGTGGTACTTGCACTTTGAGGCTGAATTTCTAGAGATGGCCGACTTCCTTAGTTTTAGGATGCACCTAAACTATTGCTCAAGAGGAAAATGGAGAGAGTGTAATGTTCCCAGGTTTTAGTTAGCCTTCACGTTCTCCAAAGTCTAAGTGGAGGATAAGAAAAATTAAAGTCATTCAATTAAAATTAAAAGGTGACTTTGTATTAATAGCTTCTAGGGTATGTATTAATTATTGGAAGGACATAAGCCTCTCATGATTTAATTAATTATTGCCAGAGAGGAATTTCTAGGGTACGCTTTAATTATTGGAAGGAGGAAGTTTCTAGCTCTTGCAATTAATTAATGTTTTAGTTCCTTCCAGAAGGATGAAGAAAAGGATAAATAGGGCTGGAAGTCATATTGTTGATCATTTGATGATTATGACTTGCATTTGATAAGAGCTTGGATGTGTGAATCACACTCCCTTCTTTTGGCGATAGAGGACGTTCATTCTCTGTTGTAACATTCTAGACGTCATTCCCTTAGGGTTTGGCCTTTGGAATACAACTCTTTGTAATTGATTACAACATTCTTAGCATTAATATAATTTCAGCCTTGGTTCAGCTTTTGGGCATTCCTGGGTGTCTATTACAGAGAGACTGTAGAAAGAGGAAGGGGGGTGATTTACCAAGATAGAACATGGTTACAACTTTGCCTACGATTGCACAAAACATCAATAAAAACCCATAATGCACTAAACTTGACTTCAATATATATCCCAAAATGACATGTAGGTTTGAAACTAATGAAATGTTGAAAGGAATGATAAACTTCACAACACAAAACTTATCAATAGATTAAACACAATATGTAAATCTGAGAAAATGGAAGGGAAACATCCACAACAACACAATAAACATGCACAAATAATTAATGGCAAGAAGAGGTAAGAAATAGAGCTATTTCATTAATGTATGACAAAGGTTGTAGAGCATAATGTTGCTGCAAAATAAAATCAGATAAGAACCCAAAAAACATATTTACAACTGCCTTTTAAAGAGTTCAACAATAACTCTAATTTAACAATGGAATTCAAACCCCAGCATAGAAGCAAGAAGTTAGCTTTTAAAAAACGGGTACCCATTTCTAAAAATTTAAAATTTTGTTTTTAAGGGGGATTTTATATGCCAATTTGACTTTTTCAGAATGGGTACCTATTTTTTGAATTTCAAACAATGAGTGCCCGTTTCTTACAACATTAGGTGATATTTTTTTTCCTACCTAGGATTTTGGTTCGGAATAGGCTTGGTGAGCCTTTACCTCTCAAGAGTTGGGTAAGGCATTGAACTAACAAATTCGCATATTGCCAAAATTTTGAGAGGGTCTTCCTGATCTAATTTTTTTATGAAACAAAAACCCATTAGAGCTCTCACTGCCATGATTTTAGAAATATAAATTTTATAGTGCTATGATTTTATTTACTAGTTTTGCATTATTGTTTAATGAAAGGTGGTACCTAAATGTAAAATAGCGAAGTTCACTAAAAATTTAATAACTTTTTTATTTTATAATTTTTATTAAATTAATTTATGTCATCAATCTGCATACAATTCTTTTGAGGTTAAAAAATGAATTTTTGAAAAAGTGAAATTTTGATCAAATTATGGTGTCCGTATACGAGAGGTTTTTAAATTTACCTTTATAGCCAATTAATAATTAATAATAAAAAAATATTTAATAAAAAATTAAGAAAAAATATTTTTATCAATCTTAGGTGTATTAGGTAACTCTTTTTAAAAGGATTTACAAAAAATTATTTATTTGTGTAAAATTATGGTGTACATACACAAGTGTGGTATGGTCCTGAAACAAGCATTTTGAAAAAGTGGTTTTTAAAAATCGATACCAAAAACAAAATCTATCATATGGGTACACAAATAAATTACATATTAAAAAACTAAATTTTGAACACTAAAATTTTTATTTCTGAAGTTTTAAAAAAATATTCTATCTCTAAATGCCACAAATTTTGACATCAATTGACAACAAATTTCAAAACTAGGAAAATCACTTCCACTTTTTGTCCAAAAGTGTGACCTAACTTCTTAGCACTTACCCTCCAACTAGGTGGAGTTGAGTTGTAGAGGAGAGAAATAAATGAGAATTAGAAAGAAATCTGATTGTGAAAACAACTTTCTATTTAGAAGTGACAAGAAGAGAAAAAAATGATGCATCCAGCTATAAGAGACCAAATCGCCAAGATCTGATCATTTCATGCATTAAAAAGGCATAGAGTGCAATGACGTCATGCAAACAAGGCCCAAAAGGTCACTCAACATTAAATAACTAGCCCTAACAATGTGCCATGGCCGCAAGAAGCCAAATCACATAGCTGGCAGAAAAAATGTGGGGAGGGATAACACAACTTGTCAACCCCTTATGAAAATGTAGATTGGACTTGTAGAGGATAACTAATTTCCTCAAAAATGAATGATGATCATTGATGAAGATCTTTCCTTTGAAACAGATGACCCATATGCTATGAGAATCTCCCCAATTGAAAGATTACAAGATGATCATCAATGTAGATGATATTTATTTCCAACGGATGATTGAGATGCAACGAGGAGATCCCCAAGATGTGATGAAATCCAATGGGTGTCACATCTTCACAAAGGGCCAAGACAATGATACAAAAATGAGAGAGTCATTAGATCAAAGGATCTCAGCAAAGATTGAAGAAGATAGCACAAAAGGTGGGATCCTCACCATGTAGTGCAATTCTAGGTTTCAGAGCCTCGAGGAAATACTTGTAATGTCCCCATTTTAGCAGTTGACCAAGTGTGTGTGCGTTAGCCTTGTTCTACATGGTCCCGAGGGCTAACGAAGGGTTTAATGGGATCTTGGAGTGTTTTAGCCTAGTCATTTCCAGTTTGGGCCAAAACAAAGTTGATTTACTCAGTTTCAGGCATACTTACTATATTTAGTAAGTCGGCAGGACACAGTGCAGGTCAATTTTGGTGATTGGATTGGATACTCCTCGGTGAGAGCTTTCCGATGAGCTATCACTCGCATTATTCGGAGTCCGATTGCTAATACATTTTAATGCCTGAAGTTTTATTAAAGTAACGTCTAATTTAATTGTAAAATATTAAAGTGTTACTTTAATATTTATTTTATGGTGATGTGTACCCAAGGGAGACATAAGGGGTATTTTAATATATGTTTTATATTACACATCTTTATCCCACATTGCCCATATGAGTTGAGCGGACCCGTGGGAATAGAATAAAAGGAAGCATTTGTGGCTTCATTAGACAGGTTAAATATGAGAAGAAATTGGTGTGTGAGTTGCAGCTTTGTTCTTGGCATTTGAAGACGTCTATCCTCTCTTGTAACATTCTAGACGTCATTCCCTTGGGGTTTGGCCTTTGGAATTCTTTCTTATTGGCTTCATTATCAGGCAGTTTAGTTGCATTTCCGGCTACAGGCAGATTTGATATTTTGCTCATATCTTCTTCCCTACTTGTCCGACGCTTATGCCGCTTTGAGGGAATGGTATTATGAAGGTAGTGGACTGATTGAAGGACAAAGTATTGTAGCAACAAGTTCGGAAGCATGGGCTGGAGTATTATGTCAATACTGCTGAAGTAATTAGTGAGTTGATAAATCTGCCATGTATTTGGTTTTATGAATTCTGAAAATAACATTTTATTAGCAGCCGTTCATTTCCACTTTGCATATTATTGTAGTTTCTTTCTTGTTTATGTTGTATGATACCAATTCCATGCACGAAACACAACAAACAAATAAACGTTTGATTTCCGGAGTTATAAGGGGTTTTAAGAAGTTGAATGCAAACTGTTTGACATAATTCCTTTCAGCAATTTGGTTTAGTTTTTGGGGACATCCAAGGGTGCCCATTACAATACTACAACATGAATAAATGCTAGAATGGAGACGTGTGGCATCGTGATGCAATTTCGGGCTTCAAAGCATTGAGGAAGCAATACGGAATGGAGAAACATCAGAATTAAGACACATGGCAACATCTCGCACTTTTGGGAAGATGTTGAGATGGTACACAAAAATGCGAGAGCCATTAGATCTTTGCAGCATGAGCCAACCCGAGACCAGACACATGACAACATCTAGCATCTTCATGAAACTCCATGAGCCCAACACGAAGACAAGAAAGTCGTTGATCCTGTCTTCAAAGAATCTAGCCCATGAAACTCCGTTTTAATACTTATTTTACTATTTATCTAGAAGAGAACAATAGTCATAAGTATTATTAAAAAGAAATTAAAAAAATGTCAAATCTGGTGATTGCTCGTACTTATATATATATATATATATATATATATATTTGTTTGTAATATTGGAAATAATTGTACTCTGTTTATATTTTATTGAAGCTGAAAAGTTAAAGCGAACAACTATTTTGACATGGGCTCACGCCTTTTGACTAAGTTCAGTACGCTGTTCACACTTCATTCTTGAATTTATCCAGTTACTGCACCCCATGATTTAGTATATATATACGTGTTATATCACCATAGTTTTCATCGAGCTAAGATATTTGAGCATGGAGATTTCTCTGATGTCTACTATTCTGGTAGGAGCTGCCACAGCCATAGTTGTTATTGTGGCATCAATTCTGCTGAAACAAAATGGGAAAAATAGGAGCCCTCTTCCTCCAAGCCCCACAGCTCTTCCTATAATTGGCCACTTTCATCTTCTTACTGACAAAATCAAGCCAGTTCATCAGATTCTCAGTTCACTCTCTAAACAATATGGACCCATCATGCATCTCAAATTTGGTAGCTGCCCTGTTTTAGTGGTAAGTAATTCTGCTTTAGCCAAAGAATGTCTTACGGTAAATGATAGGACTTTTGCATCTCGCCCTCAGCTTGTGCAAGGTAAGTATTTGGACTACAATTATCATAGTGTGGGTTGGGCTCCTTATGGTGCCTATTGGAGAACCGCTAGAAAAATATGTGTTCTTGAGCTCTTGTCTCCCAAAAGAATCCAATCATTCGGACCCAAGAGAATTCAAGAAATTAGGAAATCAGTAAATTCTTTGCTTGAGAAGGCAGAGTCGCAGGGTGTTGTAAACATGAGAAGTGTTCTTTCAAAATTGACTTTTAAAGTTTTGATGAGTATGATAATAAATGAGAGGCATTTTGGTGAGGAATCAGGGCTTTCGGAAGATGTGGTGACCCATCTGATTGAAGAATCATTTATTCTTCATGGCGTAGTTGATATTGGAGATTATATTCCCTGGTTGAAGAGGTTTGATTTGCAAGGGAGTGTTAAGGCTATGAAGAAGGTAACTCAGAAATTAGATTTGTATATGCAAAGGATTGTGGAGCAGCACAGAGAGAAAAGATTAGAAGTTGGGTCAGAGACGGAAGACTTTATTGATGTACTCATCTCTCAAGCAGAAGAGAATGGTGAGGCAATTCATGATAAAGATGCATTTATCAAGGCAACTGCTATTGTAAGTGCTTCTAGCAACTTTGATGTTTTTTCATATATTTGATTTATAAGTTATTGTGTTATCTGGTGGAGATCAAGGGGCTACCAAGTACTAAGATAGTTTGAACTCGGTTATGAAAGTTATAACATAACTCACAGCAGGTGCATCTAATGACACTTATAAATTAGTCAAAAGGATAATTACAAGAAACGTAACATGAGGCTTTTGTTTCTATCTTTCTTGTGCTGAAATATGATTAGGTTGATAAGTAGGAAAGATGTTAGCATTTTAGAAACACACTATATGTTATATGGCATGCATACCCAAAATAACGTTTGAAGAGTCCATATGTTACTTGGGAGTTTTTGTTTTATTTCATTTTCATATTATTAATATTCTTGGCTGCAGATTATGTTTAGTGCAGGGACTGATACATCTTTGATTTCTATAGAGTGGGCATTGTCATTGTTATTACAACATCCCCATGTAATGAGGAAGGCACAAGAGGAGATTGATTCTGAAGTTGGACGAGACAGAGTAGTGGAGGAGTCAGATATACCCAAGTTAACATACCTGCAAGCAATAGTGAAAGAGACTCTACGCCTTCATCCACCTGCGCCTTTGATGATGCCCCACAAGTCTATGGAGGCTTGCACAGTGGGGGGTTTTCATATTCCTACAGGAACAATGCTGATGGTAAATATATGGGCAATTCATAGGGATCCAAAGTTATGGGATAAACCACTTGATTTCATACCAGAGCGTTTTATGGAGAAAGGGATAGAGATGGACAATGTACAAATGAGAGGGATTGAGTATGAGATGCTTCCATTTGGGGGAGGCAGAAGAGGGTGTCCTGGTAGTGTTTTAGCAATGAGCATGGTGCAAACAACTCTTGCAAGTTTGTTGCAGAGCTATGATTGGTTTGTTCCAGAAGGAATTGTTATTGACATGAAGGAAGGAGTTGGGATGACAACACCAAGGGTAGTGCCATTGGAGGTTCTCATCAAGTCTCGTCTTCCCCATCATCTCTATCAAAATAATATTTAGTTTCAAATAGTTGAACTCCTTAACTTTTTTATGTGGCAAACCAAGTAACAAGGGTTTGTATGCAAATTAGGTAGAAAACATGAATTTGAGAGGTTTCTAGGTACTGGAAATTGGCAGATTTGATGGTTTGGATACTTCCTTGATCTGTACCAAGTGAATATTTGGTGGTGTGAAGGATTGAAAGGTAGTTTCCTTGCAAATTAGGCCTAATTTCCCTTTTGAGCTTGATGATCAGGCCAGGTTGATTGGTAAATTGGTAAGTCCAGAATCTGAATTCACAATATGTTTCGAAGTCCTAAAAAGTGTGTTATTCTTGGTGCAACCAATCTGTTTTTCCTACATTACGCTACGCCGTTTTGGTGGGACTGCCAGACGCCATGATTTGTAGTTCAAATAGTTTAGAGAGGGAGATGTTTTGTAATTATTTAACTTTTCTTCATAGAAGCATCTTATTATAGAGCTCGAAGGGGAATGCAGACAGTGTGTGGTTCATCATATTCAATTTCTGTAGCTTTTAATCTCATTGCCTACTGTGTAATTTTGTAGAGGAATAGTTTTTTATTTGATTCGTTAATCGGATTGGCTTTTCCCTCTCTCAATAGAGACATTACTTGATTTAATTGAAATGTTAGTATAGAAAACTAACTTGATTTAATTGAAATGTTTTGCACTAATACTTTGATAAAAGTAATAGTTTTTAAATCGTTTAAAAAAAAAAAATTTGATTAATTAAAATTCATAATTTTATAATAGATAATAGTAACTTCAAGAATCTAAAAACACAACCTTTCTTATCTTGAGGTCTTAAGTTTGATACTGAAGCTTAATTAATCACAACACATAATAATAATTAATGTATATCAAAATTTAAAAATAAATTTTAGTACTAACATTAAACTTCTCTCCTTAGATATAGATTTCAGTGAAGAAATGCTCATATGCTAAAATTTATATATAGATATTAGTAAAAAAAACTTATATTCTACTTTATTAAATATTGTAATGTAATTTTTTAATAAAAATAACACATTAGTTGAAACATTTAATAATTATTAAGGAACTAAAAATAATTACAATTTAAGGAACATGGAGGTTTCTCTAACTCACTAAGTTTTAAAAATATACATATATAATTTAACATCAGTATATAATATTTTATTAATGGTTGTTTGCAATTTTAAACTTTTCTATGATTGATCTTTGTGATAATTGAGTATAAAGTGACAAAAACGAATTGTGTTATTCTGATTCTTAATAAGAATGTTTTAGTTTAATTTTATATATTTATTTTAATATTATTTCCGATTATCATTTTTATTATGTAAAAGAATTAATTCGAATATAAAGAACACAAAGATCTCTTATAGAAATAAAGTAAAAAAAGAAACGACTAACTATTAGTTTTAGATAAAAGAGACCTCTAATATCATTTAATCTCTTTGAATTCTTGAATTTTCATTGATGAATTAAACAATACATAAAAATTATCACACAATCAAATTCAAAAAGAAGGACAATCATTCAAATCATATGCATGTGATAACATTAAGAAAGGTAAATGTATGAAGAAATGGAATTTAGATATAAAGGACAAATATAAGAATTAAGTTGTTCAATGATCATGACATAGAGCAAACAAAAATTATGGAAATTGCCCCAATTGACATAAAATAAATACATTTGTATCAATAATATAATTTATGGATAATAATGACATGACAACTCACAAATTGTGATTCTCAATCTTGTAGATATTTAAGCAATGCAAGTAGCTCAAAAATCCAAACTAGATTCTGATTGTTGTATCAAGGACAATGATTTGGGGAACTTGTTATATGGCCAAGAGCCAAAAGCTAAAAAAATTGATAATTAGAAAATATGCATCTTTAAAAATAAGCATACTAGAGCCATTATTAACTTCACAGTTATATATTTTTCTAGCCAAACAATTTAAATGTGCTTAAGTAATTGGGTAAATTGAGATTATAATTAAAAAATATCATGCTAGAAATAAAAAATAAAGCCACAACAACCATGCATTCCATAGAAAATTAGTAAATTCTAGGTTTAATTTGATCTTAAAATAATCATTATGATAGTATGATATGTACCATGTGCTACTATAAGGTCTTGTAAAAACCATTTTTTTACAATTCAAAAGTCATGAATAGTCTCACAACAATTTTAGGAAACATAGAACAACAATAGAAAATAGAAATGAACATCAGTGGAAAAGTTCATAAATGAAAGATGACCCATTTCATTCACCTACCATGATGGTGCAATTGTCAACACAACCCCTACATTAATTGCATCCAAGAAGGATTGTGTGAGCCTTGCACGTATTGAACCAGTCATGATGGTTGACCCAACTTGCTTTGGCCTCCTTCCTTCAAATACAAACTTTGTCAATGCATCAAGATGAACTCAAAATTTTGGGCGTAGTTTGTCCAACTATGGGAAAAAGGTATAGTTAACTACCAATACTTTACAGTAAGTATTGCTACATTATCACTCTTATAATATAAAAGAATCTAATTAAAACATGATTATCCAAACACAATTAAATCTAGACTTAGAAAATATGTTTTACTGGAACCCCATTAAGTCACTGGAGATCTAGGTTCTCATTATTGAATGGTTGTACAAGAGTGAAGCACTCACAATCATGAGACATGGCTCAAATTGACCCACAAATCTCTCTCTTGAACTTGATGGACTTCAATTTACTCTCTTGAGCTTGAATCCTATTTCTCTCTCTTCAATTTGATAACCTCTCATTCTTTATTTTTGTCATAAAGTACATAAGAAACTTACTAAGGTACATTCCTCAACCCTAGATGACATGATGACACATCAATGAAATATCCAACAATTTATTAAAGGATCCACATACTCCTTGGTGACTCATAAATTGATATAAAACTTGTTAAAAAGAAACTAAGGTAGACACTTAACACTAGATGGAATGGCACTGACACATCACTCACAAATCAAGCAATTTATTACCTACTCCATATACTCCTTTGAATATTCCTCATCCTTCTTAAATATTAGTTTGTGATTTGTAACATTTTTTACTTTTACAACTTCCAATTATCGCTTCTTCTCATTCTCCCCTTCTTCATTCCTTTTCCTCTTTTTGAGAACTGGCTTAGACACAAGATTTTCCTACTTTGAACACATATCTAAAATGACAAAAAAAATTAAATTATTTGACAAATTTAAATATTAAACAAGAAAATGCAAAATTAGAGGTTACAAGAAACATTTTAAATTTTTGTTTTTGGCTCAAATCTTTTGTTTTCATGAGTTCCATGCCCAAATCTACTACCTTTCGAATGTTTGCAATAAAAACATTTAGACACCAAGTAACGACTTTAGTGTTGATGAGTTGCAATTATAAATCAGAATAAACTGGAACCCAACTTATTATAAAATAACTTCCTATAGTAAATCAAAACCCCATAAAATATTTCATTCAAATAATTCAAAGGCAACACTTAATAAGTCAACTCTATTTTTCCTAATATGTGTGATGTGAACTTGAATAAGTCCCATTGTGTTACTCTTGTTTGATGATTATTATGTTTTTGAATGTTGCAACTCGATCAATTCATTTGATGGAGACATCAATAAATTTACCAGGTTTGTTTGAGTGCATGAATGTATTCACATATGTTGAACTCATATAAATTGTTTCCTTGAGATGAGACCTACATTGAATAGTAATATAGGGTAGAATCCCTCTTTTGCCACGATGCTATCTTGGTTAAGCATCTGTTCTTCTTGATTTTTTATTATTTGGAATGGATGTGTTAATACAATTACCCTATTATATTACAAAATCTTTATTTCTTTCTTTCTTTGTGACCTAGATCTCTAGTTTATTTCAACAATTTTTACTAAATTCCAATTCAATGCAGATATATCTCATATCATTAGATGCTTTAGGAATTTACATCATCCGGCTATGAGTTTCTTTAGATCTTAGGAAATAAATACTTATGGCTATGGTAAATGATATCTTTGGTTTATTGGTTAATATAAGTTTTCTTTATGCCCAAGAGATCGGGTTTGAATATGGAGACTGATTTAATTGTTGTGTACATTGTTAAAGGGAGCTTTCATGTTATAATTAATGTTCCAGAATTCTTCCATACTTTATAGTATTAATAGTTGTTTGTTTATAAATTTAACTTATAAATAATACTCAAAATATCCATATTAATATATTTTCCCTCATTAATAGCTCAAATGCTTATTCTTAATGATACATCATGCATATTTGGGCATATGCATATATTAATCACTTATATTTGGACAATTGATATTAGTGTATTTTTTTGATAGTATTTAGGGATTTGACTATCTCTTTTCTGACTCCACAATGACCATGCCGCTCAATCTTTGAGTTGTTTACAATTATCGATAATGTAATTCCTATATTTATATAAATATCCTTCACTTTACATCTCTTGGATCCACCTTCACCTCAAAGATAGGTTCTAGGTTACACTATTATGTTAGAATTATGAAAATTTTGCTTTCATTTTTGGTGTTCACATGGGATGAATTACCACTATAACCAACATGTTCTAGCTACTAATAATCCCTATTTAAATCCTTTGATCCATGTCCACGAGCTTGTAATGGCTATTAGCTAATTTGACGCTTTATTTCTTCTTTCCTTGATGCTATTGTAGAACCATCCTTGGCTAAACTCGCTCGACAACTTCTTATAAACTCCATGTTATCAAATGTATAAAAGGCTTTTGGTTTTGAGTGACATTCTATATTAAATTTATAGTTTGGCTTTGACACCAAATTAAGGGAAAGGATCATTGCAAATGTAATAACGTGCTTTCAATTATTTGTGTGTGTTCTAGGTGTAGATCCAAATGCATATATATAGGAGAAGAAGCAACATATCTCTATGTTGATCAATATTAGTTATGGTAAGTTAATAACCATTAGACATTATTAACAACGACAATTATATATATATATATGTGTGTGTGTGTGTGTGTGTGTGTGTGTGTGTGTGTGTGTGTGTGTGTGTGTGTGTGTGTGTGTGCGTGTGTGTGTCTAATTGATGATTAATCAAATGCAATAACATTTGTTTAAAACCATTAACCACTATAAATTAACTCTAGATCAATTCTTTAATTTGATTGAAGCTACAACATTAACACTATAAGGGTCTAATCATTCTAAACTCATTGAAATATCTTAAATTATTTTTAGTTAATACATATTTAATATTTTATTATTATCAATATATAATATCAATAACTATTGATGAAAACATAATATAAATGATTAACACTTCTAAAAATCTAAAATTATGACTAATATTACCCGTTGACG
Organism: Cupressus sempervirens; assembly: GCA_028749045.1. Classification (NCBI taxonomy): domain Eukaryota; kingdom Viridiplantae; phylum Streptophyta; class Pinopsida; order Cupressales; family Cupressaceae; genus Cupressus; species Cupressus sempervirens. The sequence continues at coordinate 106,188,575 of CM053793.1, read as the reverse complement.
CAAAAGTCTACACCCTTGCTTGAGGTATGATCCTCAAGTGACCTTGTGTAACATGGAAATGACCTCCAAGTGTGGGACTTGCACTTTGAGGTTGAATTTCTAGAGATGGCCGACTTCCTTACTATTAGGATGCACCTAAACTATTGCTCAAGAGGAAAATGGAGAGAGATTGTAGAAAGGGAAAGGGGGGTGATGCACCAAGATAGAACATGGTTACAACTTTGCCTACGACTGCACAAAATATTAATAAAAACCCATAATGCACTAAACTTGACTTCAATATATATCCCAAAATGACGTGTAGGTTTGAAACTGCTGAAATGTTGAAAGGAAGGATAAAATTCACAACACAAAACTTATCAATAGATTAAAACAGAATATGTAAATCTATGAAAATGGAAGGGAAACATCCATAACAACGCAATAAACATGCACAAATAATTAATGACAAGAAGAGGTACGAAATAGAGCTATTTCATTAATGTAAGGCAAAGGTTGTAGAGCATAATGTTGCTACAAAATAAAATTAGATAAGAACCCAAAAAATATATTTACAATTGCCTTTTAAAGAGTTCAACAATAAATCTAATTCAACAATGGAATTCATACCCCACAGTAGAAGAAAGGAGTTAGCTTTTAAAAAACGGGTACCCATTTCTAAAAATTTAAAATTTTATTTTTTGGGGGAATTTTATATGTTGATATGACTTTTTCAAAATGGGTACCTATTTTTTGAATTTCAAACAATGGGTGCCCATTTCTTACAACATTGGGTGATATTTTTTTCCCTACCTAGGATTTTGGTTCACAATAGGCTTGGTGAGACCAAGCCTATGCCTTGACCTCTCAAGATTTGGCTAAGGGATTGAACTAACAAATTCACATATTGCCAAAATTTTGAGAGGGTCTTCCCGATCTTTTTTTTTTTATGAAACAAAAACCCATTAGAGCTCTCACTATCATGATTTTAGAAATATAAATTTTATAGTGCTATGATTTTATTTACTATTTTTGCATTATTTTTTAATGAAAGGTGGTACCTAAATGTAAAATAGTGAAGTTCACTAAAAATTTAATAAATTTTTTATTTTATAATTTTTCTTAAATTAATTTATATGTCATTAATTTGCATACAATTTTTTTGAGGTTAAAAAAATGAATTTCTGAAAAAAGTGAAATTTTGATCAAATTATGGTGTCCGTATACGAGAGGTTTTGAAATTTACCTTTATAGCCAATTAATAATTAATAAAAGAAATTATTTAATAAAAAATTAAGGAAAAATATTTTTATCAATCTTAGGTGTATTAGGTAACTCCTTTTAAAAGGATTTACAAAAAATCATTTATTTGTGAAAAATTATTGTGTCCATACACAAGTGTGGTGTGGTCTTGGAACAAGCATTTTGAAAAAGTAGTCTTTAAAGATCGATACCAAAAAAAAAATCTATCATATGGGTACACAAATAAATTACATATTAAAAAACTAAATTCTGAACACTAAAGTTTTTATTTCTGAATTTTTGTTGTAATATTCAATCTCGAAATGTCGCAAAGTTTGACATCAATTGACAACAAATTTCAAAACTAGGAAAAGCACTTCCACTTTTTGTCCAAAAGTGAGACCTAACTTCTTAGCACTTGCCCCCCAACTAGGTGGAGTTGAGTTGTAGAGGAGAGAAATAAATGAGAATTAGAAAGAAATCTTATTGTGAAACCAACTTTCTATTTAGAAGAGAGAAGAAGAGAAAAAAATGATGCATCTAGCTGTAAGAGACCAAATCACCAATATCTGATCATTTCATGCATTAAAAAGGCATGGAGTGCAATGATGTCATGCAAAAAAGGCCCAAAAAGTCACTCAACATTGAAGAACTAGCCCTAACAGTGTGCCATGGCTGCAAGAAGCCAAATCATGCTGCTGGAAGAAAAAATGTGGGGAGGGATAACACAACTTGTCAACCCCTTGCAAAAATGCAGATTGGACTTACAGAGGATAACTAATTTCCTCGAAAATAAATGATGTTCATTGACAAAGATCTTTCCTTTGAAACAGATGACCTAGATGCTATGAGAATCTCCCCAATTAAAAGATTACAAGATGATCATCAATGTAGATGATATTTATTTCCAACGGATGATTGAGATGCAACGAGGAGATACCTAAGATGTGATGAAATCCAATGGGTGTCACATCTTCACAAAGGGCCAAGACAATGATACAAAAATGAGAGAGTCATTATATCAAAGGATCTCAGCAAAGAGGGAAGAAGATAGCACAAAAGGTGGGATCCCCACCATGTAGTGCAATTCTAGGTTTTGAAGCCTCGAGGAAATACTACAACATGAAGAAATGCCAGAATGGAGACATGTGGCATCGTGATGCAATTTCAGGCTCCAAAGCATTGAGGAAGCAATATGGAATGGAGAAACATCAGAATTAAGACACGTGACAACATCTCACACTTTTGGGAAGATGTTGAGATGGTACACAAAAATATGAGAGCCATTAGATCTTTGCAACATGAGCCAACCCAAGACTAGGCACATGGGAACATCTTGCATCTTCGTGAAACTCCATGAGGCAAACATGAAGACAAGAAAACCATTGATCCCATTTGCAAAGAATCTAGCCCATTAAAGTTTTTTTTGATCATATATTTTTGATGGGCTGAATGGAGGGGAAAATACTCAACATTACTCACCACACTAATTTATGTAAAAATAATAATGAGCTATAATTCCTAAAACACTAAGTTTTAAATAAATAAATATATAAATTAAAAGTAATATACTAATCCTCTTTGATTGTTTTTGTACTAATTCTTTGTGATTGTTTATGTACAAATTTGTAGTTAATTAGCTAATTTATTTGGAATCTTAATGCTATCTCTTTCTTTGATTTTAAAAAAAAATTATCTTGTAAGGAATAATATTACTATATTATTTAATAATTTTTTAAATTATATTTTTTATCCATATTTTAAATTATATGTTATTAGATTGAATAATATAATTTTAAATTATATTAGATATTATAATATAATTACATTAATTTCATATCATTTATTTATTTATGAAATTATGTGTCACTATAATTTTTACTATTTAAACAAGGTCAACAACACTTTAGTTCCTTCAAAAAAATGTGTTGAAGGAAAAAATAGTAATTATTCTTGGATGGGTGACTTTTTTTTAGTAAAAATTGAGTCTAGATAGGAGATATAAATATGATTTTATTTTTAATACTTTCAAATTCAATATAATTTAAAATAAAATTAAATGATCATTTGATTGTGATTTATATTTTTCCCCTAGCCTGTTCTTGGTGTTTGATCTTTACTATTTTCTGTTCTGTTTGGATTGCTAGCTACTGGACATAATTTGCATCGGTGTTTTTGGAAATCTTCTGCAGTCAATTTTGGATTGGGGTTTTATTGTTTGCATGGCAGGGCCTGGGAATTCTTCTCCGTTAGTGAGAACAGATGGTTCTTCTCCAACTATGCATGCAATGCAATCTGAATCGTTTTATTCAAGGGAGAGCTCCAAGCTAAACAAAGTTAATGGTTGTTTTCCGCATAGCCATGATCGCCCTGTTCTGGTTATTCCTCCAACGACTGTAATGGAGGACATTTATTATTGGACCAAGCATGCTTTGATATGAAAATTTCTTGGAATCCGGATTTCCCTATCCGCTCTTGAGGCATGGATCCGCCGCTCTTGGCAGGTGGAAGGTGATATGGAGATTATGTTGACAGGGAATAGTTTTTTTTTTGTTGTATTCTCTTGCATGTCTGATCGTGATCGTGTTTTTGAAGGAGGCCCTTATTTCTACAACCATGTGGGGTTATTTGTCAAACCTTGGCATTCAGGTTTTAATTCTGCTGAGGATCTCCCTTCAACAGTGCTAGTTTGGGTTCGCTTGCCTCGTCTTCCCTTGGAATTTTGGCATGAAGACATCCTTTGACAAATTGCTGCTTTGTTGGGGACCGGTTGTGATCGCACATCAATCCCTCGATAAAAAGGTTATTTCTTATGCTAGAATTTGTGTTGAAATTAATTTGAATAACCCATTACCAGATTCTTTGGAAATTTGTCTGGGGGATTCTTCTTGGGTGCAACATTTAAATTATGAATCCCTCCCTTTTCGTTGTCAGATTTGTCATGAGTATGGTCATTTACAGCATCAGTGCCCGCGTAACTCGAGTTTCAAAGGAGTGGATGGTTCTACAGCTGGCAATGCTGGTGGTTTGGCAGATACTATAGGGAAAGGACAATCTCAAATGGTTAATACTACCAAGGGGATGAATCCGCAAGATGCTACAGGTAAGGGTAAGGCTCAAACACAAGATAAGGATGGATTTATCCCTATTCGCCCTCGAGCTAAGGGACATGGTCAAAAGAGGCCTTTGAAAGAAAGATTATCTGATTCAGGTTTTAACCGCTTTGAGGTGCTAGATAGTATGGTTCTAGAGGAGGGTATTCCTCCTCCTATCTCTTTTGATCCAGTTTGCCCAGATGAGAGATCCGTTCCTAATGATGCTTGTGGGGCATCTCAAGTTGTAGTATATCAGAACTGTGAGGTTCCTGTAGCTCCTGTGACAGAGGCTCTGGTGACTCCTGCAGTGTTGGAAGATAATGATGTTGTTTTGGTTGACTTGGTTAAGGATGTGCTACCATCAGGTAACGGCAAGGGATCTCCTCTCCCCTTGGGGTTGCTACCTCGACCCTTTAAGCGAGCTTCTTCTACTCCCCCTCTAAGGAGTGGGCGCAAAATAGACCAAGAGAAGATTAAACTCACAGGAGATATATTGATTGAGTCTGGTTCAGTGAAACCTTTGGATTCTCATTTTCCCAATTCTACCCAATGATGATTATTCTCTCATGGAATGTAAGGGGGTTGAATAGCATCCCTAGACAAAAGGCTATTCATAACTTGGTGGTTGATCATAGTCCTGATGTTTTTTGTATCCAAGAGACTAAGCTCTCTGTGGATTCTATGGTCCAACATGCCTCTAGTATTTGGTCTCATGGCCAATGCCAGTGTGTTGGGGCAATAGGAAGTGCTGGTGGTTTAGCTATATTTTGGGATCCTCAAAAAATTTCTCCTCTTGGCTGGATTTCTTCTCGCTCAGCTCTCTCTATGGTAGCTTCTGCTCTAGACTCAGGAGAGGTAAACATGGTTACTAATGTGTATGCACCTGTTGATCTTGTGGGAAAGGAGGAACTTTGGGAACATATTCAATATGTTAGAAATTGTCATCCTTATCATCCTTGGGTGTTAGTAGGGGACTTCAATTCAATTTTAAGTCTGGAGGAGAAGCATGGTGGTTTGGCTAGATTGGGGCCTTCTTCTGCTCTTCTTCAGCAACACATATCTCTTTTGCATCTCTCTGATGTTAAGCCTTCTAATGGTCTCTATACCTGGAATAATCGCAGGACTGGTGTTGTTGCTATCTCAGAACGTCTGGATAGATTTCTTGTTTCTTGCTTCTGGGTTAGTGGCACCCTTACTATCTCTTTAGAAATCCTTGATTGGAGGGGTTCAGATCATTGGCCAATCAAATTTTCCGCTATAGGGGCTTATGTTCCAAAGCATCCTCCTTTTAAGTTCCAGTTGATGTGGCTTTGTGACTCCTCTCTTCATGATTTTATTTTTTGTTGGTGGAAAGATGGCGCTCCTGCATATGGTACTACAATTTTCTCATTTTCTAAAAGGCTTCAATATGTTAAAAGGCAGCTCAAGATATGGAATAGGGAATGCTTTGGGAACCTTCACTTTATGAAGAGGCTTGCTCAAGAAGATCTTGATGTCATCACAAGGGAGATTAGAGATTGAGGTTTCTCAAAGGATCTTGGCAAGGCTGAATCCCTTGCTTCTAGAGCTCTAGAAGAATGGGAACTTCGAGAGGAAATTTTTTTGGAAGAAAAAGGCTAGAGTTGATTGGCTCCAGGAAGGTGATCGAAACACTACCTTTTTCCATAAAACAATGCAATCTCACCGGAATCAGAGCACTATCTCTTCTTTGGTTAATTCCTTGCCAGCTTTGTTCCAGGAGGCTATTTCATACTTCTCTACCCTCTTCTCTGAGGACTCTCCTCCTGTTGATAATGAAGAAAATATTATTTTGTCCTGTATTCCTTCCCTTATCACTCAGGAAATGAATGATTATCTCATGCGTCCTATCTCTTTGGAAGAACTGGAGGAGGTGGTCTTTGGCATGCCTAAGGGGAAGGCTCCTGGTCCTGATGGCTTTCCAGTTGAATTCTTTCAAGAATTTTGGGACATCAGTAATCATGATTTGTTGGAGGTGGTTAAAGAATCCTATGCTAGCAAGCAGATGCTTCGAGCTTTGAACTCTACATTCTTGACTCTTATTCCTAAGAGAGAGGGTGCTAATCAATTGGAGTTTTTTAAACCAATTGCCTTATGTAATGTGGCTTACAAAGTTATTACTAAGTTGATTGCTGAGAGACTGAAAATGTGGCTTCTCATTATTATCTCAGAAGAACAAGGTGGTTTTGTTGCTGGCAGACAAATTTTGGATGGGGTGGTTATTGCTACTGAGGCTATTCACTCTATGGCTACTTCAAGGGAGAGAGCCATGTTTGTTAAGCTGGATATGGCTAAGGCCTATGATAGAGTTAAATGGAGCTTCCTAAGGAGTATTCTTCTTTCTTTTGGATTTAGCTTTGACTGGGTGAGTTGGATTATGAGTTGTGTTACTTCTGCCTCTTTTTCTGTTCTTATTAATGGTCAACCTTCTCAACTATTTGGTGCTTCTAGAGGCCTCCGCCAGGGTGAACCTCTCTCCCCATATCTATTCATCATAATGGCTGAAGGCTTGGGCAGATTCATTAAGCATCAGGTGTCCCAGAATTCTATTCAAGGCTGGCGGTGGGGTAATGGCTTACCTTCTCTTTCCCATCTTCAATTTGTTGATGATTCTGCTCTTGCCGGTCTTGCTAGGATCAAGGAAGCTGAATCCTTTCGACATGCTTTGGACATTTATTTGGCAGCTTTAGGCTAGAAAGTTAATGAGCACAAATCTTTTATTTACTTTTTTAACACTCCTGATTCTATTCAGCACAAGATTGTTGGTATCCTACGGTTTCAGATAGGTTCACTTCCTTTGACTTATCTTGGCATTCCTATTGCTGTTTCCAGGCAGCCACGTCTCTTCTGGCAAAATTTGATTACCAAACTTCAGGATAAAGTAAATCATTGGACTCATAGATGGCTTTCTACTGCTGGCCGGGTTACTCTTCTTCAAGTTGTTATCCAAGCTCTTCCTACTTATAGAAGCATGGTTCACGCTGCACCTATTTACTTTCTCAAGGAGTTTGATGCTCTTTCTCGACAATTCCTTTGGAGTGGTAATTTGCATAGTACTAAATGGAGCTTGGTTAATTGGGCAACTATTTGTAGGCCTAAAAAGGAGGGTGGTCTTGGTCTTCGATCTGCTCTATTGAGTAGTCAAGCTTTGGCTGCTAAACTTTATTGGCGATGGTGCTCTGGACAACATCAACTTTGGGCTCATATTATCACTCATAAATATTTTCATGGTGCTGATCCTTGCTCTGTTTCTGCACTTCCTCTTGAAGGTCGTGGCTCAATGGTTTGGCATACTTTGAAGACAGGTGCGATGTTGGTGAAGAGGGGTCTGTTCTGGATATGTAAAGGAGATTCTCAGGCTTTGTTTTGGTCTGATGCTTGGGATGGATTCCCTTCCATTTTATCCATATACCCTCATCTTCAGCCTCTTTGTGACTCTTTTCTTGCTGCTGGATGGGATAAAGTGGCTCATTACAAGACTTCTTATCAATTGGGACCTATTGTTGGTTACAGATGGAAGCATTCTTCTGATTGGCCTCCTGGAGGTATAGACATGGATCGTTAGGAGCTTTCTCAAATTTGGGCCTCTAGAGAGTGTTCTTCTTTGCTTGGTCCAGATGTTTTGGCTTGGGGCGGTACCTTGTCTGGTAAATATCATGTCTCTGCTGGGTATCAGGAAATAACTAGACAATTATTTGGGGATGTTGAGGTCCCTTGGTGGAAGCAAGTTTGGAATAAAGTTTCTTGGTCCAAGTGCAAGTTTTTCATGTGGCTAGTGGCTCACAACCGTTGTCTTACCTGGGATAATCTTTGTAAACATGGATTTCAGGGCCCCTCTTATTGTGTTTTGTGTGGTAATGGAGAGGAGTCTGTCTCCCATCTGTTCTTCCATTGCTCCTATTCTACTCAGATATGGCACCTTTGGTGGAGCGCTTGGGGTTGCTCTTGTCGGCATGCTTCCTCTTTGCTTGAGTTTTGGGCCCACTTGGGTAGTGCTCCCTCCAAGTCTTCTTCTCTCCATGCTGCTTGGATTGCTGACCCATCTTTCATGCTTTGGCATATTTGGTTGGAGAGGAATCGTTGCATATTCCAAGATGTTCGGCTTGGTGTTTTGCATCTTTGGTGGAAAATATCACATTCTCTTTAGGAAACTATTCTTGTGAAGTGTGAGCTTGATGGGGGTATGGATCCGGTTGATCTTGCTATCTGTAATCGCCTCAATTTTCATCTACAGGATGGGGTTGCAGCTGATAGGTTTCCTTCTATGTCCAGGTAGCTTCACCATCAGAGGAAGGGTTGGGTTAACTAGGATGGGCACTAGACTCCTCCTCCCTGTGGAGTTCTGAAAATTAACACTGATGGTTCTTCCCGTGGGAATCCTAGTCCAGTTGGTATTGGCGGAGTGGCTCATTGTAGTTCTGGGGATGTTAAATTTTTCTTCTCAGTTCATAAGGGTGATTATACTAACAATCTCATGGAAGCTCAGGCTATTTTATATGCTGTGGAACAGTGTTGCTTGCGGGGATGGAGTAAGATTATTTGTGAGTCTGATTCCTAGGTGGTGGTGAACATGCTTTCTTCGCAAGAGCTTGAGGATGTTAGTTGGCAGCTGGCCACTGTTGTTAAGCAGATTCTTTTCTTCTCTTCCTCTTTTCAGTTCATTAGGTTCACGTATATTCCTCCTGAATGGAATAGGACTGCTGATTGTTTAGCCAAATGAGCTTCTAGTCATGATCCGGGTTGGAATATTAGGGATAGGAGGCAACTGTCCTTTGAGATGGTGCAAGAATTTGATGATCTTGTTGCTCAGAATCGAGCTCCTTGTTGAGCTCTCCTTGTTGTATTCCTTTTTGTCTTAATAAATTTTTACCCCTCTTTTTGCAAAGGACCCATTTGTATGCAAATTACCAACCAATAGTAGTATAGAAAACTAACTTGATTTAATTGAAATGTTTTGCATTAATACTTTGATAAAGGTAATAGTTTTTAAATAGCATTTAAAAAGAAAACTTTGATTAATTAAAATTCACAATTTTATAATAGATAATAGTAACCTCAAGAACCTAAAACACAACCTCTCTTATCTCGAGGTCTTGAGTTTGACACTCAAGCTTAATTAATCATAACACATAATAATAATAATTAATGTATATCAAAATTTAAAAATAAATTTTAGTACTAACATTAAACTTCTCTTCTTAGATATAGATTTTAGTTAAGAAATGCTCATATGCTAAAATTTAAATATAGATTTTAGTAAAAAAACTTATAATCTACTTTATTAAATATTGTAATGTACTTTTTAAATTAAAATAATGCATTAGTTGAAACATTTAATAATTATTAAGGAACTAAAAATAATTACAATTTAAGGAACATGGAGGCCTCTCTAATTCACTAAGTTTTAAAAATATACATATATAATTTAATAGCAATATATAATATTTTATTAATGGTTGTTTGCAATTTTAAACTTTTCTATGATTGATCTTTGTGATAATTGAGTATAAAGTGACAAAAATAAATTGTGTTATTCTTATTCTTAATAAGAATGTTTTGGTTTGATTTTATATATTTATTTTAATATCGATTATCATTTTTATTATGTAAAAGAATTAATTCGAATATAAAGAACACGAAGCTCTCTTATAGAAATAAATTAAAAAAAGAAATAACTAACTATTAGTTTCAGGTAAAAGAGACCACTAATATCATTTAATCTCTTTGAATTCTTGAATTTTCATTGATAAATTAAACAATACATAAAAAATGTCACACAATCAAATTCAAAAAGGAGGATAATCACTCAAATCATATACATGTGATAACATTAAGAAAGGTAACTTAATGTACTAAGAAATGAAATTTAGATATAGAGAGGACAAATATAAGAATTAAGTTGTTCAATGATCATGACCTAAAGTAAACAAAAATTATGGAAGTGGCCCTAGTTGACATAAAATAAATAGATTTGTATCAAGAATACGATTTGAACAATCTCTCAAATTATATATATGTGATAACATCAAGAAAGATAAAATACTCTATGGGAGGACCCTATAATAGGAGAACACTACGGTCATTGTTAAACAAAAAAAACAAAAAGCTTTTTTGAAAGTCTGCCTGCCATTTATCTTGGAGATTATTCATTCAAGTCTAAATTGTAGCAATCTGATTCAACACTAGGAAAGCACGTCAAAGAACTCTGCTATTTCTAATGCTGAATTTCTGTTTCTGCAAATGCATGCAGTGACTAAGTAGATTGTCTCCGTTTTTATACTTATTTTACTACTTATCTAGAAGAGAACAATAGTCATAAGTAATATTAAAAAGAAATTTAAAAAATTGTCAAATCTGGTGACTGCTGGTGACTGTTGGTACTTTTATATAAAAATATATTTGCTTGTAAAATATGGAGAATAATTGTACTCTGTTTATATTTTATTGAAACTGAAAACTCAAAGCGAACAATTATTTTGACATGGGCTCACGCCTTTTGACAAAGTTCAGTACGCTGTTCGCACTTCATTCAGTTACTGTACCCCAAGATTTAGTATATATATACGTGTTATATCACCATAGTTTTCATCGAGCTAAGATATTTGAGCGATAGTAGAAGCCATGGAGATTTCTCTGATGTCTACTATTCTGGTAGGAGCTGCCACAGCCATAGTTGTTATTGTGGCAACAATTCTGCTGAAACAAAATAGGAGCCCTCTTCCTCCAAGCCCCACAGCTCTTCCTATAATTGGCCACTTTCATCTTCTCATAGATAAAATCAAGCCAGTCCATCAGATTCTTAGTTCGCTCTCAAAAACATATGGACCCATTATGCATCTCAAATTTGGTAGCTCCCCCGTTTTAGTGGTAAGTAATTCTGCTTTAGCCAAAGAATGTCTTACGGTGAATGATAGAAATTTTGCATCTCGCCCTCAGCTTGTGCAAGGCAAGTATTTGGGGTACGAGTATCATAATATGGGTTGGGCTCCTTATGGCGCCTATTGGAGAAACGCTAGAAAAATATGTGTTCTTGAGCTCTTGTCTACCAAAAGAATCCAATCGTTCGGACCCAAGAGAATTCAAGAAATCAGGAAATCAGTGAATTCTGTACTTGAGCAGGCAGAGTCGAAGGGGATTGTGAACATGCGAAGTGTTCTTTCTAAATTGACTTTTAAAGTTCTGATGAGTATGATTATAAATGAGAGGCATTTTGGTGAGGAATCAGGGCTTTCGGAAGATGTGGTGACCCATCTGATTGAAGAATCATTTATTCTTCATGGCGTAGTTGATATTGGAGATTATATTCCCTGGTTGAAGAGGTTTGATTTGCAAGGGAGTGTTAAGGCTATGAAGAAGGTAACTGAGAAATTAGATTTGTATATGCAAAGGATTGTGGAGCAGCACAGAGAGAACAGATTAGAAGTTGGGTCAGAGACGGAAGACTTCATTGATGTACTCATCTCTCAGTCGGAAGAGAATGGCGAGGCAATTCATGATAAAGATGCATTTATCAAGGCAACTGCTGTTGTAAGTGCTTCTAGCGACTTTGATTGTTTATTATAGATATATTTGTCTTATAAGTTATTATGTATCTGGTCGAGAGCAAGGGGCTACCAAGTACTAACATAGTTTGAACTCAGTTTTTGAAGTTATAGCAGGTGCACCTAATGACCCTTGATAAATTGGTCAAAAGGATAATTACAAGAGCTTTTTGTTTCATCTTTCTTGTGTTTGAAATATGATTAGGTTGATTAGTCGGAAAGATGTTACCTTTTATTAATACACAGTATGTGTTATGGCATCTATATCCAAAATAACACTTGAATATAGTCTAGATGTTATGTGTAAGTTTTGGTTTTATTTCATTTTCTTATTATTATATTCTTGGCATTGTAGATTATGTTTAGTGCAGGGTCTGATACATCATCGATTGCTATCGAGTGGGCATTGTCATTGTTATTAGAACATCCCCATGTAATGAGGAAGGCACAAGAGGAGATTGATTCTAAAGTTGGACGGGACAGAGTAGTGGAGGAGTCAGATATACCCAAGTTAACATACCTACAAGCAATAGTGAAAGAGACTCTACGCCTTCATCCATCTGCGCCTTTGATGATGCCCCACAAGTCTATGGAGGCTTGCACAGTGGGGGGCTTTCATATTCCTGCGGGAACAATGCTAATGGTAAATACATGGGCCATTCATAGGGACCCAAAGTTATGGAATAAACCACTTGATTTCATTCCAGAGCGTTTTATGGAGAAAGGGATAGAGATGGACAATGTACAAGTGAGAGGGATTGAGTATGAGATGCTTCCATTTGGGGGAGGCAGAAGAGGGTGTCCTGGTACTGTTTTAGCAATGAGCATGGTGCAAACAGCTCTTGCAAGTTTGTTGCAGAGCTATGATTGGTTTGTTCCAGATGGAACAATCCTTGACATGCGTGAAAAAGTTGGCATGACAACGCCAAGGACAGTGCCACTGGAGGTTCTCGTCAAGCCCCGTCTTCCTCGTCACCTCTATCAAAAGAAGATCTAGTTTCAAATAGTTGAACTCCTCCTATGTTTTTTTTCATTAATACGCAATACACTATCATGCTAGTATGAATGTGAGCACAAATAATTAGTTTGTTGTAGCTTAATGTTAATGATTTGGTGCAAGAGCACCCACAAGTTATTTAGTTTGATGGACTAGGCATGTGTAGAAGGTTATCTTTGATGTAATAAGGGTACTTGGACAATAATAGAATGTTATTCAATCAATTTGTAAGGCTTCTTAGCCAAACTGTTCTACATAGTTAGGACATAGTTGGTTAAAGTGTGGTCAATGACATCAAATATAATAAAACAATTCTAAGCCTTATTTGTCATATTGGAAAGGTTACAGGGTCATATAAAGTCATTATTTAGGAAAATGATTAAATCTAACAAAAATATTTACATTTTAGTGGTAGTACACGATAGGCTATGTTAACATTATGAAAGGCCTCAGAATATCTGTGATAAGCAAAAAATTAAACTTGCCCTTGAGTTCAAAACAAATGCACTTAGCTCCAACATTGAGTTCTAACTATTATGATCAATTTCCAAGTTCCCCAAAAGAGAGGAGTATGGTGAAAAATACCAATATGATAGTCTATGCATAATATTATAACACCGTGGTCTTATAAAGAGCTCTAGAAATTGTGATCACTACAATTGAGGTATGTGGAGCACATTGATTCAAATCATTCTTTCGCTCTTTGCTAGTTGGAATATTCCCTAGATTCTTGGCCCCATTCAGTGGTAGAGTCTAACAAATTTCCAGTATAATGATAAATTAACTTACACATAGGTTGAAATATTTTGCATGGTGATTCTCAATGTAAATTCAATGCACAGGTAGATATATTTTGTACCTATGTGAAGGAAATATAAATCCAGAGTTTGAACTTTTGAATCCAACAAAACTAGTATTTGAAATAATGATGCTACTTCATCGACAGGTGTTGACTTGACTCCATGTGGCTGTCCAAAGCTAAAAAATTAGTCCACATTTCATCATTGATGAAACATAGGTATTCAAAATATCATTGTTATTATAAACTTTCAATTTTTAAATATTTAAAAGTTAGTAAAGACCAAAGAAACACAATTCACAAAGGAATTAGAAAGATGGGAAGATGGGGATTAATTAGTGGTTCTATCCAAGTGTTAGTTATTTAAACTGAATGAATCCTCATAGAGTCTATTTAATCTAAAAAGTTTTATGGAGAATGGGTTCTCCTTTTTTTGCTAAGTCCTAAGGCTATGGAGGGAAGACTACATGTGTATCTAGTATAACATAAGGGGATAGGGGAATTTGTTTTATGTTATGTTTTTTGCAATTTCAATTGTAATAATAGGATGCAACTAATCTCGTGGTCATTTTTTATACCTAGAAATAAGGATGAGTCTATATTGTAGATCATATTGTTTGTATAATCATTTTTCTAGATTAGAATGAACCATATGGTTATCTTTTTCATATTTCTAAATATCTCCTTCCATTATTATCAAGGTTGTGTTGTATGTAATCATGTAGTTCACATATTCACAACTTGCAGAATAGGATGCCCAATTTCTCTCATTTTCTCTATAATGTAAAAGATTGAATAGGTAGTCTTGTGACTGTTTACTTGTCTTTCTCTATATTTAAAGTTGATAAACCTAGAAATCACATTCATTTTATGTTTATGGATGAATGCCAATAAACCTTCGTGTCTTATGGTAAAAGGCATGTTCAGTTATTTAATTCACTATAAATCTTTTTATGAGGGAGTTGTATCTCACAATTCAAAGGAGATTTATCAATCAATGATAACTCATCCAACTGTTGGTAGCATTTGTGCCTTCATTCAGACATTTGGAATCATTATTTTAATTTTTTTGAAGGAAAAATCTGTTTACCAACAACAGGTATCATGATCTCTGACATATTTTGGGACATCAAATTAATGTATACATTAATTATCATGAGCTCCAACACATTTTGGGACAATAATTTACTATAATTTGACATGATAATAGATCAAGAACTCAAGAACAACAACTTCAGTATCATGATTTTTGACACATTTTGGGACAACTGAATGTAGTCTATTGTGATATGTTTCATTGTTTGATGTCTGACACACTTTGAGACAAAAATTGGATGTAGCCTATCAGATAATTGTCATGATCTATATCATGACAAGTATCATGATCTGTGAAACTTCAGGACAACAACTTAATGTAGTCTATCATGATACATTTGTTATCATGATTTCCAACACTTGGGGGTAAAAACTTAATGTAGTCTATTATGATAACAATCAAGCCATTGATAAGACCATCACTTTACAGTAGCAACCTCACGCATACATCAATGAAAGATCATCACATTTAGTGCCATAATCCATATATGCAAAATAGTAATTCACATGATATCCTCCATGAACCATGTTAGAGGGTGGATCTACCATACCTGCTGCTAGAGGGTGGAACAAGGCTTTTCACCTCAAACTTCTCTCTTACAAAGAAGAATTCAATACAAAAAATTTCACGTAGAACTTTTCATGGAGAAAAAGTCATTAACAAGGAATTTTATCCAAAGAAAGATCTAGGGAAGTCAAGTCCTCTAGCTTCTCTTTCAAAAGCTCTCTTCATTCAAGGATGTATGTTATAACCTATTAGACTCCCTCTAAATTAGATATTAATCTTTTGACTTTCTGGTGACAAGTCGTCACTTCCTCATGATGAAATAGGATAGGCCCATCAAATAGGGCTCAAATTGACCCCTGCAAGCAATAGTAGAAGGGACTCTACACCTTCATCCACCTGCGCCTTTAATGATGCCGCACAAGTCTATGGAGGCTTGCATAGTGGGTGGCTTTGATATTCCTACAAGAACAATGTTGATGGTAAATACATGGGTGATTTAGAGGGACCCAAAGTTATGGAATAAACCACTTGCTTTCATACCAGAGCATTTTATGGAGAAAGGGATAGAGATGGACAATGTACACGTGAGAGGGATTGAGTATAGATGCTTCCATTTGGGGGGAGGGGGGGCAGAAGAGGTTGCCCAGGTATTTTTTTTAGCAATGATCATGGTGCAAACAATTCTTGCAAGTTTGTTGCTAAGCTATGATTGGTTTGTTTCAGATGGTACACTTATTGACATGCGTGAAGGAGTTGGCATGACAACACCAAGGGCAGTGCCACTGGAGATTCTCATCAAGTCTCGCCTTCCCCATCATCTCTATCAAAAGAAGATCTAGCTTCAAATAGTTAAACTCCAACTCAATTTTTTTTCATTATCTTTTGATTGTTGAATATGCAATACACTATCATACTAGTATGAATGCGAGCACAAATAATTAGTCTACTGTAGCTTAATGTTAATGATTTGGTCCAAGGTAGGCATGAGTAGGAGTTTGTCTTTGATGTAATAAGGGCACTTAGACCATAATAAAATGTTATTCAATCAATTTGTAAGGCTTCTTAGTGAAACTGTTCAACATACATAGTTAGCACATAGTTGGTTAAATTGTGGTCAATGACACCAAACATAAAAAATAAATCGTAAGCCTTATTTGTCATATTGGAAAGGTTATAGGGTCATATGAAGTCATTATTTAGGTAAATAATTAAATTTAACAAAAATGTTAACATTTTAGAGGTAGCATACGAGAGGCTATGGACTATGTTAACATTATGAAAGGCCTCAGAATATCTTTGATAAGTAGAAGATTAAACTCACCCTTGAGTCCAAAATAAATGCACTTAGCTCCAACATCGAGTTCTAACTATTATGATCAATTTCCAAGTTCCCGAGAAGAGAGGATTATGGTGAAAAATAGCAATATGATGGTCTATGCGTAATATTGTAGCACTGTGGTCTTATATAGAGCTCTAGAAATTGTGATCACTATAGTTGAGGTATGTGGAGCACATTGATTCAAATCATTCTTTTTCTATTCGCCAATTGGAATATGCCCTAGATTCTTTGTCCCATTTGGTGGTAGAGTCTAACAAATTTCAAGGATAGTGATAAATTCAACTTATACAAGTTGAAATGTTTTGCATGGTGATTATCAACGTACAAGCCTCATCAATGCATAGGTAGATATATCATTGTACCCAGGTGAAAGAAATATAAATATGGAGTTTGAACTTTTGAATCCAACAAAACTAGTATTTGATATAATGATGCTACTTCATTGTCATGTGTTGACTTGACTCCATGTGGCAGCCCAAAGCTAAAACATTAGTCCACATTTCATAATTGATGAAATATAGGTATTCAAACTATCAGTGTTATTATAAAATTTCAATTTTTAATGTTAGTAAAGACCAAAGAAACAAAATTCATGGAGTAATTAGAAAGATGGGAAGATCGGGATTAATTAGTGGTTCTATCCAAGGATTAGTTATTTAAACCGAATGAGTCCTTGTAGAATCTATTTAATCTAAAAAGTTTCAAAGAGAAGGGGTTCTTCTTTCTTCTTTTTCTACTAAGTCTTGTGGCTATGGAGGGAAGAATACATTTCTATCTAGTATAACATAAGGGAATAGGAGAACTTGTTTTATGTTATGTTTCCTACAATTTTAGTTGTAATAATAGGATACAACTAATCTTGTCGTCATTTGTTTTACCTAGAAATAAGGATGACTCTATATTGTAGATCGTATGCTCTATATGTTCCTTTTTCTAGATTAGGATGAATGGTATGGTTATCTTTTTCATATTTCTGAATATGTCCTTCCATTATTATCAAGGTTGTGTTGTATGTAATCATGCGGTGCACATATTTACAGCTTGTAGAATAGCATGCTTTATTTCTCTCTTTTCTGTTGTAATGTAAATGACTGAATAAGAAGTCCTGTGACTATTTACTCATCTTTCTCTCTATTTAAAGTTGATAAACCTACTAGAAATCACATTCATTTTATATTTGAGGATGAATGTTAGTAAACCTCTATGTCTTCTAGTAAAATACATATTCAGTTATTTAATTGATTGTAAATCTTACTATGAGGGAGTTGTACCTCACAATTCAGAGGAGAGTTATCAATCAATGATAACTCATCCAACTATTGGTAGCATTTGTGTCTTCGTTTAGGCATTTTGAGTCATTTTGGGACAATAATTTATTGTAATTTGTCATGATAATAGATCAAGAACTCAAGAATAACAACTTCAGTATCAAGATTTCTGACACATTCTGGGACAACTTAATGTAGTCTATTATGATATGTTTTGTTATTTGATCTTTGACACACTTCAAGATAGCAACTAAATGTAGTCTTCTACACTACTACATTTGGGCCCAAATTGTAGCGATGGGCCGTCGCAATTACGATAGTAAACCATCACCCAATCGACATCAGTCAAAATTGGCTCCCATCGGATGGGTGTCAGATTTTTGCTATTGCAAGTTGCGACGAGGGGGGTTACCATTGCAATTGTGATGACCACATATGTCATAAATTGGACTATAGTTGTGAAAAACCGTTCACTTTCATTGTAAGCATTGTGATGGAAATTTGTCCAATACACTATCACAATTGCGATGTTCATGTGACATAAATGCTATGGATCCAATGACAAGCTGTCAAAAACCTTTGTTACAATGAGGGTGGGCATGTGGTAGGAATGCTATGGGATTGACGGCCAGCCATCACAATTGCAACATCATGCTATATTAATAAAAAAAAATTTTGGTAGTAAATGTTGAATAGGTAGAATTTGTTGAAATCGGTCATAAGGTACCCTATGACCCATTTCAACCCTTTAATGACAAGATATGAGCTCCTAGGGGTCCTAGGAATTGTAGTGACATATGTTTTCATGAGATGGATCAAAAGGGGTTATAAGATACACTATGACCCCTTTCGACTGGTTAAAATATATATAAAATATGTCCCTAGGCATCACAGGGAGATATGTTATCATATAATGAATCATACGGGTTCATAACTAGTACAATGATCCATTACTATCTATTAATACCCCTTAATATGCATTAGGACCAATTATATTTTATTAATACCCCTTAAACCACCTCAATGGACTTATGATATACACTAAGGGGTTATAATATGTATTAATGAGCCCTAATGTTATCTAAGTGATCCTATGATACATTATGATCCATTAGGACCCCTTATGACCTATTCATACATATGAGAATCAATTTCAACCCCTTAGGAAACATATGCCATCAAAAGGCACTATATTAAAATAGTGTGATTGCTCTATAGTGCATACGTGCTACGCAATCAACTACATTTTAGTAGTGCAATCACACTATTGAGCGATCACACTTTTAAAATGCATTGGAATTTGCCAAACCTAAGGCTTGGATTTTCCTTGGAGATCCAACCCAAAGGTTTGGTAGTCTCAAACATGCCTGAGACATGTTAATCAGTAAGCATTCCAAAAATGCTTTATTTTTCTTCTGTGCACCCCATCAGTATTCACCGTGGTTTAATATTAATAAAATTAGGTAACTTGATATTGTATGTCTTTCTTAGATATTTAACCATATTATTTATTTTAAATTTAGAGGTTTTTTAGCCTTTCAACTATAATTTATTTTGAATGTATGTCCATTTTCTCTATAAAACCAACATATAGTATTTGGGGGTTAGAGTTTAGGTCGTTGATCAGATTTTGTCACAAGTTAGTTTTTTGTAAAATAGACTCCATTATACACACTTGAGAAAAAAGTTTTGATTTATTTCAAGGGGTGCAAAGAGAGATTTAATGTCTTTGAGATGTGCCAAATTACAAAATTCAAAAAAAAATTCATAAAAAAATTAAACAAAAAATATAGGATAAACCACATAGTGCTAGATAACTTTTGTTAACTTTACACTAGAGCGATTAAGGAATTTCAAAAAAAAGCTATAATTTTAGGGGGGCCACACTTGTCAGTTTGTATTTTTACTAAAAATGAGTACCACTTTCTATGGCCCCGAATTTTGAGGGGATTAAACTCCACTGATTTAAAACAAAAACTAGTAGTTTAGAAACTAGATTTTAAGGACTCTAAATTTTTTTTTTGTTGTATTTTAAAATATTGAGTGTAACTCTCTTCAAATGCTCGTTGATGTGCAAAAATTATTGATTTCAAAAAATAGGTGGCATCTTAGACCCCCCCCCCTTTTGGTACCACAACTTGGTGCATACAACTAGGACAACAACTTAATATAGTCCATCAAGATAATAGGTCAATCCATTGTTAAGATCGTGACCTTATAATAGCGACCTTTCAACACAAACATCAATAGAAGATCATCACTTCTCATGACATTTTCCAATAGAATCATGTAGAAACTCACATGATATCCACCTTGAACCATATCAGAGGGTGGATCCACCATAGCTACTCCTAGAGGGTGGATCAAATTTCATTTACCTTAAACTTATCACTTATAGAGAAGAATGCTTTACAAATAATTTCACCTCAAACTTTTCTTTCGTAAAGAAGAACTCATTAACAAGGAATTGCACCTCAGAATTATCCCTTTAAACAAACATTTTGAGAAGTCATAACCTCTAGATGCTTCCTTCAAAAGCCTCTTCATCCAAGTATGCGTAAGATAAACTATTGGAATCCCTCTGAATCTAATATCGATCTTTCAACTTTCTAGTGACAAGTCATCACTTCCATATGATGTACATAAGGGTAGTGGTGTAGGAGCACCTAGGTAAGGCTATCTAACAACATAGATTTCCTCAATTGAGTTTTGGCTTGTAGTGGCCTTAGCCAATCCACTAGGATAATAAAGGGATTAGTGAGTCCTAATGTGTTTCTTTTCCATAAGAGGTCAATTTGGGTCCTTAGAACTATGCAATATTACTTAATTTCCCAAATTTGCTAGGTGAAATGCAAATATTGCCATTTTTGCTAAAAGTGATTTTTGTGCGTTTGAAGGGCTAGATTGGGAGAGGAAAAGGTAGAATGGTTGTTTTATGTCCTAGATGACATATTCAAAAAATTCTAAGAGTTTCAGGAGGCTTTGACCAAGCCTGGTCCATATAGACAAAATGTTGTCAAGTTGCATGACAACTTTGCAAAAATTGTCATGACAAATTTTGTTGCAAAAAAAAGAGAAACTTCAATCAAATAGTTGTATAACCACCTCAAATTAGTTGGATCAGCTGGAATGGTTCTTTTTAAGGCCTCCCTTGACCTTAAACAAGGGTTGGATGACATTGTGAAAAGTTTTTGAGTAATGAGCAAGCACATCTTAGTGTTATTTTGTTCATAATGCAATATTTTTGCTTCTTAAAGCTATTAGCTAGATTGATTTCCATACTATAATTTGATCATGGTTTGGCAGATGTTATTAGATATTTTTGTGTATGATTTGGTAGGTCGTTGAACTCATTTCATTTCCTTTTTGTAAATATTTTGGGTTTTGCTTAATTGTTGTCTTGAACTAGGTAGTTTGTGAAAATGGAGTCTTAATTCACCTTTCCACCGTGAAAATGGTACAGTATTTTGGAATGTGTGAGAAAACCTATAGGCATGCAAGTGTGTGGGACCTAGAAAGAAATTTTGGCCAAGTTTCACTGATGCCCTAGGTAAGCCAAGTGAGCATGGTTAGGGATCACAGAGTTTGCAACAACACATGAGGGGATTGAATGTAATGAAGGCTTTAGTCCAAGTGGATAGGGAGAAGGAAATTATAGTGGAGAATCCATTTGCTAAAGGAGACCACTTGGTGACATGTTATAGTGTGGATTTGGACAAACCCTATGGATTTCTATCAGCCAATTAGCAAACCCTTATTTTAGGCTTAAAATTAGCATTCCACTGGACAATCTGGATGAGGAATTGAGACTAGGTGAATCTTAAAGGTCTCCCAAAAGGGTATTCTAATATGAAGTTATTTTTCCACCTCTTTAAGACTTTTTTTGAGTTAATTGGAAAAAAAAGAGTTTGGAGGCCTAATTCCTTGTAGACCTTTTAGGCCTAAATTGGAGTAGTTTCTTGAAATTAACATAGATTTCAATGGATTTTTGATGGGTGAATGTTGTAATAGCCTCAAAACCATAGGGAAAATCCCACCTCCCCCTTCATGTTAAGTAGATTATAGCCATATGTGGGTATTTGGTATAGGTGAGCCATTAGAGCATCTAAGGAGCATTGCTAGAATGAAGTTAGATTCTACATTGGTGTGGACAAGTTGAAAGTGGAAAGGAATGGAATTGGGATCCTTCCATTTTAGGGTTAGTGCAAGAACCCTACTAGGATAGAGAAGGGGCCTAGAGAGAACCCTAGTAGAAGTTAGGGTTAAGGAGCAAGACTTGTCCTTACATTAGAGTACTATCAGAGTCCCAGAAGATTTGGGATTATGGATAGATGTTTTAGACTACAAAGGAGTAAGTAGGTGAAAAAAACATGGTGACTAATGTAGAGTTATCCAAGGAGGTGGGTAAGCAAAAAGAAAAAATAGGATCCTTGAAAAAGTCCTAGAAGAAATGAAGACTAAGCTAGAAGAAGTTGTGGAAGTAGTTAGGACTTAAGATGAAGAAGGTGGAAGTAGTGAAAAAGGAAAGGCAAAGGTTGACATGAGGAGAAAATCATACCTAAACTAGATCTGTCATTGAATGAAGAGCCATTCTTGAAGGCCATCAAAGCACTAGGAGGAATTCCATTGTTTAATAGAAATATGGACACTGATATAGTGATGGAATGGTTTGTGGGGATGGAGAACCATTTTGAATGTGAAGGTGTCACAGAGGCACAAAAAGTGAAGGTTGGAAAATCAAGACTCAAGGGACCAACATTGACATGGTGTAAGAACTTGCAGGATGAAAGGGTCAACATGGGCAAGAATCCTATAGCTAACTGGAATGGTATGGTGACAATAATGAAAGAGAACTACCTGCCAAAGGATTATGAGATACAATTGCATAGAAAGAGGCAAGGCTTGAAGAAGAAAGACTTGGATGTGGCCTCTTACATAGAGGAATTTCAAAAACTACATTTAAGATCCAAAATATAGGAAGATGAACTTGTTAAGGTAGCAAGATACTTGGGTGGACTTAAATGGAGCATCCAAGAGGAGCTAAGCCTATGGAGCCCTACCAATGTTTAGAAGTGTCATCAATTGGCACTCAAGGTGGAAGATCAAATAGAGTTTGACATAAAATGGTTATCAGGCCGAATTGGAAGGAACATTTAATTTTTTTTGAGATTGTTACAAAACATTTACATGACATGGATAATAGATCCCTATGTTGTGTGTTCAATGATCAAGATGAAGAGGCAAAACATGGAATCATCTAGAAAACTCTTTATGAAACACTTTAAATAGTGATGAGCTTACCCTAGATTGTAAGCATACAAAGTAAGAGTAAGGGTAGAGAGGTGTATGCATGCGAATAAGAAGTAATATGCAAGAGAAAGATTGAGAACATATCATAAGTTAGTGAAGGGTTCTATTATCATCTAATAGAGCAAGTGACCTAGTCATGGCAGTGAAGTGAAAGGGAGAGACAAGTTTATTAGATCAGAGGGGAGGATCAGTTAGCAAGGAGAAGACTCAAAATCATCTTACAAAGAAAACTAAGAGTCAAGTACTAAATTAGTTTTAATTGACTTGAATTAGGATAAATCTCTTAATAGAGTAGTCTTAATAAATCTTTGTCAATATCCTAATAGAGTCCTTACTTTACTATAAATGTTAAATCCTCTAACAAGGTGAGACCTAGCAGTCTCTTAAGCCTTTAACATGGCAGACTCCTCATGGGGTAGATCATATCTTATGATAAAACATTGTAACATTAACAGGTTAACTTTATTACTGTAGTAGTGAAAATTTATGGGTGCCATCCCAACCCTAGTTTTACCTTCATCCTGGAGGGTTTCTAGGTAACAAATATTGTGTTATGTGTTTTTATTTTCATGCATGTGATTGATTAGATTTATATGTTACCATAGATATACATTGTAGGTTTTACAAGCACAAGTTACTGATAGATGTGAATGAATTGGTAAAAAGTTTAAAATGTTAAAGATTTTGATTCACCCCCCTCTCAGTATCTTGTTTATCCTATTTATTACTTCATCAATCAACAACTAGTATTAGAGCATTGGTTCTCTAATATAAGCTTAATAGCTTGGAGATTAGATCTTGGAGATGGAGGCATTCAAATTGGACAAAGTTATTAACAATCAGGTGATTGACATCTAATTCATACTACAGAAATTTGAGAAGGCAAGACAAGATCTGAAGGATTCCCTTAAAAAGAGAAAGGAAATTTCCATCTAGATAAAATAATTTTCCTATGAAGAATTGAATCACAAGGATGTGGAAATTGCAAATCTCAAATCATAGAATGATATACTAAAGAATGAATTGAAAAATGAGAAGGAATCTATGGAGAGATTCAACAAACCAAAGGAGGCAATGAAGTACTTTGAAGAACTTATGATGTCACCAAGATGTTCTAATGGGTCAGGACATTCATACACTAAGAAAGGAGAATCATCCAGGAATGGAGAACTGAGGAATGCAAAGACAAAGGACAAACCAACATGCCAACACTATGGAAAACATGGTCAAACTACAAATATCTATTAAAGAAAACATGATATACAAAATTCTAAACTTAATTTTATTGGTTGCTATTTTTATTGCAAGAAACAAGGACATCAAATACATGAGTGTAGGTCAAGACCACCTAGATTTGAAGGATACTGCTATAACTATTAGAAGTATAGACATAGAGCATATGTATGTAAATCACACACAAAACTCTACTAGACAAATCAAGGAAAGAATTATGCACCTAACAATGTGTTAGAAGTAATAGTTCACCAATATAACTAAGAGGTTGGGGGGGGGGGGGGGGGGTGGGTGGTGGATCAATTATGTATCAATCTTAAACAATTCTTACTTTATCAAACAAAGTAAATAAAAATCATAAATAAATGCAAATACACAAATACACCAAATATGTTGACTAGGGAAACTCTTGATTAGAGGGAAAACCTCAGTAGGAATGATGCCCACAGAATAATGTACTAATTTGAATATTCCTTGTTAGAGGATAGACCCTGTTAGGAGTCTATTACAATGTTTATTATAAAGAGTCCCTATTAGGAGATTCCAACCCTATTAGGAGTTGTTCCAACCCTGTTAGGAGTTATAGAAGGCAACTGAACCCACTGTCCAAACAGCTTCAGGATTAGATCAATGAACCCACTGTCCAATTGACCTTAGTACTATTCCTTTCAGAATAATAGATGTGGAACAATCTCTTTTCTCTTCCTCTATCCAGTACGCTGGACTTCTTCACGTTTAGATCATGCAAAAAAATTTGGAACTCATCAGTAACACTTTAGGTCACTTACACGCATTAGCATATTACTCTACTCTTCTACTTCACAATTTGCAAGTCTTCTCTACTTCTCGTTCACAATGATGGTCAATAGAAATAAAAAAAAATCTTTTCCTTTATACCATACTCAA
Organism: Cupressus sempervirens; assembly: GCA_028749045.1. Lineage (NCBI taxonomy): Eukaryota > Viridiplantae > Streptophyta > Pinopsida > Cupressales > Cupressaceae > Cupressus > Cupressus sempervirens. The sequence goes on along the minus strand of CM053793.1, from coordinate 106,163,245 downwards.
TTATTAATTTTTTGAGTCAGCTCTATACACTTAACATTCATTTGAGTTGGCTCCATATTTAATTAAGTAAAATACACATTTAATTAATGTTGTCGGCTCATAGTTTTTCCCAAACTTCCACTCATGCAACTTTCACACCTGCACACTTGATGACATCATCAGTTGTTAGTGTAATTCATCTAGTTAACTGTGCAACCCTTAATTCAAAACACAATGTGTTATATTGATTATAATACATAGACTATTTTCTTTATACTCTATTTTCCCTACGGTTCTCTATAAATCATTAATATCCTCTATATGCTGTCGATTCAAGTTCTGCACACTTGACCATATGTCAAATACATGTTGTAGTATATGTTGTTAACTGCACATGTATAGATACACAATGTGATGTTATCAATACATAAATCTTAGTCTGCTGCTTTGTCAGTCTTACTATGTTGTCATCAATGACAAAAAAAGTCAGAACACTATTCTACAATGTTTTCTCATAGCATCAGCATTCATGCTAACAATCTCCCCCTTTGGCATTGATGACAACATAGATGAAAAAAATCTAGTTCCAAGAGTACCAATGAATCAATCAATTCTTGCTTTATGTAAGTCCTTCAACACTACTCCCCCATAGTACAAGTTCTCTCTCTCTCTCTCTCTCTCTCTCTCTCTCTCTCTCTCTCTCTCTCTCTCTCTCTCTCTCTCTCTCTCTCTCTCTCTCTCTCTCTCTCTCTCTCTCTTTTTCATATCACTCTCTCTCCCTTTCTAATGTAACATTTTATCATATCACTCTTTCTACCATTCTAATGTTTTTCATATAACTCTCTCTCCCCCATTGACATCAATATCAAAGGTAGTACAAAATTGAACATATAACAACCTATTAGCACGACCACAAGCCAGTCTATTGCTTTACAATCTTTGCATATAATTTTATTAACAACACAAGTATCTAAAGATATTGTTGTATACTAATTACCTATTACCAAGAGTCCTTGATTGACTTTGTTCATCATAAATACTCCCCCATTGAGGAAGCATCAACATTCAATCTAGTCTAACAATGGTGCTGTGTACCCTGGACTGATGCACTTCTGCATCTTCTATTCTAAACTAGGTAGGGGCATAACCCCAAGCATACCTCTCAGGTATTCAAATGTATCCTTTGGTAAGGCCTTTGTGAAAATTTCTAGAATCTATTTTTTAGTGCTGATGTATTCCAATCTGATTTCTTTCTCTGCAACTTTTTCTTTCAACACATGATATTTTATAGCAATGTTCTTAGTCTTAGAATGCAAAATAGGATTCTTAGACATGTTGACTGTACTTGTGTTATCACAGTAAATGATGATAGGTTCCATGAATGTGATTCCAATATGCTTCATCATCTACTTCATCCATATGATTTGATTATAGTTGTTTTCTACTACAACATACTCTGCCTTTGCAATACTTTGTGAGGTGCAATCTTGCTTCTTGCTGAGCCAAGAAACTAGTCTTCCTCCAAGGAAAAATGCTCCTTTGCTAGTGCTTTTTCTATCATTTCTATCTCTAGCCCAATTAGCATCTTTATAAGTACAGAGAGTAAAGTTATTGCTTCTTTCATACCAAATGCCATAATCTGATGTTCCTTTTAGATATCTGAATATCCTCTTTACTACTACATAGTGATATTCTTTAGGATCAACATGAAATCTTGCTACCATTCCAACAACATTAGCTATATTTGGTTTGCTATGAGTTAGATACTGCAATCCTCCAATCATAGATCTATATTCTTCTGTTCAATAGTAGGTGTCTCATCCTTGCTAGATAACTTATGACCAGTTACCATAGGAGTTCCAATAGGTTTACAATCTTCTAGACCGAATCTTTTTAGAAAATCTTTCAAATACTTGGTCTGAGAAATAAAGACACCTTCTTTGTTTTGAAGAATTTGCAATCCTAAGAAGAATTTCATTTCTCCTATCATGCTCATCTCAAACTCATTCTTCATATCCTCTGAGAATTTGTTACTACCTTCATCATTTCCACCAAAAATGATGTCATCAACAAATACAATGATTATTAGCAAACCATCTCTATTTTCTTTAAGTACAAGTTGCTATCTGTTGTTCCTTTTGAAAATCCAAGCTTTGCTAAGTATTTGTCCAATCTTGCATACTAGGTTCTAGGTGCTTTCTTTAATCCATACAATGCTTTCTTTAGTTTACAAAACATGTCCTTTTCTTCTGTTAAAGGAAAACCCTTTGGTTGTTCAATGTAAACTTCTTCTTCAAGTTCTCCATTTAAGAATGCCGACTTAACAACCATTTGATATACCTTAAAGTTCTTACTTGCTGCATATGCTAGGAACATTCTGACTGCTTCCATTCTTGCTACAAGTGCATATGTCTCTTCATAATCAATTCCTTCTTGCTAAGAGTAGCCTTTGCATACAAGTATTTCTTTGTTTCTTATCACTTCTCCTTTTTCATTTATTTTATTTTTGAGTACCCATTTTGTGCCAATCACATTTTTGTCCTTTGGTCTAGGAACCAATTCCCATGTGTCATTCTTGATTATCCGCTAGAGTTCTTCGTCCTTTGCTTTTATCTAGTGATCATCTTTGAATGCTTCATCTGTGCTTCTTGGTTGTATTTGAGGTATCAGGCATAGTTCTTCATTAATTCTGCTTCTTGTCATCACTCCTTTTTCTTTACTTCCTATTATCTGATCTGTAGGATGATTTCTTATCAGGTTCCTATTTGGAGTAGGAGTTGTTGCTTCAATTCTTATCTCAAGTACTGTGCTCTATTCTTCTCCCATATTTTCAATATGTACATTATTTTGCAAGTCATTGTTAGTCTTGAAAAATAACTCATTATTTCTGTTAGCCTATCTAGAGTAATCATCTCCATCAGAGTTATAGTCCATTATCTTTTCCTTGGTACCAAACTTTTCATCAATTTTAAAATTTGTGCACTCTGCTATAGTTTTTGTTCTATAGTTGAAACATTTGTAAGCTTTACTTTTTCATGAATAACCAAGAAGCATACCTTCATTGCTTCTTGGATCAAATTTACCAAAATCATCATCTCTTCTAATGTAACAGTTGCTTCCAAATATCCTAAAGTACTTGATTGATGGTGAGTGACCAAACCATAATTCATAAGGTGTTTTGTCCATTCCTTTCCTAATCTACATTCTGTTCAATGTGTATACTATTGTATTGACTGCTTCTCTCCAAAAGGTTTTTGGCACATTATTCTCAAATAACATAGCTCTTACTGCTTCAACAATTGATTTTTTTCTTCTCTCATCAACCTCATTCTGCTAAGGTGTATGGGGTGAGGATAGTTGTCTCTTGATGCCATGTTCTTCACAATAGATATTGAATTCTCTAGAGGTGAATTCTCCTCCTCTATCTAATCTTAAGCTTTTGATCTTAACTCCAGATTCATTCTCAACCTTGTTCTTAAATATCTTGAATTTCTCAAATGCTTTTGATTTTTCTTTAAGAAAATCTACCCACATTATTCTAGTGCAACCATCAACAAAAATCATAAAGTACCTCTCTCCATAAAATCCTTTTGTTCTTGTAGGACCACTTAGATTGTATGAACCAATTCCAACTTTTGTGTAGTACAAAATTGCTTGCTAGGAAATGAGACTCTCTTCTACTTAGCCAAAATGCATTCCTTACAAATGGTGTCAGTGGACTTAGAGATCTTGGGAAAATCTCTCACAACAAGTGCATTACCGGCCTTCACAATGTTATCAAAGTTAATGTGACAAAATCTTCTATGCCATAACTAACAATTGTCAATCTTTGCTACTAAACATGTTATTTTAGTGGAGTTTAACTAAAATACATTACCTCTTGTTTTTGTGCCAATACCAAGTAATTTCCCTTCCTTATTCTTGATAATACATGTGTCATTACCAAACTGCAGTTGATAGCCTTTTTCCATAAATTGTCCAACACTCAACAAGTTATGCTTCAATCCATCAACAAAATAAACATCATCAGTATATGTTTTGCCATCAAGTGTTATAGATCCAATTCCTGTAATATGACAGGCTACATTATTCCCTACTCTAACGATTCCTCCTTCATGGCTTCTAAATTTGACAAACTTTCTCATATCACCAATCATGTGATGTGAACAACCACTATCAATGATCCAATCTTTCTTTTCAACTTGTAAAATTAGTGCACTTTCTTCTCTGATTTCTCTGTCAAGATCATCCTATTTTATGGCTATAAATCCTAATTCATCTTCACTTTTGCTTTGATCGGATTCTTCTTCATCTTCTTCTTCATTAGCATATAAACGATTTCTAGGTCTTCTAGCTTTGAATCTACCCTTAAACTTCCTTTCTCTTTTAGGACACTTAGATGCATAATGACCATATTCATTACAAGTCCAACATTTAAAGATATTCTTACCATCATTTTCTCTTTCTACAAGAAGAAACTAAACCAAGTTTGATTTTTAATGCACTGAATGCTATCTCAACTTTTCCCAATTCTCTAGACTATTTCAGATCAAATTCTATAGCTTCCAATCTACCAAGCAATGTCTCTTTGGTGAAATTAGTAGTGCAAGGTATCATCAATTGAATCATTTGTGCTACTAACTTGAAAGGTGGTGTTAGGATTTTCAAGATCTTCCATATCACTTCATCAGCGAATTTCTTTCCATCAAGAGATGTGATTACTAAAACAATCTCAGATATTCTCCCAACATAACTTCTCACAGATTCATCTTCCATCATACTAGCATCTTGAAATGTGCAATACAAATTTTGTAATCTAACTCTTCTTGCATGTGTATCACCTTCATAATTAGCCTCTAAAGTTTTCCAAAATTTATGAAATGTTTTAAGTAGTTTTACCTGACTGCACTCACTTTCAAGTAATACTGACAATATTTCTTCTGTTGTCCTTATGTTGCACATAAATACTTCTCTTTGTTCTTCAATGTAGGTTTCAAGCTTGTCTTCTTCTGCAATGTTTTTGGATGTCTTGGTCACAAATCAATATCTTGGACCCATGCACAAGAGATGAGTCTTCATCTTATCCTTCTAGTTGTCATAGTTTATGCCATTGAATCTAGGACTTTCCTTTCTGAACATATTCACCATGGATCTCCCAAAGTTGTTAAACTTTCTTTTAAGAACCTGAGTGCTTTAATACCAATTATTAGAAGTAATAGTTCACCAATATAACTAAGAGGGGGTGGGGGTGAATCAGTTATGTATCAATATTAAACAATTATTACTTTATCAACCAAATTAAACAACAATCATAAAGAAATGCGCATACACAAATACACCAGATATGTTGACTAGGGAAACCCTTGATTTGATGGAAAACCCTTGTGGGAATGATGCCCATAGAATAATGTACTAATTTGAATATTCCTTGTTAGAGGATAGACCCTATAAGGAGTTTGTTACAATACTTAGTACAAAGAGTCCCTGTTAGGAGACTTTGAATCCCTGTTAGGAGATTCCAACCCTGTTAGGAGTTGTAGAAGGTAATTGAACCCACTATCCAAATAACTTCAGGAATCGATCAACAAACCCATTGTCCAATTGATCTTAGTAATATTCCTTTTAGAATAATAGATGTGGAACAATTTCTTTTCTCTTCCTCTATCTAGTATGTCAGACTTCTTCACCTTCAAATAATGCAAATAGATTTAGAACTCATTAGTAACCCTTAAGGTCACTTACATGTATTAGCAGATTACTCTGCTCTTCTACTTCACAATTCACAAGTCTTCTCTTCTTCTTGATCACAATGATGGTCACTAGAAATTTGAAAACATCTTTTCCTTTATACCATACTCAATTATTAATTTTTTGAGTTGGCTCCATAAATGAAATACACATTTAATTAATGTTGTCAGCTCACAGTTGTTCCCAAACTTCCACTCATGTGACTTCCATACTTGTGCACTTGCTGACATCATCAATTGTCACTATAATTCTTCCAATTAATTGTGCAAGCCTTAATTCCAAACACAATGTGTTATATTGATCATACAACAAAGACTATTTTCCCTATGCTCTATTTTCCCTGTGGTTCTCTATAAATCATTAATATCCTCCATACATTGTCGATTTAGGTTTTGTGCACTTGACCATATGTCCAATACATGCTATAGTATATGTTGTTAACTACGCATGTACAGATATGCAATGTGATGTCCTCAATACATAAATCTTAGTGTGTTGCTCTGTTAGTCTTACTATGTTCTCATCAATGACAAAAAAAGTCATAACACTATTTTGCAATGTTTTCTCATAGCATCAGCATTCATGCTAACACAATGCATGTTCTAAATGTTACAAGTTTGGACATCAAAGAAAGAATTGAAGGACTCAAGTACATTAAAAAAACTAGACAAAGGAAAAAGGAAAAGGAAAAGTGGACATTGAGAAAATTAGGAATGAAATGAACCATAAATGGAAAAGCGAAACAAAAGATGGAAATAGTAGAGCTAATGGAGAAGAGGTCACCCAATCCAATGGAGAAGGTGATCATGTCATCTTAAACTAAGCAAGAGAGGTATGTATGGAATTGTATACTTAATTGATGAATTACACATCAGTTCCTTACATGTAAATGTGCCAAAAGTTCATATTTGCATACATAAGATGCATAAGAACAAATTTGTGAAAGATTGCAAAGTGCCAATAAAATTGTCTATGTTGACTGAGCATTGAAACATAAACCAAGCACTTCAGAGATATGACAGAAACTGAATGACATGGAAGAGATCAAGCTATAATTCAAATACCTAGTTGAAAGACATCAATATTGACTAAGATGGTTGTATTCCACTCACCTAAGTACACAACATTAATGGAGACCCCAATCGATCAAAAGAAGGTAGATAAAAAATTTTGAAGACATTATTTCATACCTTGTATTTAGATTTTGAGAGCATAGAGTGATTTAGTGATTTTAGAAACCAAAAAATATTTGAAGAGTGATTTAATTAAGAAGCTTGAATGAGTGGAGAGTCTGAACTGTGACAAGTATCCAGACAAGGAAGAACTTCAAATCCTAGCTATGAACATGGTAGCTTCATCAATCACTGGAATGAGTCAAGAGGTTAGTAGAATCCAACTAGTGAAGAGTGACACTTGTCCTCCACCAAATTTTTGTGCTATTCTAGAGATTTCTATGAAAGGAGACTCAATGGGTGCATTATATTTGATACCACCTAAAGTCATTATGATCCATAATGGCAGAAGCTGTTATGTGTGCAAAATTAAAGAAGTACGAGATTATGAAATCATAAATTTTGTACAATGAAGGAATATTGAACGATTCATTTTAAATTATTGAGGAAAGGCTTAACTCATGCCTTACAATTCTTGAGAAATTTCAAAATTGAGTAGATTAAAGTTATTTTGAGTAGAATTCATGATATGATGTATTGGCTATAGAATGGAGCAATGGAGATCACAAGGTAAATATCATTGGATAAGTAGAAAAAATTGTTGTCCATCAAGTATCAAAATACATGTTGAGATATCCAATCCTAAATAGAAAAATGGAAATACAGTATCTATGCTATGATGGGTTAGGGTGAGGCCTCACATCCTCCCCCCAGGCATGAACTTCCTCCCGGAGTTCATAAAAAAGATAGGGGTATTGTGCTCTCATCTATGTTGTATCCTCTCATGATGCCATGACCTCAACATAACAGTCCCATTGGACTCTAACCTAGTCTAGCTCTCTGCCTCAAAGTGAGAGGGTCCATTGAGCCAATATGTGAATGGGCTCCAAGGCTATCTGTCTGTCTGAATCCACCTGCAAGGCATCCCAATCTATGAAGTGAGGCTCATCATAAATATACTTTGGAAATATAGAAACATGAAATACATCATGGATACGTGGGAGGCTAGGTGGTAGGGCTAGACAATAGGTGACTAGTCCTATCTTCTCCAAAATCTCAAAGGGTCCAACAAAGTGAGGTGCTAACTTAGAGCCCTTTCCATAATGGATTAGATTCTTATGAGGTTTCACCCTCAAGAATACTTTATCACCCACCATATACTCTCTATCTATCCTCTTGGCATTTGCATACTTCTTTTACCTATCCTGGGCCTCTTTGAGTCATTACCTAATCCATTTCACCTGTTGTTCCATATCTTTGACCAATTGTGGACTAATGGATACTTTGTCCTTGATCCCATCCCAACTCAAGGGTTTCCTATAGGGCCTACCATAAAAGGCTTGGTAGGGTGGCATACCAATGGAAGAATGATGCCCATTATTGTAGGCAAAATCTACAAGATGCAAGTATTCTTCCCACTTAACATGGTTATCCATCACATACATCTGCAACATATCCTCTAAAATTTGATTAACCCTCTCTATCTATCCATCTATCTAAGGATGAGAAGCAGTGCTAAAGTGGAGCCTAGTGCCCAATGCTACCTACAATTCCCTCCAAAAGGGTGATGTAAACAAGGAATCCCTATTTGAGATGATCTTACAAGGAATTCCATAAAGTCTGACAATGTCTCACAAGAACACCTGTGTAATTACAAGGGTGGTGAAGCTAGTCCAAACTGGTGAAAAATGGGCAACTTTTATCAAGGTTTCAACCATCACAATGATGGCATCATGGTGATGAGAATACATCAGAAGACCAACAATGAAATCCATGGAAATAGTGTCCCACTTCTACTCCAGTATCTCATGGGGCTGCAAGAGTCCGCTTGGATGTCCATGTTCTGCCTTAACCCTTTGACACACAAGAAATCTGGCTATAATATTAGTAATTTTCATCCTCATACCCAACTAATGATATAGTTGTCTTAAGTCGACATGGAGTTTCTTAACTCTGGGATGTGCTGCATAAGGTGCTCGATGAGCCTCTAGAATAATGCACTCATGCAAGTCACTTGTGAAAGGTACATAGATGCTCCCTTTATGTCATAATAATCCCTTAGAATCCAATGAATAGTTAGCAAATTTACCCTCAAAATTTCTCTAAGAGTGGACTATCTAGCAAAATTCTACATAGAATTCATCCTCTTATAGGTGGTGCATAATACGCTCCCTCAAGTCTATGCCTGTAACCATGGAAGCAAGCTCATAATGTCATCTACTCAAGGCATCTACTTGTAAGCTATGGTTCAACCCTCCTACATAAGGACAACTCCAATTCCATCCAAGGAAGCATTTGTGCATACTACAAAGTCCTATGAGGGGTCGGGTACTGCTAAAATGGGTGCACCAGTGAGTACCCTCTTGAGCTTTTGAGAGGCCTCCTCACATTTTTTCTATCCACTCAAACTTCTTTCCCTTTCTTTGAAGAGAGGTAATAGGGTGAGCTACCTTAGAGAAACTTGCCACAAACCACCTATAGTATCCTACTAATCCCATAAAACTTTTGACCTTTGTGACACTGGTAGGTGCTAACCAATCCATGATGGCTTGGATCTTGGATGGGTCCACTAAGATCCCATCTCCTGATATCACATGATCCAAATAATGCACTTTCCATATGAAAAAGGCACACTTTGACAAGCTACCATAAAGTTGATTCTCCCTTAACCACTAGAATACTTGCCGTAGGTGCCCTTCATGTTCCTTCTCATCATGTGAATAGACCAATATATCATCTAAGAGCACTACTACAAACTTGTCTAGGAATGTGAGAAATACCCCATTTATGAGGCTCATAAATATAGTTGGGGCATTTGTGAGACCAAAAGGTACCACCATGAACTCGTAGTGACCATATCTTGTACCGAATGCAGTCTTGTGGATGTCACTTTCCATGATGCACAATTGATGGTACCTTGACTTCAAATCTATCTTGGAGAAAACTCAGGTACCCTATAACTAATCAAATAAGTCATGAATCTTGGGTAATAGGTATCAATTCTTGATAGTTACCTTATTTAGTTGCTGGTAATCAATGCACAATTTAAGTGATATGTCCTTCTTATTTACAAAAATCACTGGTGCTCCCCAAGGTGATGCACTAGGTTAGATATGTGCCTTCTCCAAAAGTTCCTCTAACTGAATCATAAGATCATTAAGCTCATGGGTGGTCATCCTATAAGGTGCTCTAGATACAGGTTCAGCTCTTGGTACTAGATCAATATGGAAATCAACTGCCCTTGGTGGTGGCATACTAGGAAGCTTTGATGGAAACAAATATGCAAACTCTTGTAATATTAGATAGTCATCGAGGGAAGGTTCCTCCCCTACATCCTCCACTCTATCACTAATGGTGATGGCAAATAGCTGACACCCCTTTTGCATGTACTACTTAAGCTACATGGAAGAAATCATACAGAGGGACACTGGCCTCTGAACTCCTAAAGTCACCCTAGGTGTACCATGATCATCTACACACTCAATTATCTTTTGTCTACAACTATGGCCACAAAGCCAATCCATGTCAAGGACAACATCATAGGAGCCCAAAGGATTAATATGCAAGTCTAATGTGGTGAACATGTCTCCAATATAAATCAAACACTCATGGATCAAGGAGTCAACTGACACCCTAGCCCCTGAAGCTAACTCAACCTCCCAGCCAACATCTTGTCTAGCTGCCACTAGCCTACAATGCTCCATGACAAATAGGGATATTAAAGAGTCTGTAGCTCTGGAGTCAAATAGTATAGTAACCTCATATCCTCTAATCATACTTGCAACCTCAATCATTATGGCCTAGTGCTTAGTCTTGTGGTTATCAACTGCTACAAACACCCTGTGGGATCTACCCATATCACCTACTATAGGCTCTGAGGTGGTTCCTCGCTAATTGCTTGTTGTGGGACCTTGTGGACACTCTCTTGAAATATGACCCATATCACCACAAGCATAACATGGCCCATAGTTTTGAATCTATACTCCCTGTGGCCTGCTAACCTCCACTCCTGCTAGACCCACTAACGTTGCCCCTAGAGGACTGTTGAGTCCTGGCTGGCAATGTATACTAGTTTTGTGGCCTTTGATCATGTCTGAGGCCCTATGACTACCATTGTTTAGGCTTAGAGCCCTGGTAGCCCTATGATGACCTCTATCTAGTGTCCTACTACCCTCTTTCTTGTGTCTATGGGGCCTTTGAGGACCCTATCAAGTGACTCTGATTACCCTCTACTGTGCTGGTTGCTAGGAGGGGTTTCAATTATGGGACCTATCCTAAGATTCCTATCTAGTACAAATATCTTCACCAACCAATGCCATCTCAAATGCCTTTCTAAAAGTGGTAGGAAATGCAAACCACACTGATCCATTGAGAGATAAGTTAAGGCCCTTAATGAACTGATAGATGCATAGCTTCTCATCCCTCATGTACTCCACATAAGAAAGTAGCTCTAATAACCTGCTCTCATACTGGGCCATTGTGAGACCCCTCTGCTGAAGATCATGGAACTGCTCAACCTGCCTCTGTCTAAAGTGTTCTAACAAATATCTATCTCTAAATTGGTCCACAAAGGACTCCCATGTGAGTTTCTCTATGTCTACTCTCCCTATGATCTCCTCCTATTGCCACTAAGTGGAGGTATCCTCTCGTAATAGGTGTATGGCTAGTCATGCCTTCAGATTACTCTTATGGGTATGCAATCCAAAGTACCTCTATAAACTCTGTAGCCATGCCTTCGCATGTGTGCCATCTGTGGTACTAGTGAATATGGCTGGCTTGAGTTGTAGTAGGTCACTAATTTCATCCCCAATTTCTCAGGGTGCTCTCACTGATGCTTGCTCTAATATAGAGGGTGGCTCGACCTAGTGTACTAATGCTTGCCCCTAATCCTCTATAAGTCTAAGTGGGGGACTCTTACTTCTTTCCCTAATATTGGCCCCATGCCCCTCTGCATCTTGCTATCTTTGCTATGGAATGATAGGTGGTAACTTTTGCTGTACTACCCCAATTAGATTATTGATAGCATTCAAAACCTAATCAAGATTTTGAGGTTTCCCTGGTAAGGGTCCTCCCACATCCTATCCTACCCCCTCTTGGCTTGCTAGGTTTTCTCTAGGACCCTTGGCCCTCCGACGACCATTGTAGGTGACTCTGGGCATTCTACACAAAATTGTAGTTCATAGGTTAGATGTAATGGGTTAGGCTCCTAGTGTTGAAACCAAAAGCTCTGATACTAGAATTTCAAGCCCAAAATTCTACAAGGAAAAAACACAGCTATTTTTTTTTAGAAATTGAAGGTAAGGTACACATTCTATCCTTAAACTTGGAGGTAATGAAGTTAAAAGATGGAACAAGCTTGTTCTACTATAAAATCTGGGATTCAAGTTCCCTATGTGGTGGTCACCTGATTGCTAGTTACTAAAAGGAAAACTATGTTAATAATTTATGGTTACAAGCCCTTAATCTTCTGCACCCAAATTGAGACACTCTGATGTACAAGTGGGATTCAAATTTGTGTTAATGTAGTGGTAAAGGTTCTAGGGTTATAACAAGAACATGTTTTATTAATTAATCACTTTATTTCTACTAATATTAAGATTATTATAATTATCCCCAACCAAATTGATGTCTTTGACTAGGCCTTTCATTCTATCAAATTTTTTTTATGTCTCAAGTTCTTTTTAAGTGTTACTCTCGGATAACCCTAAAAATTTGTTTTACATGTACTTAAAATTTCATCATTTAATATGCCTATTAACATTCTTCTGCATGTCCCATCTTAACATAATATTTATTATCAGTATTATCATTATTATTATTTTATTATTATTATTATGTTATTACTCTTATTATCTTCACTGTATCATTATATTATTATTATTATTATTAATATTCTTACATCATTCTCTTTTATGCAAATTCATAATCCATGGTCTCTTATGACAAAGCAATTTCCCTATATTTGGTTACTTCCTTAATAAACAAAACTTACAAAATAATCCCAAGTTCTAAAAACAATAATTATTAACTTGGCCATTAAATTTTACACTATAAGTATATTTGAAAATCTTCATCTCTTCTTCAATGTTCTACATTAAGTTAACCAAGTCTACTCACCCTTTAACCCTCTAGCTATGAAATTAAGTACCTATTATTGTCAAAACAAAATTAAGCTTATTGAATTCTAACACCCACCACATTTTAATTCACCTATCTTATCAATGTTACTCCATATTCTATCTGCTAATCACCATTTATTTCTAATCCCTATCCCAAATTACCTCCACCATGTTTGCAACATTTCCCTTAAATACTCCCATAACCCATGCAAATTTTCCTCAAGGTTTGGGCCATGTGACCCTTTTCCTCCTTCTTTTTAAGTGATGGGACTTTTCCATCAACTCCCTCCATAGACACCTAAGTATAGGAATGGGACATCATTGACCCCAGGGCACATCAAATCTAACATTCACCTTTTCCCATCTCTTGAAACCTTCTACCTAGGCGAGTTTTTTTTTTGGTAGGGTGGAAGCTTGCATGTTAAATTTAGATTTGATGGCACCTAGGAAAGAGGCTTGCCCATCATTGTCTTGTTACATAAGCATGAATTGTGCCAAGGGTTGGATGCAAAGTGGAGGGGAGGGACCCACTTCAATAATCATAAATGATGGTATGCGACAAAAGGTAACACCTAGGTTGGCAAGGATACCAAATGTTACAACTTGTAAATATAAGCATTTCTGGATTTTATTTCAAGTTGAATTTTATTGTTATTATATTTTTTTGAAACTAACAGGGTGGTTGACCTAAGGCACCTACATCATGATGAGTAGAAATTTATTTTCCTTTTTTAATTCTTTTCTTTTTTGAATGGGTACTTGCCCATATTTAAGACATTATACTCCTCATATAAGGACATATATATTTTATTTCCTTTTGAATGCTCACTTGATTATTGATTTACTCACAAAGTACTAATCCCCTTCATTTGGTCAACTTCTTGTAAGGTATATTACTATGATTGTGACTTAATTTATTTTTATAATGGTATAGGTAGGTAGTGTTTATTTTATTCAATTTATATTATTTTATTGACTGTATTTTGAGGAAAGCTTTGTTTGAAATGCCATACATTTTCTAGCAACCAAATATGCACCTACAGGCTTCTTTTGAAGTTGATCTTTTTCCCTAATTTCTTCATGCATTCACTATAATTGTTTATAATCAAGCTGATGAAATTGAACATGGTATTATGCATTATATTATCCATTCTATAAAGTAAATCTAATGTATAACAACTATCATATTATTAACAAAATCTACTTGCAAGATACACTAATATGGAACGTAAATGAAATCTTTTGATTATAATTTCATGAACATCAAATATTCAATTTACATTATTGACATCCATTTCATGATTAAAATATCTACGAATCCATTAGCTATCAATTGCATATTCTACAACTAATGATGAATCAAGATTGAACACCAATGCAACTCAATTATTCATATGGAATTTGAGGAGATAAGAATAGAAAAATGGTAATATCCTATTCATTCTTCCAATGTATATCATAATACAAATTTCTTTTCTTCAAAAAATTCAAGTAATGATATGACAACATCAAAACAATGAAATTTTTCCTTCATGTTCCTCTCAAGATTTGCATTCAACACAATATCAAGCAAGCGATAGGGTGGTGAAATCATCATATCAAGATACACAATGGAAGGACCTTTACAAGCAAGATGATTCACAATCTCTCTATTCGCATATGTATGGAATCAATAACATCATTCCTACAATACAAATATATTCACATAGCAAAAATGGAGTTGTCTTCCATTGCAATACAAATACAATAGTGTTCCCTTCTTCTATGCAAAGGTAAGACTTCTCATCTTCCAAATGTCAAGACTTCAAGCAACTACTTGCAACAAGAGACAAAATGCAGAACCATGGAGGCTCACCTCCCAACCTAGGCCTGAAGGAGGCCACCCACCAAGCTTGGGGAAACAAGGTAAAAATAGTTGCACACTACAAATTCACATAACATGCATGATCACAACAATATAAAAAACACTACATAATACATTACAAGACAACCCAACCCATGGCTTGCACAAAGATTCAACAATTGAATCAAGTTATAGGGTGAAGGTGGGCTCTCCCCATGAAAAGGATTTCCAAACTATGATTCATGAATATGCACATATTCTCATTATCAACATGCCCTTTTGAGGCTTACAATGACTTCCCTCTTCACACACCTCCTTATATCTCCCAAAATGCAAGTAAAGAAGAAGTCCATATTCCATTGAACACATAAAAATCATTTCCATACATGGGAGAGTTCCTCAACTACATGAGTGAGCCCAACTAACCCCTTCACCCAAGCATCTCTTCCCTCCCAAGGGTGAGTGATGCTTCACACCTATTACACAACACACAACATGAAACAAAACAAGATTCAAGGAAGAAATCAGATAAACTTCTCACATGCAACACACAAACAAAAGATCCTTTTTCGCAAACCACATCTACAACACACCAAATTTACCATGGAATGAAGAACATCATATCAACTCTATATGAAAATGAAGAACACCATGGATCATGGATACCAACCTCACTCCGAGCAATGGAAAATGAAAAGGTGTAGTAGAGCTCCTTATCCTCTTCCTCCAAACCCTAGTTGTCTCTAAAGATAGAGAGTGACCAAGTGAGTTTCTAATTTGGACATGCCTCTATATATCACTCTCATTTTCGGATTCAATATAAAATGCATTCTTTTTGGGGTCTCCTAGGTCTTCTAGGACCCTAGTGATCACTATTAGCCCCCTAACTTAAAGTATTAACATGGGTAGGGTTTATTTTTATCACTAATTCACCTTAAAGCTACTTTATGGCCCTCACAATGCTAGGTAAGTTCAATTTCAATTTTCCTATGGTGGTAACCTATTTCTCTTACTAAGTCAAGGCAATAAGTCTAATTCTTACTTAAGAAATTTAACTTGAGATAAGGTGGCTAGATGATCCATCTTCAAAGAAAATGTCATTTTTACATATGAGTACAAGTGTCAAGTGATGCACACAAGATCCATTATACATCACACATGACATGTTCCGAATCTACTCATGAAATACATATAGCAAACATACATCTCACATTTACAAAATAAACACATCACAACAGGTTTATGAATCTTCTAAAGATTCACCTTGCCAATGTCATATTAACATGTGTTTATACCTTGTTTCCCAATTAAGTTTCCATGGTTTCTTTCCTATACACTAAACTTGAGCATCAGTAGTCCAATAAAAAATCACATATAAAATTTATATGAAACTAAAGGTACATAATAATTTTGTTATTCCGTCATTCACATATAACACATGCCATAATTAAATTCCTATTCTCCATCATTCACATGTAAAGCATTTTAATCATTAACCCTAAAAAACAAACCACATATTACTAACTTTCCTAACATGATCAAATTAAGCATTTGAATCACATCATAATTCTATTTCTTATCATAATAGTGAAATACTCAATAAATATCCATTAATTGATCGACTAAGCCAATTAAGTCCTAATATATACCATAATGAAAGATCACAAGGTAAATATCATTGGATAAGTAGAAAAATTTACTGTCCATCAAGTATCAAATTATATGTCAAGATATCCAATCCTAAATAGCAAAATGGAAATATAGTATCTATGCTATGATGGGTCGGGGTGAGGCCTCACAAGAATTCAATGTGTATGTTTGGATCCCTCATTATTTGTATTTTCTTTTATATATCCAGAAGTATTTTTCTGGTATTGGTGATGTTGTATAGGATCAAGACAAACTAGTGACAAGGCAAATCAATGAGTATATCACTCATTTGAGAGAAAATTTTGAAAATGTAACGGATGCTTACTTTGATGAATTTAAACAAAGGATGAAAAGGAGAATGAGAATTCCTAAAGAATTGGTCACAAAGTATTACAATGACATATGTTTTCTTGTTGATAGGGACAACACTTTTGTACAGGTAGTTAAGCCAAGGAAGGCTTGGTTACAAAGTTTTGAATATGAGATAAATAGTGGTGTAGTGAGTGCAAACATTGATGCATTGCTCAAAGAAGATATAGATGCTAAGGTTGAACCTTTTGGTAGATATGAGGAAGTCAAAGAAAGAATAATTGTGAACATCAAGATAGCTTCCAAGGAGAAGAAAATGAAGTAAATGATGAAGACCTAGAAGCTAAAATGGACACCCTAGGCAAGGGAAAACAACCATTGAAATTGATACAAGGTCTTGGTGAAGATGAAGAACAAGACAATGGTGATGAGGAGGAAGGAGAAGAAGGTGACAAGGGAAAATCCCTAATTTTTGTCATGCCACTGAGCAAGAAGGCTTAAGGACCAAAGAAGAAGTTGACAGTAACACCTCCACCACCAAACAAGCCAAAGACCAGGGCACTTGTTAGTGATGAGTAGTCTCGAAAGAATAAAGTAGTAGAGTCTATCAAGCCTAGTGCCCTTAGAACCAAAAGAAGGAGATTGGTCAGAGGACCACCTAAGAGGAAATCTAAGTCTATTGATGAGATATGTGCAGACATAAGAAGTTCCATAATATTATCTAGTTTTAGATTTGTTAAATATGATACACTAGATAATGATGATAGAAATACAATTGAGGAGGCTATGGCAGAAATGATCTCAAATTTTAAACTAGCTCTTAGTGAAATAGAGAAATAGATACCTCATGACTTAAATGATAGATTGAAAATAAGTTGGAAATAGGTAGAGTAAGAAGAGGAAAAGATAAAAACTGACACATTAGTTAGAGTAATGAATGATCTATCCCAAGAGCAACAAGAAATATTTTTGGAGCAGTATAGGAGCATATTTGTTCCAAAATATAGAACATTTTTGATATTATTGAATAAAGAGGAAGTTGTACAATATCAAAGTGAGTTGGTGTGGATGATCATTTTTGGACTATCTATAAAGAAAGTAGAGACATACATTGTAAATATCGAAGATGATTACAATAATGGAGAAAGTTTAGGTGTGTCAAGTCCACAAGGCATCATGTCCCCTATACATGCCAACACCCCTAACACTCTAGAAGCTGAGAAATCAAGGCTCACAAATTCAGAGGTAGATGGTGAAGAAAAAGAAACACATGTAAATAATAAGATTATTTCAACACCTCATATTGAGGAAGGAAAATAATCAAATAAATTTAAATAGAGTGCAACTTTTTTTGTCTCGAGCATAGATGTACAAGCATAGCTGAGTGGTGACACCCCTTCACCAACTCATAAGGTAGTACCGAGCAGCAACACTCCTTCACCTAGTAGAAAGAGGAAAGAAATACAAGATGTTAAACTAGATATTGAGGTTAGTTTGGATGAAATAATAGAGATGCCACAATTGGACATAGAAAATATCACCTTGGAGTAAACTATTTTTCTACAAGAAGTTTTGGCAAAGAAGAAAAGACAAAAAGAGCTCAAGAGAGAGCACAAGTAGAAACATGTATTGTATGATGTAAAGGATATTTTTATTGATGCTTTTGACATTCAAAATTTTGAAGAAGATGCACCAATCATAAACCAGCTTGTAAATATAGTTGATTTAGTGAATGCTAGAAGTATGGAATCAAATGAGAAGCTAATGGATTGGTCTCCTAGAAGATTTGAAACTAAGGTTGTGGAAAAAGTCTCCATAATCATTTCCAAAGCAAAAAGTGCAACTACAAGAGAAAGTATAGGTTATGATTGAGTTAATTCAAAAGGTACAATATTTGTACACAAGTTTTTCAAATGTGCCAAGATTTACTAACAATATTTAAGTACAAATAAATAAAATTTAGGATGAGATGAAGAGATCCATCAATATTATTTCAGAGTCAGCAGAAAAAAGCATTGATCACTGCAATAATCAATTGAATGCTCAAGACACATTGGCTAAGCTTTAGGTATCTAACAACAATATGAGATCCAAATTGATCTCTATTCAAAAAATGATGAAACCTCATTTGGAGGTCATGTAGAGAGAACTGAAAATACCTAGGATCTTATCATAGAAGATCATAATCTTTCAGTGGCTGATAGTTTAATTGATTTGGCTGCAAGACTTTAGTTGTAGAATAATATTTTGGATGCAACAAGAACCACATGGGATCATACATTGTGCATGATCACCAAAGTTCATAAGGAATTCATTGAAAAATATGGATCACTTCCATGCATTCCACCCCAACAACAATGACATATAGTGTTAAAAAATAAAGGGGAAATAGACATGATAAGGGGAATATGATGTGAAATGTCAAATACAGGTAAAGGGAGAAATATAGATTTGAATAAAGGTTAGAGGGGGAGATTATTGGCATCTCTAACCATTATTATCTATTAGTGCCAACCACTTAGTCATTTATAAGGTAGAGTCAAACAGTCATCACTGTGGTTGAGCTACTCTATATAGGTTGAGTCATGTACATAAACAAGAATGTACCAAGCTCTATAGGAGCTGAGTAATTTTTTGGTCATAGAGTACTTTCTATACGAGCTGAGCTCATTAGCAACCAATAAAATTCCAAGTATATTATTACTAAGTTATATAGTGTGTTCCGAACATAATACATGTTGAGAATCAGAAGACTAATATAAGACAATCAACAATAATGACAAGCATTAAGAAACAATAAAGAACAAGCATTGTAAAGTTTACATAAAAGTCAGTAATAGAACAGAGTTTGAGGAAAAATGATTATTAGTCCAACTTGGAAGGAACATTTAATTTTTTTTGAGGTTGTTACAAAAAATTTACATGATGTGGATTATATATCCCTATGTTATGTGTTTAATGATCAAGATGAAGAGGAAAAACATGGAATCATCTAGAATAATCTTTATGAAACATTTTAAATAGAAATAATATTAACCTAGATCATAAGCATGTGCAATAAGAGCAAGGGTAGGGAGGTGTATACATGCAAACAAGAAGTAATATGCAAGAGAAGGATTGAGAATAGGTTAGAAGTTAGTAAAGGATTTTGTTATCATCTAACAGAGCAAGGAGAATACTCAAAATCAGCTTAGAGAGAAAATTGAGAGTCAAGTACTGAATCAATTTAACTGACTTGAATCAAGGTAAATCTCTTAACAGAGTGGTCTTAACAGATGGGTCTTAACAAAGTGGTCTTAACAGATCATTGTAAATATCCTAACATAGTCCTTATTTTTTTGTAAGTGTTAAATCCTCTAACAAGGTAAGAACTAGTAGTCTCTTAAGCCTTTAATATGGAAGACTCCTCACAAGGTAGATCATATCTTATGATCAAACATTGTAACCTATTGGTACACATATGGAACCAAATTTTAAACTTTCAATTTCAAGTTTTGAACCTTTTAGTTTGAGGTTGTGAACCTCTTTGAACTACTTCAAGCTTGATTCAAAGTGGTTCGAAGTGGTTCAGAGCTTCGAAATGGTTTGACATGCAGATTTAGAATCTAGGTTCAGGCTCAATATTTTCAAGGTACACCAATTCAATGTTCATTACTCAGAGGTGCAACCACATGGCCTAGATTCTTAGATATTCATAGTTTAGAATGTTTGAAAAGTTTAATCCAGTTCAGAACTCAACTCATCAATTGAATTGCAAGTTTTAGTGAAAAAGTTCAAAACCTAAAATGTCGGGGCTACCTCTTAGGTACATATCACTCCAAGTCAAAATTTCATTCACAATCAGTCAATCCTATGATGGAATGTAATCAATATGAATTGTGCATAATATCCTTAAATGAGGGTTTTGAAACATGGAGATTTCTACATTTGAGAGAAGATGTCATGCGAGGCTAACAATGATGGTAGCTCCATGAATCTTCATTGGATCATAAAAATGCTTAGTTACTTGGGGATGTGCAAGTCCATATGAATTTTTTTTTATGGATTGAATAAGGCTTCGAAGGTGAAAGTCATGCATTTGCAAATATTGTTGGAAGAAGCTGCTGTAATTTCTATGACCACGAATTTGCAAGAAGCCAAAATATTAGTCTGAGTGCAGGGGGTATAAATCCAGATCTAAAATTTGGATCAATCCCATTCTCAGATATGTTTGAGGAAAATTAGTTATCTGAACCTCCTCCAAGAGGTTTGAAAATATTCTTGATGGATAGAAAGTTACACATGTTTTAATGCAACACTGTCAAAATGATCCATGACACCCAAAAAATGATGCCAAAAAAAATAGATCCTATTTTTGGGGTCATATATAACAATCAAACCTTTGGATTGGAATGAATTTCAGATATGTATGGACACACCTATTTCTATAAATAATCTCCAAAGAAGTTTGTTAGATTACTTATGGATCAAAAGTTACAAGTTTTTGAGTGCAACACTATCAGATCAGCAATGACAGTGACAAAATGCATAGAATAGTAAAATAGTCATGTTGTGGGGGTTTTATCTCATGATCCACCATTGGATTGACCTAAATTTTTGATATGTGTTGTAAATGCTATTTTAGCAAATCCTCTTCAAACAAAATTGCAAGATTCCTTTTAGATCAAAAGTTATTCTCATATGAGGACAATGTTGTCAAAATTGCATATGACTATCATAAAACAACGACAACACTTTAGAACCAGCAGATGCCACCTGTCAGCATGCATATATCATAGGGGCCTCATATTTTCAAAGATATAAGACAAGGTTTATTATGATATAAACACATGGAAAAGAGGAAGTCATGAGGTTTTTCAAGATTCAGTTAGGGAAACTGAAAAGTTTTCATGGGAAATGAGAAGATAATAAAGAGGCTAGCAGAAGACAAAGGTGGGGGGTTCCATCTTCTACTCTTTCCCCGAGACTACAGACTATGTGCTACAGCAAAGGGGAGGAAATTTTCTAGATTTTTTCCACTTCTTGTGTGAGAGAGATAGGGCAGAGTTTATTTTCTGAACTGTGTGTCAAGGATAGGAGAAATTTGGATTTGTTGATGTAATGTTAAAGAAAAGAGTTTCAGTTTTTCTTTTAGATAGTGATTTTTGATTGTAAATGTGTAAGAGGATCTTTATTGTTCTTTACATTTAGAGGAGGGAGACTAGAGGATAATTGTATCAAAACTTTAACTATGATGCATTTTCCTTCCACTAATAAAAATCATTGTATCATTCTTAGTTTTCTCTAAAATTTATTTCATTGTCACTATTTTTGGATTATGCTATCACTGCAAGATATCTCCTAAAGTTTTGATTCCTCATTTTCTCAAAAGGATGGAGAATACTTCTTTGATCTTGTTTGCTTAGTAATGCAACATTTGGGCAAGTGAACTTTGTGTTGTATGTTTGGAATATGGCCTCAATTGTAACACACACACTTCAACATGGTCATGTATGCGGATTCATCCTAAGATGAACATGAGATTCTTCACTCAAAATTGATCCAACAAGGTGACCTATTGCATTCTATCTAGAAGGATTTGCCTATTTAATATCCTTAGATTTGAAGTGTAGGCAACCAAACCCCCTAGGAATGAAGGATTTAAAAAAATTAATCTATATGCACATGCAAGTAATCTAAATGATTATGCAATTATTCTAAGAACTTGTAAAACAAACTAGGTTAAACATATGCATTTTAAAAGCTAGATGGGATTAAGCTAAGAATGTAAACATATGAGAATATGTGAGCTAAAATGAGTATAAAATGCAGTAGCAATTCGATATCAATTAAAAATCAATCCTCCTTAATGAGGAATTAGGGGTTGCTTATATAGAATTCCTGAAATCCTTCAGTGGTTGAGATCAACTCAAATTGATGGTTAGGATTGAAGCATAGTTTTAGTCATAGTGGAAGATTCCAAATTTAGATGGAGTTAATTGCCTCAAATCCTGAGTGCAAGAAACAGTTAACTCAGATAGACTTCAGTGTGAGAGCAAGTGATTTGGATAACTTCTAATTTGATTAATAGTTAACTAGGACTTTCCAGTTTGAACTGAAGAGTAGAATTAGGAAAGATATTTAATTTAATAAAGTATAAATACTTTAGATTAAATTAAATTTAAATAAAATAGGTTCAATGTGACTAGTATGAGTAAATACTATAGGAATTAAATAAAGAATGTGATGAATGCGGATTAGGGTTTTTTGCATTTGACAATTAAGTCAAGTAGCAAGTACTAAAATAAGAATTTCCTAGTGACATAGGACTTAAGATTGATTAAAATAGACCAAAATTGGTGATCATGGCAATGAGGAAATTTTGGGGTATTACATGTGTCATCTGCTATTCTTTTCTGTTCATTTCTTTTCAGTTTCTTAGTTTCCTCATCTACTTTCTATATACGGGTTGATGTTTGTTATCCTTTTTTGCTTTTTGGTTAAAAGCATCCATATTCAGATTCACTATAAATCATATACGAGGAGTTGTACCCGGATAAGTTCAGAGGGTGCTTACACTTTTTCAATAGTGAAGTGACCAAACTGTTAGTGGTGATTAATCTTCTTGTTTGGGCATTTAGAGTTATTTTGTACATTTTTCTCTGGAGGACAATTTGTTCACTAACATAACCTTAACTAGTTAACTTTATTACTATAGTAGTGAAAATTTTTGGGTGTCATCCCAACCCAATTTTACCTTCACCTTGCAGGGTTTTTGGGTAACAAATATTGTGTTATGTGTTTTTATTTTCATGCATGTGATTGGTCAAATTTATATGTTATAGCAGATTTACATTATAGGTTTTACATGCACAAGTTTTTGATAGATGTGAATGAATTGGTGAAAAGTTTAAAGTATTAAAGATTCTAATTCATCCCCTCTCTCAGTATCCTATTTATCCTTCTTATTACTCCATCACTCGATACCTCTGAGACTATAATTCAGATTTATAATCTAGATTTGTTGATGCTATTCCATCTGAAGAATTTGTCTCTGATTTCTGTGACATATCTTTAGTATATTCCCCCCTTGTTATGCGATACTCTTATTTCCTACTTATTATTCTATACTATTTCCCCCCCCCCCCCCCCCCCCTTATTTTTGTCACTTATGGGTTGGGGTTTTCTAGGGTTAACTTGTACTTATCAAAAAACTTTTGTTTATTTTCCAAAGTTTTTGAAAAGCCTTTATTCCATTGCTCCTTTAGTTTTTCAAATACTTGAAATTGAATTTCTAACTCAACATCTAGATCAATTAGGCTTTCAATATTTGAGAAATATGTGTCTTTATTCAAAATATTCTACACTATAGACACTTCTTTCTAAATAATCTCCAAATGTGGTAGTAGCAGGAATTGAATTAATATCAACATGTTCCTCATTTCACTATCTCAAACCGTGAGCTCGACTATCCTTTGCTAACCAAATGTTAACTTATGATATGAGTGTGAGCTTGAACTTGCATTCTTCCCAATGATATAGTACAATCCCTCATGTCAACATATATTAAATCAATAGATCATTGATTCTCCCATGTGAAGAACTCAATATCACAAAGTTTCATATACAAAGAATGAATAGTCTTCAAAATTTATTCTAACCGTGTAATAAAATTAGAAAGCTCTAATTTTTTGTTTACAATTTCTCAAGAGAGTTTCTCCAAAAATTTTTGCTCAAATTTTCCCTCAAACCATTGCATCAATTTGTCTTTGGCCTCAATATCTTCTAATTGAACCTTATAAATTATATACACTAACTGATCAAAATTTTGATGTTGATTATTTAAGTTAGTGATTCCAAATGCATCAACAAAAATATCTTTAATAGTATGTAATACCTATTTCTCTTTGTGCTCTCTCCTTATCCTTTCTTGGTTTGCCTTGTGGCTTAACAAAGTTTGCAAATCCTGCATTTTCTCTAATTTCAAGTTTTTTAAGTCATACATGGGTAAAGTAATTTCCTCATCTAGACTTACTGACTCATCTACCTTATCTTCTATTTGAGTCATAATCTAAGATTGTGGGGTTGTATCACTAGGTAGTGATATTTGCAATAGTTTACCCTTCTCAATCAATCTAGATATTTACTGCTCCTCCTCATGCGTAAGTGTCAGCTTTTTCTTAGGAATTCCAGTCAGTGGTTCTGATGGTTTTGCATTTGGAAAATGTATAAGAGCATGTGCATCTTCTTGCTCTTTTGGTTTCTTATCATCTTCTGCCAACTTTGTTCCTTTGACTTCTTCTATCTTCACCTCAGTTTGAAATATAGGCATACTAGTAAATTGTGGAAACACAATTATAGCCTTTCCTTTTTGCTTGAAACTTTTATCCCCACTAACTGATGTAACCTCAAAATTATTAGTCTTTTCACTTTCAATCCTTGGATGATCTACGATTTGTAACAAAATTGGAATGGTGCTAGGTAGAGATGTATCAGATTCAACATTATTCAAGTTTTCTTATGTTAACACATTCTAATCATCTTGTGATGAAATAGGAATTTCTTCAATGGTGACAATATCTTGTTCACATCCTTAATACTTGCCTAATTTCCTCAACAAGTTTTGCAACTTTTGCTGCATCATCTTCTTCTTTGACTTCTCCATCTCTTTCCTCTTCTTCCTCATCTCCTTTATTAGCCAATGGATTGAGCAACTCAAATGCTTGCTTCCATATATATATTTATGCTCTCTTTCTCAACTTGATGAGCTTTATTCATAACATTTTTGTATAGGGTAACAAACATCTGTGCCTTCCCTAAATCTACCATTGTTTGTGCTAAATTGGTCCCCCTAATTTTCCTTTTACTGGATAATGCCCACTTCCACTTACCATCAACCTTATTGTAGAAATTTTTATGAAATGCCTTCTCCTAACTCTATAGGTGTAGACTCAAATTGTATCATCATTTCTATCAAATATTTTAAAAGTTTTTCTTGATATTCTTTATTTAAGCAATCAAAATTGATGTCTTTGAACCATGCCAAGCTTGCTAGTTTAGTTATTTCTTGACATACCTTATCTACAATTATTGGAGGTGGTCTCTAGATAATCTAAAATTTTCTCAAATCGTTAGACTCAATTTCTTATCTTCTTCGTCCTCTGTTACAACTAATTTTCTCTTTGGCCTCTTAGGAATGTTGTACTTAGGTGAATTGACATGTTTCCTCTTTGCTAGATATTCTTTTGTTTTGGCAGCTAGGGGATGGTCTATATTTGATCTCTTTATTATTCTTCTTTTAGGATCTCAAGGTGTAGAAACCTTCTACACATCTTTCATGAGATAATATTTTACTTTAAGATCAACAATTATCACTATATTTTTCTTAGTTTCCTTATGCTCAACAACAACTAGCTCTTTGCCTTTTCCTTCCTTGGATTTATCTGATTATTCTAATCCTTTTGTTGGAAATATAAGAGGAGTAACTGAGAGGGGAGGGGTGAATTAGTTATCACTAAAATAAATCTAGATCCCTTAGATGTTAGTTCAAAACAAACTTTGAAAATTGAATACTGATGATGCTCGGTAAACCAAGAAAATACTGTAACTTGGTAAACACTATGTTTTCTCAGTAAACACTAACATGCACAAATTTTGATATGATCTATAATTATTATTACTTTAACATAGTTGCAAACACATAAAATTAAATAACACATTTGACACTAAGATTTAATGTGGAAATCCAATTTTGGAAAAACCACCAATTGCAACTACTTATTGTTTTTCACTCTTCTAAAGTGAGCCCTGTTAGGAGCCAACCTGTTAAAGGTTAAAAAACACACTATTAGGTGTGACCTTGTTAGAGGATTTAATCACCTTTCTAGGAGTGTCCTTGTTAGAGGTCTTGAAACAATTCAATAGAACTATCACCATGTTAGAGGATTTAAAAATGGTTGTTAAACCAACTCTGTTAAGAGATTTTAGATCAATGCTACAATGGTTAGAGAGTAACAATGAAATGAATTGATTGTGATGCAACTAAATTGTTGAATCTAGATCTCTTTTTTGTTTAAACTTGATCCTTCTAGATTGAATATTACTTTTTTTTCTCTAGAAGGATACTTGCTTATCCTTCAAGTTCACACCCTCTTTTTCTTATCAATTTAATCAACACACTTGCACACACTAGAAATCTCAACTTGACCTTTTATTTATAGCTTCCAGATTGTCAAGTCAGCTCAAATATAACTTAGAATAACTAATATTCATCACCTTAGTTGGTTAGAACCAATAAGGAAAATAATTAAGCTTAATATGCCAAAATAAGAAAATCCTTCATTAGCCGACCTTGTTTGGTAGACACTAACTTTTGAAATGATTTCCTATGTTAACCAATAGAAGCTTGGTTAGCACTACAAACTTGCAAAAATCCTTTGGCACTTGAGTGATCTCTATCAAAATTAGTTCCATCCAACTTTCCTTCATTAACTAAGTGATCTCGATTAACACTCATCTTCAACACACTTTCCTTTGTCTCTTGAGTGAACTCAGTAGACACTGACAATACTCGGTAGACACTACTTTCTAAACTTGGCAAACACATGGTAGACATAGAAAACTATCTTCACTACCTGAGTGAGCTCAGCAAGCACTGACTAAAATTGATAGTACATTTGTGTAACATCAAAGACAACACACAATCAATCAATTGTATCCAACACCTTCCCCTTCTTCACCATCCTTGTACTTAGGAATTTCCTTCTTCCTTTTCTTATCTGTCTTAGAATCACTTATCTCTACATTCATTTGATTGTTTACTGTGTCATATGTGTTGAAAATAGATTGATACAAGTATGAATATGTGTTTCAATCATTATTTTTTCACTGATGTAAAACTTGCTACTTGCTAGTAAGACAATTTCTTAGATGATTTGAGTACTATCATTTATTTGATTGATGAAAAAGATTTGATCAAATGAGGTGACAATAGCACCTAGAGGAAAGGTTAAGTTATGATATGGAAAAGAGGTACAAAGACTAGTTAAGATAGTGATATTATAGTACATTAATTATGTACTTAAGTTTGCAAAGGTTGGATACATTGACAAAGTATAGAAGAAAAAGAGAGAAGAATTGAATTTTCCAAGCTTGATCGAGTGAACAGTATGTGCCAAGCATTAGAAGCAAGTTAATTCCAAGTGTTAAAATTATGAGAAAGATCATGAATTTGATGAATTTGAGCCAATAAGTTTGATTTCTTGGATTGTGTGAACCATGTGAAAGATAAGCTTGATGAGCTGGTGGCATAGAATTCAATATGAACTATGTTTTAGGCAAATCCAAAGAGGATTGAAGGAGAAGTTCCTAGAAGGGAATAAAATGAAAAGATGGGTAAATTCATCGAATCCTACCTAATCCTACCTAACCTTACGATGAACAATAGAGGATTAATGAAAAAAAGATCTAATTTCTCTTTATAAGGGGATACAAGGCATGAAACAACAATTGGCATGTGCGAGAACCCAAGAAAGACAAGGAGTCTAGTGTGTGGTTTCATATGGTGGCCGAACTATAGATTCTACAATTGGCATGCAAAGTAAGAAGACTTAAGGGTATGGATGCTTGAAGGGTGGAAAAGCTCTCAGAGCTAAAGTGTGTGAAAGCTAAGCAAAATGGAGAATTGAAATAAATATCTGTAATTTGGAAAGTGAGTTGTAAGTTCTTATCAGATCAAGCCCTACTGTTACCTTCTAACCATTGTATTGGTCTAGGGTAAATCCTTTGGATTAAGGTTGACCTAACATTCATTTGTAAATCCTTTAACTAGGTGATAGTCCAAGTGAATGATCTAAAGTCCTCTAACAAGGCTCACTCCTAACAGGGTGATTGAAATCCACTAACCAGGTCACATTTAACAGTGTACATTGTAACCTTTAATAGGGTTGGCCTTTCATAGGGCATTACTTTAGAAGAGTGAGAATTAGTAGCATGTTACTAGTGGTTTTTTCCAAATTGGGTTTCCACAAAAAATCATTGTGTCAAATGTGCTATTGAATTTGTTACCTTTCATGCTTACATTTTTGCAAAGTTGATTTGACAATAACCTACAAGTTTAAGTGATTGTATGATCTAATGGATGCATGCATGATGGAAATTTTTTATGGATATGGGTTCACTAAATTGTGAAAAGTTTTATTTGTAAATCTAGACCTTGGATAACTAATTCACCCCACCTCTCAGTTATTTTAAAGAATTCCCACAATTGGTAGAGCCTAGCTACTTAAGAGGACTAGTTTGAAGGTACTAGAAGAAAAAAGATCAAAATGTCAAAAAGATAGGTACCCAAGCTTAATAGAGATAACTTCCTTGCATACAAAAGTATGATGAAGCTACACCTTGAAGGTTTTAGAGATCATGCACAATCTACCACACCATAGAGCATGTTGATCTTGTAGGAGCACTAACTACTAAAGATCTAAAAAAGAAGAAAGAACATAACCAAAAAATGTTAGAGATTTCCTTTGCCCTAAGTTATGCCGAGTTTGATGATATCAAGGGTTGTGATAGTACAAAGAAAATGTGGGATGCACTTCATATCATTTATGGAGGAGATACAAATGTTTTAAGAGCCAAATTTAAAAGTCTTAGAGGTAAGTTTGATGATATGAGAATGCAAGAAGTTGAGAATATTTCTCAATATTGCTCTAGGATAAAAGTTGTTGTTAATGCCATAGGAGGAGCTAATGGTAAGATAGATGATGATACTATGTTGAGTAAAGTTTTGAGGATACTTTTTCCCATTTATGCTATTAGAGTTTCTATAATACAAGAATTGAGATGTATACCAGGTTCTAATTTGACTCTTGAAGGTCTGATAAGTAGGCTTACTAGTTTTGAGCTATCTAACTTTCCTTCTTCCTTTTCTTATCTATCTTGGACTCACTTGTCTCTACATTCATTTGATTGTTTATTGTTTCATATGTTCCAAATGGCTTGACGTTTGCATTAATATCTTCTAAAAAAAGTGTTCTGATTGTTGTTGTGACTTCATCAACATTAACCTCACAAGGTATCAACCTTAACCATGCAATTCTAGGTAGTACTGATTGTGCATAATAATTTTTTTTGTTTACTATAAAACATATCTCATCAAAATATTTATCTACAATAGATTTTGGAATCCTCATTCGATTTCTCATTTTATTTTTGAATTCCTCAAAATAGTTATACAAAATTGCTTCAAAATTTTCTTCCAACTAACTTATCAAGTCACTTATCTATTCCATAGTTGGCCTATTACTATCCCATATTACTATGCCAATTGTAGGAAAAGAGTTCTATACATGGAAAAATATACAAACTAATAAAGATTCAAACTTACACGATGTGTTCTTTGCTTTCCTTATTGCTCCTAGATTCTCTGTCAGTTGTTGTAGTTGTAGCTTAGAAATATCATAATTATGATCCTTTTTGACAATTTTGTAGCCTAGATCTACTACAACACATGGCACACTATTCAATTTGCTAGACTAGAATAATTTGTGTGCTATCACTTGTACTACAAATTCAATCATAGGATCATCAATTCTATCAAATGACATCGCTCTACCATTCCACTTGGCTCTGGTTGACTTTTCAATCTCATTTCATGTTGCACACCTTATGGTCTTTGATCTATCCAAGGTAGGGTATCCAATAACTCAATTTATTGTGGCCTTGTTAATTTTGATTGGTCCTCCTTCTAACCATACCTTCATATCATGAACAGAGCTTAGGAAAATCTTTATCTACTCTATTTTGAAATTTTTTGAAAAATTAGGGCATAGGTAAGCCCTTTCTTAGCAATGATCTTGTATTCATCCCTTAGTACTCCATTATTACACAACTTCTCATAAGCTGCTCTTAACTCAAAATCTCTAGTTTCTCCAATTTTGGATATGTAACAAGATCTCACATCCTCAATTGTCAAAACCCTTGGTTGAATTGAAAATAGGGTGCAAATTTCATCTTTAGTTACTTCAATGTTTGTACGATCCTTGAAATTGGGTGGGAGATGCTAGTCATTCCTCATGATTTGTGCACTACTCTCTTTCAACATTTCACCTACAATTGCCATTTCAAACTAGGGTTTTTGAAAGAAAACTTTTCTATGATATCCTTAGAAATTAATTAACTTGGCACTGAAAGTTCTAATTACTGAATTTTGTTAGATTATCAATGTTGCATTGTAATTCACTTGATTTTTTGCTAAAGTTCTCCTTGATCACCTCTAAATTTTCTTTGCACTCTAAATTCACTTGATGAAGTAGAAATGAATGCTCAAATTTGACAAATACCTTCAATTTTCTATTTAAGTCTATAATAAATGTGTTTGTACTTGGTAGGTGTATGAGAACTATCTTGATCTCCATGCTTATTTATGAACACTCAGTTATCATTGCCTTACTCGACCAATACCAATTCATTCAATCAATGCATCAACCTAGTTAACATAAGTTATGAGTTTATATTGCAATGCTTGGTCAATACAATCTATATTATTGATGCTCAATACTTCATGTTGTAAATGATTCTCTTTCACTTTTCTCTCTATAGATCTGTTCTTGATGCATCTTTTCTTATGTAGATATGAATTTAAGCACATTTTATGTTAGGAACTGATGTAAGATATATCATTAAGTATATAGTTCCTACATACCTTCTTTATTTAGTTAGTTCTGATGTGATCATCTGATCCATTGGATTAGGTGATCTCAACTTCGCTTGCTCCATTGCTTTCAACTTTCACTATCTCTTTCCATGTTTTCTTTACCTCATATATTTCTTTACCTTTTTAGTTTCCATTTTTTTGTGTTGGTACTTTGGTTCTATAATTTATACTACCATGTCCAACTTCGAGACAACTAAACCAAACTAGTTCTCCATTCAACCATTTCTTGTAATTTCCTCCAAAATGTGTCTTAATGCAATTCTATGGAATGTGCCCATATTCTCCACAATAATGATAATTATACCATGTATTGTAATCCAAATTATGAGAGTTCCCTTTTATTGGTGCATGTGCTTTGTTTTTCATATGTCAGCCAGTTAGATTTTGTCTTGAATCTACACTCATGAGCTCTATGTCCACATTTTTGACAATTATAGCAATGCCCTTTAAATCTAAATGTAGTGGGTGGATCACTTTTCTTTGATTTGCATTCATGTGCTTGATGTCCTACCTTCTTGAAATTAAATAAATTACCAATAGACTTAGGTTTAGAAGTTTTCATACCATTCTTGCTTATGCAAGTATTGGCTATTTCTCCAAGTTTACCATGTAGTGATGAGATGTAGGTTTTGTTGGAAACTTACAATTGGAAATTTTTTTGTTTTGTCATTGATGTCAAATATATGAATGAGACATATTGCTACCTAATCTAAATGTCATATCTATTTGATTTATGAAGAGGATTTGAGAAGTTACTCATAACTATAGCACTTAGAGGAAAATCTGACGTTATGAAAAGAAAACTACACTAAACACTTGATTAGATAGGTTTTGATAAAGAAAAGTAATTATTTATGTTAAGATGGCTAAGCTAAGTTGAGCAAAAGAGTAAAATACTAAGGAGTGGTGAGTAATGCTAGTGTCAACCAAGCTATAGTTAGTATTGAGAAAATCTATTATTGATTTAGCATTAGCATCGACTGAGCAAGTTTGTTGATGCCAAGCAAGAAGCTTTACAATGACTGAGTATTTTAGTGTTGACTGAGTATTAGATTTAGAGATTGTTGAGTGATAATAAGAGAATAAAATTAAAAGAAATCATAAGATCAAGCCAACTCAATTGATTTCTTGGGAGATGTAAAATGTGTTGAGATAAGATTGATGAGTTGGATCATTATATTCAAGGAGGTAATTAGGTAAAAATGTAACAAATAGATTCTAGAAGATGATCAAGAAGATGAACATAGACATTGAATAAAATTGAATCTAATCATAAACCCTAAGATCTAAGGTAGATGTAAAAAATGGTAAAGCACAAATTGCATATTTAAAGAGATGCATAACCAAACATTTAGTGTTGTGTCTAATCTCCCAATCAAGCCTAGCTAGTGTGTGTATGAGTGAGTTTGTATGTGATGAAATGCATATAGAGAAAGGTTGATTAGAAACATAGAAGTGTGTGAATGTGAAGATAAAGGAGAAAGATTGCAGATATGATGCTATTATTGATAAGTGAAATAGAGAAAAAGGTTCAAGTGTTGACAAGAAGAGTGGACTAATTTCTTGAAAGGTGTCCAAGTAGATCATGATCAGAGATGAAAGTGAAAGGCTCATCAGTGAACCAACATAATGACTAAATTGAGATCTGAACCAAAAAAAGTGAGTTGTAATCACATAGATCAAACCTACTATCTTATAATAATAAATATTTTTTTATTTAAATCCCTTTAATAGAGGTTGACCTAAAAATTATTGGAAAACTTATCTATGTAAATCATTTGACTAGGTGACATTCTAAATGAAATGATCAAAGTCCTCTTTCAAGGCCACTCTTAATAGGGTGATTAAATCCTCTAACCAGGTCACATTTAATAGTGTGTATTGTAACCTTTAATAGGGTTGTCTCCTAACAAAGCTCACTTTGAAAGACTGAAAAGAGTGACATGTTGTTGGTGGTTTTTCCCAAATTGGTTTTCCACATAAAATCCTAATGTCAAACTATGATGAATGTTTATATTTGATAATTTTTCCATTATACAATGCAAGTTATGTTTATGACTATTTTACAGTAGTGACTGAGCAACAACATGATAAGAAGAATAATGAAGTATTTAATGTTTAATTATTCAGGTGGTACATATAGACCTTGAGTAACTAATTCCCCCCCTCTCCTTAGTTATTCAAAATATTTATAGCAATTGGTATTAGAGCACAATACTTATAGAGAAAAATTTGAAGGTAATTAAAGCTAAATATCATGATGAACAAGAGAGATGTACCCAAGCTGAACAAGGAGAACTTTCTTGAATGGTAGACCCTAATGAAATTGCACATATCCAATATCAATGATGTTGCTATCAAGTTTTTGGAAAATAAATATGTAGAAGTAACAACTTCTCCTCTGTCTACTGATCAAATGAGACATAAGTTAGATCATAACCAAGAAATGTTGGAGATTTCCTTAGCCCTAAGCTATGCCAAGTTTGATGACCTAAAAGATTGCAATAGTGCAAAGAAGATGGACAGATTGAAGACCATATATGGAGGTGATGACAATGTTTTAAGAGCCAAATTAGAAAGCCTGAGAGGAAAATTTGATGATATGAGAATGATGGAAGGAGAGAACATAGTATAATACTACACAAGATTTAAAGAGATTGTTAATGCTATTCGAGGTGCAAATGGAGAAATCAAAGATGAAATAGTGATAAGTAAGGTATTGGGGTAAAAGCACAAACCTATGTCACCCATTTGTAAAGGAAAAGGCTAACAAAAGTATAATTATTTGCCTTCGATGACATAAAACTAGTATTATTATTTAAAATTAAAAAATGAAGTAAACTAATGAAATGTGTAGAAATGGATGGAGTTTAGGATTATAATTTTAAATAATTACTTGGAATAAGAATTGATATATTTTCCTAATTTTTATTCATGATATTTTAGTTGCTGAAAAATGCTGAAAATTAGGGGTTTAGTTTCCACCACAAAACTATATGAAAATATAGTTATTTTCATTTCAGCTCAGACTATGCTATATATAACATATATAGATATAACAATAAAATATAAAAATTGGCTTTAGACCTATATTTTCTCTTTTATAATGATTCAAATTTCAACTCACTTGAAATCAATAGTTTTCATCTCCCACCACATTTTTGAAAACAAGTCTATTCTGACCAAAATAAAAATTATACATTCTTGAAGAGGAATCTCTCCTCTAGAATGCCATATAATTTTTTATTTTTTTTAATATGATTTAATATTTTTTTCTTTCTCAAAATTAACATCTTTTTGAGTGTTAAAATATGTGCTTGTAGAACTTTTTAATTATAATATACTATATCTAATTAAAACACTATAAACTCTATATGATAATATTCTTGACTTTGAGTTCTATAAAATGTTGTTTATATGTTACTAAAAAAAATCATAAAAAATGAGTTTTCTGAAATAATTTTATTTCTTTAGTAATTGGATACAAACTAGTATAAAACATGCATTTAATAA
Source organism: Cupressus sempervirens (assembly GCA_028749045.1). Taxonomy (NCBI): domain Eukaryota; kingdom Viridiplantae; phylum Streptophyta; class Pinopsida; order Cupressales; family Cupressaceae; genus Cupressus; species Cupressus sempervirens. Next base: position 106,128,220 of record CM053793.1, on the reverse strand, counting down.
ACATTTCTAATCAAAAAAGTGTGAGACCATATATAAGCTAGCTAGAATGAATTTATCTAGACCATATGTTTGAACAAAATTGATTTTTGGATAGAAACACTCAAATTTGGTCATTCTGATAAGTCAGCCTAAAAGCTGACACAACTTTGTACTTTTACCCATTGAGGACTCTACTCCCTATCTATGCCATTAGAGTCTCTACAATCCAAGAATTGAGATGCACACTAGGTAACAACTTGAACTTAGAAGGTGTAATTGGTAGAATTAATTCTTTTAAGATGTCTAATTTTGATAACTATAGACCTGCTACCATTGAATTTGCTTTCAAGTTCCAACTTGTTCTTAGCAAGAAGAAAGGAAAACATGTGAAGAGTGAAAGTGATAGTTCTAATGATGAGATTAATGAACTTAAAGCCCTCATTACAAAAAGGTTTGGAAGAGGAAGAGGTAAATACAAAGGAAAACTACCTATAATTTGTTTTTCATGCAACAAAGTTATTCATATTGCTACTAGATGTCATGACAGAGAGGATAAGGATGAAAGGAAGGAAAAATAAAGGAGAAGAAATGATGAAAAAGGTAAGAAATATTGTTATATTGCTAAAGAAAAGACTGACAATGAATCTGAGAGTAATGATGATGAAGTTGTCTATGTTGCTATGAAAGAAGATTCTAATGCAGATGAAAAAATTGCATTAATTTCTTATGTGAACAAAAGTGATAGATAGATAACTGATAGTGGATGTTCCAATCATATTACTAGTGATAAAGAAAATTTTGAATATATAGGTCCATACAATGGTGGATGTGTTAAATTTGGTAATAATATCCCATGTGTTATAAAAGGTAAAGGCACTATTCAACTGACTAACAAGATAACATGTGACAATGTTTACAACATTGAAGGACTTAACTACAATTTGTTGAGTGTTTCATAGCTGAAAAAAACAAGTTATACAGTTGAATTTCACAAAAAAAAAAACAAGATACATGACGGTGATTGTAAGCTAATTAGAACTGGTGAGTAGACAAGAGGTAACTTATTCTATCTAGACCTATCAAGTGAGCCATGTATGTTTGCACAACAAGAATATGTTTGGTTATGGCACAAAAGATTATGTCATCTAAACTTTGACAATTTGGTGAGTATAAATAAGATGAAGAAATTAAGAGGATTACCTAAACTAAAGAATCTTGGTAATTCTATCTATAAATAGTGTCAATTAGGAAATATGACGAAGTCTAGTTTCAAGAGTAAAACATATACTACCAGTGATATTTTAGAATTGGTTCATACTGACCTATGTGGACCTATTGGTGTTAAAAGTTATTACGGAGATCAATATTTCATTCTATTTGTAGATGACTATTCTAGAATAATGTCTATGATGTTTCTTAAAGCTAAATATGATGCTTTTCATTTATTCAAGTGATATTTAGCTAGAGTTGAAAAAGAAATAGGGAAGAGTCTGAAGTTTTTGAGATCTAATAGAGGTGGTGAATTCATCTCACATGAGTTCAATACAATTTGTAATGACATAGGAATCAAAAGATAGATGTCAGCACCAAGGACCCCTCCCTAGAATGGGATAGCTAAAAGTGGAAATAGATCAATAATGGACTGTGAAAGAACATTAATGATGGAGAAGAACATGTCACAGAAATAATGGAGAGAAGCAACATCTGTCTATACCATGAATAGAGTACAAGTAAAGAAAGGTACAAATGCTACACCTTTTGAACTATGGTATGGCTATGCTCCCAATGTTAAATATTTCAAAATATTTGGTAGTAGATGGTATATACTAAAAAAAAAAGGAATGGAAAGCTTGATGCAAAAAGTGATGAAGGCATATTCCTAGGTTATTCCACTAAAAGCGAAGCCTATAAGTGTTTAAATTCTAACACTAACAAAGTTGTGGAAAATGAAAATGTGAGAGTTGATGAATTTTTAGGAAGAGATTATACTTCATGTAATGAAAAACCTGAAGACTATAGTACATTCATCTATGTGAATGATGATGCTCCTACCACTCAAAGTGAATAGACAAGTCAAGCTACAAGTTCTCATCAGATAGGAAATGATGGAGTGGAAATGCAAATTGTCAAACAAAAAAGACTGGGTGCTAAGAAATAGATTGAAGATGATGAGTCACATAAAGGTAATGTTGACCATCATATAGTGGATGTTGAAAATTCAGAACCTAAACTAGAACCTAAACAAGGAAGAGAAAATTAGCTTGAGATAATTTTTCTAGATGAACCTAAAGAACAACCAAAAAGGAAACTACCGTGTTAGAAAAATATGTGAGAAGACATCATAAACCTAATAAAATCATTGGAGATGCTAAATCAAGTGTAATGACAAGAAGAAGACTCAAAAACAATACATGCTTACTTTGTGAGTTTGAGCCCAAGTCAATAAAGGATGCTTTAAACAATGAAGTACTATTATTTGAGATATTTGTTGATGATATTATATTTGGAGGAAGGGAAGCATTATGTAAATCATTTTCTAATGAAATGAAAAAGGAATTTAAAATTTTTATGTTTGGTGAAATCAAATTCTTTGTTGGATTACATGTCAAATAAAGTTTGGTATTTTCATTTCACAATCCAAATACGTCAAGGAAATATTAAAGACTTTTGGTATGGAAGATTCAAGGCCAGTGAGTACACCTATGTCTACAGGACATAAGATATCTAAGACTGATGATTCTACTAATGTAAACTAAACCCTATACAGATCCATGATAGGAAAATTGTAAGATGTTGTTCATAGCAGGCCAGATATTGTTTTGGTAATTGGGATAGTTGCTAGATTTTAAGAAACTCATTAAGAGAATCACATGATGGTTGTAAAAAGGATATTGAGATATCTTAAAGGTACAAAAGACTATGAATTATATTGCAAGAGAAGTGATACATTTAAACTAAATGTTTTCACTAACTCAAATTAGGCCAGAAATATTAATGACAGAAAAAACACTAGTGGAGGTACATTCTTTTTAGGAAAAAGATTGGTGTCATGGACAAGCAAGAAGCATAATTGTATTTCCCAATCAATAGCTAAAGCCAAGTATGTGGCACATATAGTGAATTGTTCAAACATAATATGGATTAAGCAATTTTTGAAAGGCATGAAAGAAGAGATTATAGATCTAGTAGTTATCTATTGTGATAACACAAGTACTATCAACATTTCAAAGAATCTAGTGATGCACACTATGACAAAGCACATTGCTATCAAGTATCACTACTTGAGAGAATTAGTCCAAGACAAAGAATTGAAGCTATAATATGTGAATACAAAGGAATAGATAGCTGACATATTCACAAAACCATTACCCAAAGATGATCATGAATATCTTAGAGGTAAATTAGGGGTGATTCCCCTAACTAAGGCTACTCAAGAAGACAAGGTGCATTGCATCACATGTGCTAATCAAAAAATTCTACATAGTGGTGCAATAAAACTATACTTTGGGATATGCCTAAGGTAGAATACTTTAGTACATCATAAATAGATCAGTTATAGACAGATGCCAAGTATCAATCAAACATGCAAAATCTACATAATTCATATGTATGAAGACTTTGAAGCTGAGAGAGCTATGTATTTAGTATTATTATCAAAGACAAAGAGATTACTAAGAAGGTCAAAGAGGGAGATTACTAAGAAGATATCAAATAGGGAGAGATTACTTAAAAAAGAGAGAAAGAGAAACAAATTGATAGAGGGGGTTTTCATGGATGAGAATCAAAATGAAACTAAGGATATTGGCCACTCATGGGAGTGAAATATTTTGGATTGTATGATAACCTAGTTACTAATAGTATTCATATGTTTGAGATGTTTCCATTAATGCCAAAGAGGGAGATTGTTGGAAACATATAATTGGAATAATTGTTATTTTTTTATTGATGCCAAATTTATGGATGAGACATATTGCTACCTAATCTAAATGCCATATCTATTTTATTGATGAAGAGGATTTGAGAAGTTACTCATAATTATAGCACCTAGAGAAAAGGTTGAAGTTATGAAAATAAAGCTACAATGGACATTTGATTTGATAGACTTTGATAAAGAAAAGTAATTGTTTATGTCAAGAGAGCTAAGCCAAGTTGAGAAAATGAGTAAAATACTAAGGAGTGTCGATTAATGCTAGTGGAAACTGAGATATAGTTAGTGCTGAGAAAATCTAGCATTGACCAAGAATTAACATCAATCAAGAAAGTTTGTTGATGCTAGGAAAGAAGCTTTTCAGAGACTGAGTATTTTAGTGTTGACCAAGTATAAAAATTTAGAGATCACCAAGTGACAGTAAGAGAACAAAATTAAAAGAAATTGTAAGATCAAGCTGACTCAGTTGATTCCTTGGGAGGTGTAAACCAAATTGAAGATACGATTGATGAGTTGGATCATTAAATTCAAGGAGATAATTAGGTAAAGACATAATAGATGGATTCTAGAGAAGTTTCTAGAGGATGATCAAGAAGATGAACATATACATTGAACTGAATTGAATATGATCATAAACCGTAAGATCAATGGTGGATTTAGAAATGTGAAGAACCTCCTTATAGCAATATCGTGAGAATGCTCAAAATAACAGAATACCAAGTGATAGCAGAACTCAGAATGAATCTACTGATTGCAGGCCACTTCGAGGGGGTAACCTCCTTTGAGCAAGCTTAATACAATAAATTCGTCCGTACCCATCAAGGGCCTCAACCTATTCTTATATACTGGGTACGATCTAGAAAAGTAATACTACCTATGCATGTGGGATAATAAAATATACTCATGGGACGACTTACAAAGCATATGCGTCCAACAACACTACTCTAACAAAATAAACAGAAGGAACACACAGGTTCCTAACATCCCCTCTCCCTTAGAAAAAAGCTTTGTCCTCAAAGCTTAAGGTGTGGAAATTGTTGTTGAATCTGAAGAAGGGGTTCCCAGGTAGCATCCTCTGGTTGCATGCCATGCCACTGAATCAAGACCTCAGAGATGGAGCGAGAGCGAAGCTGGCGAGTGCGCTGGTCAATGATTGCCACCGGCTCCAGGATAATGGATCCTTCTGTATCCATTTCAGGGAGAGTAGTTTGTGCTCTGACAGTGGTACCCAGAACTTTCTTTAGACAAGAAACATGAAAGACTGGATGAATGCGGGAAGAAGGAGGAAGTTCCAGTTTATAAGCAACTGAACCAATCTTCTGCAGAACCTTATAAGGCCCATAAAATTTTGGGGCCAGCTTATGACGCCCTTTCAGCTTTAGGGAGGATTGTTTGTATGGCTGTAGACGAAGAAAAACCATATCCCCAACTTGAAATGAGCGCTCAGAACGGTGTTGATCTGCTTGCTATTTCATCCGATTACGGGCCATGTGAAGATTATCCTGTAAGGTACGAAGAATCTGATCCCTGCTGCGGAGAACTATGTCAACTGCCTGGACTGGTGAGCTGTTGGGAGTGTAGGGAAGGAGCACTGGAGGTGCCTGACCATAGACTGCTTCATATGGAGTCATTTTAGAGGCAGTGTGGTAAGAGGTATTGTACCACCATTCAGCTAAAGGGAGCCACTTGGCCCACTGATGTTGCTGCTCGGAAGTGAAGCAATGAAGATAAGTTTCCAAGCATTTATTGAAAATTTCAGTTTGACCATCAGTTTGTGGGTGATAGCCCGAACTCATCTTCAGTTTGGTGCCAGTTTTCTGAAATAGTTCAGTCCAAAAATGACTGGTAAAAGTTGTATCACGATCAGAGACAATGGAAGAAGGGAGTCCATGAAGACGAAATATCTGGTCCATGAAGATTTGTGCAACAGAGGAGGCAGTATAGGGGTGGCTGAGGGCACAAAAATGACTATATTTCGAGAGACGATCAACCACAACCAAGATCACTGTCTTGCCACCGGATTTAGGAAGCCCTTCAATGAAATCCATAGAAATATCAGTCCAAATCCGTGTAGGGATGGGCAATGGTTTGAGCAAGCTAGGAAGGAGGGTCGTTTCACCCTTGTGGCGTTGGCAAGTATCACATTCAGCCACCATCTGTTGAATCGTCTGTTTCATCCCTTTCCAAAAGAAGTTTCTCCTTGCTCGCTCATAAGTTTTGAGGAAGCCTGAGTGCCCTACTGAAGGAGAAGCATGGAGTTCATAAAAAATAGCCTGATGTAGAGCTGGGTTCTGAGGAAGCACTAGCCGACCCTTGTATCGAAGAGAAGCACCATCCCAAGAGTAATGTGGTATAGCAGAAGGATTATTGGCTAGCTGGTGAATGATTTGAGATAAAGAAGAGTCACTGTCATAGCCCTGCTGAATAGACGCTAACCAATTGGGAATGGGCATAGAAATAGCAGAAAGGGAAGCTTGATTATCAAATGTGCGAGAAAGAGCATCTGCCACAATATTCTCCTTACCCTTCTTGTAGGTGATCTCATAATCATACCCCATGAGTTTGCTGACCCATTTCTGTTGTGTAGGAGAGGATACCCGTTGTTCCAAGAAGTATTTCAGACTTTGGTGATCGGTTCTGATGCAAAAATGACTCCCTAAGAGGTATGGCCGCCACTTCTGTACAGCATGCAAAATAGCCATCATTTCTTTTTCATAAGTAGAGAGGGCTAGATTCTTACCAGAGAGGGCTTTGCTAGTGAACGCAATAGGATGGTCATCTTGCAGGAGAACAACACCCAATCCATTGCCGCAAGCATCACTCTCAATAGTGAAGGGTTTGGAAAAATCTGGCATCGCGAGAACAGGTGTACTGCACATAGCCTGTTTCAGTTGTTCAAATGCAGTCTCAGCAATAGGGGTCCAGGAGAAGGCATCCTTTTTTAACAGAGCTATCAATGGTGCTGCAATTTTCCCGTAATCTTTGACAAACTTGCGGTAGTAGCCAGTCAACCCCAAAAAACCCCGAAGGCTCTTGAGAGTTTTAGGATGCGGCCAAGTTTTCATGGCATCTATTTTTGTAGGATCCACCCGCACTCCATGGTGTGCAACAATATGCCCGAGATACTCCACTTCCTCCTGGTCAAACACACATTTAGATAGTTTTGCACAGAGTTGATGATCAGAGAGAAGTTGCAAGACAAGCTCCAGATGATGGAGATGCTCAGCCCAAGTTTTGCTATATATGAGGATATCATCAAAGAAGACTAGAATGAATTTTCGGAGGTATGGTCGAAATATGTTATTCATCACTGCCTGAAATGTTGAAGGAGCATTCGTGAGGCCGAAGGGCATGACTAAAAATTCATAGTGACCATCATGTGTGCGGAAGGCAGTTTTAGGTATATCCTCCTCATGAACCTGAATTTGATGATACCCAGAACGAAGATCTAACTTGGAGAAAAAATGAGCCCCATGAAGTTCATCAAGAAGTTCATCAACAACTAGAATGGGAAACTTGTCCTTTATAGTGAGATGATTAAGTGCTCGAAAATCAATGCAGAGTCGCCATGACCCATCTTTTTTGCGAACAAGCAGAACTGGAGAAGAAAAGGAACTGGTACTAGGGCGAATAATACCTTGCTTCAGTAAGTCACGGACAAGTATCTCGATTTCGGTCTTCTGATGAAATGGGTAGCGATAGGGCCTGATGTTGGGTGGAACACTGCCAGGAAGGAGCTGAATACGGTGGTCCTCTGGACGAGAAGGAGGTAATCCCACAGGTTCAACAAATATACCAGAATACTTGTCCAAAATGTGTTGGAGATCGGCAGGAGTGCTAGAGACTGCTGATGGCTGCATCTGAATGGAATGGAGCTGAGCGATGACACCATGTGAATTCTTCTTAAGAAGTTTTTCCATACGGTGTGAACTGATGATGCTGAGAGACCCTGGTTGTAAGCCTTTCAAAGTGTGTTGGTGCCCCTCGGTTGAAAACTGCATCCAAAGTTCAGCAAAATCCCAGAGAATGGGGCCAAGAGTGCGTAACCATTGGGCACCCAAAACCACATCACAGCCACCTAAGGGTAAGGCAAACATGTCAGAGTGCATGTTATAATCTCAATAGAGAGACGCACATTGCGACCATTTCCCTTTACAAGGTAAAGTGCCCCCATTGGCAATCATGACTTCAAAGCTAGAGCAGGGATGGATAAAGCAATCAGCCTGTTTGGCTATTCGTGGATCAATGAAGTTATGAGTGCTACTAGAATCAATGAGTATAGTAAGAGGGATCTTCTTGAAGAAACCCTGGACCCGCATGGTTTGTGGAGTAGTGACTCCTGCCAAAGCATGGACAGATATCTCTGGTGAGCTTCTGGTGAAGGAGGTTCAGGCTGGTGAGGCTCAACCTCATCATCCACTGTTTCCTGAGCATCTACATATTCTTCAGTTCCGGTGGAGAATCCACATCCAAGAGATAGAGCTTTTGCTGAACACATCTATGGCCCCGAGACCATTTCTCATCACAATTATAACAAAGCCCTTTGTCTCGCCTGACTCGCATCTCTGTTTCAGACAAGTGCTTGATCGGAGTAGTTCTGGGAGCTGGTATGACTGGAGGGTTGTGAGAACCTGTATTTCTGAATGGAACAAAATTAGATCTAGAGCATTGTAGAGCACTAATCTTGTCTTCCGCTAACTTAGCCAACCCAAGGGCTTCCATCATTGTAGTAGGTCGAAACATTTTGACTTCTGAGCGAAGTACATCCTTCAGACCACTGACAAAACAACTACGGAAGAATTCATCGACAAGCCCTCTGTGTGATTAGCTAATTTTTCAAACTCTGTCTGGTATTCTCTTACAGTGCCTGTTTGACGCAGTTTAGTGAGTGCTCCTATGAAATCATCAAAGGAACTAGGGCCAAAGCGCTCCAAAATGAGGGTGCACAATTCGCTCCACGTTGGGCCTACATTAGCCTTGATGTACCAACGGAACCATTGAAGAGCTTCATGTTCCAAATGAAAAGATGCAAGGGGGACTTTGTGGTTATCCAAAGTATTATGCAAGCTGAAATACTGCTCTGCCCTATAGATCCATCCAGTCGGATCAGAACCATCGAAGCGTGGAAAATCAAGCTTTGGTCCACGGAAATTGCCAGAAGAGGACCCAGTATCTCCTGAATGGTTTCGGCTCATGGCTGACTGCTGAAAGTTAAGACCCAGAATTTTGTCATCCAGATCTTGAAGTTTGGTTTTGAGGGATGCAATTTCCTCTTCCATGATTTTTGCTCCTGTACGTGTAACAACCATAAAACAAGGTTTTTTTTTTTTTTTTTTTTTTTTTTTTTTTTTTTTGGAATGGGTAGAAGATGAGAAACAAAAACTTTTTTAGTTACGGCAAACTTGGATTTGGGTAAAACTCATATAGGAAATGGGTGTTCGACGGGTGGTGGGAGACTACCTGGGGACAAGGGAAAAAGAAAAATGAGGGTTTCAAGGGTAGGGAGGCGAAATGAGGTGAACAGTCCAAGAGGGATAAGGGAGCAAAATGAGGAATCGAATCTTGTGGCTCAGTTTGGTGGCGATTGGATGAGAGGTGAAAAAGATAGGGCAAACCCTAAAATTAGATAAATGAGGGATTTAGGGCTTTGATATGTAAAATTTGGGGTTGGGTCGCCAAGGAACGAAGTATGCGAAATGATATTGCAGACGTTCTGCGAAAGTATGAGCAGAAACAGAAAGCAAACAAGGAAGCTACGACTAAAAAATAGAAAAATTTTTACTCTTTTTTTTTTTTTTTTTGAACAGTCGACTTAGAAAAATTCACTCACAGATAGAACAACTGAAAAGAGTTATTGCAATAACAAGAGATATTAGAAGTGAGAGGAACCTGAAGGCCACGACAGAAAAAAAAAATTTGATGTAATTTCCACCCAGCGAGCCCAAGAGAGTGCTCTGATACCAGATGTGAAGAACCTCCTTATAGCAATATCGTGAGAATGCTCGAAATAACAGAATACCAAGTGATAGCAGAACTCAGAATGAATCTACTGATCGCAGGCCACTTCGAGGGGGTAACCTCCTTTGAGCAAGCTCAATACAATAAATTCGTCCGTACCCATCAAGGGCCTCAACCTATTCTTATATACTGGGTACGATCTAGAAAAGTAATACTACCTATGCATGTGGGATAATAAAATATACTCATGGGACGACTTACAAAGCATATGCGTCCAACAACACTACTCTAACAAAATAAACAGAAGGAACACACAGGTTCCTAACAAGAAAATGGTAAAGAAAAAATTTCCTATTAAAGAGATACAGAACTGAACATTTGGTTCCATGTCTAGTCAAGCCAAACTAAGCCTAGCCAACGTGTGTATGAGTGAGCTTGTATGTGAATAAAGGCATACAAAGCAAGGTTGATCAGAAACACACAAGTGCGTAAATGTGAAGCTAAAGGAGAAAGCTTGCAGATATGATGCTATTATTGATAAGTGAATTAGAAAAAAAGGCTTAAGTGTTGATGAGAAGAGTGATTGTTTTCTTGAAAGGTGTCCAAGAAGATCAAGATCATAGATGACAGTGAAAGGCTTATCAGTGAACTAGCATAAAGATCGAACAGAGATCTAGACCAGAAAAAGTGAGTTGTAATCACATGGATAAAACCTACTATTTTCTTTCTTATCATTGTAAATAGTTTTTATTGAAATCGTTTTAATAGAGGTTAACCTAATAGTCATTGAAGACTTAACAATCTATGTAAATCCTTTAACTAGGTGACATTCTAAATGGAATGATCAAAGTCCTCTTACAAGGCCACTCATAATAGGGTGATTAAATCCTCTAACTAGGTCACATTTAATAGTGTGTATTGTAACCTTTAACAAGGTTGGCTCATAAGAAAGCTCACTTTGAAAGAATGAAAGAGTGACATGTCACTAGTGGTTTTTCCCAAATTGGGTTACCACATAAAATCCTAGTGTCAAACTATGATGAATGTTTTATATTTGATAATTTTTCCTTTATACAATGAAAGTTATGTTTATGAAAGTTTTATAGTAGTGATCAAGCAACAATAGGATAAGTAGAACAATGAAGTGTTTAATTTTTAATTTTTCAAGTGGTACATATAGAACTTGAGTAATTGAGCACCCCCCCCCCCCCCCCCCCCCCCCCCCCATTCTAAACATTTCTAATAGAATTGCCTTTGGATTTTGCATTTCTTTGTTCTCCACTCTCGGATGATTCTCCTTCCTTAGTAGATAAAAATTTCTTGTTGTATCCTAGTCCTGAAGTATCTCTTATTGATCTTGGTGTTCTCATTAGTTCTTGAAAGTATTTGAAAAATTCACTTGGTTTATTATTCTTTCGAAGAGTTCCTTTTGAGTTCTCCACTTATTTCTCATTTGCTCATTCTATGACCTTAAACTTGTGATCTCCATGTCCTTCCTATTACTTCTTGAGTTGTAATTATCACCTGATTCATCATATCCAACTGATTTTTTGTGAGCTTTTGTATTTAAAATGATATTTCTTCAAGTTTGGTTGCCATTTGTCTTTATCTTCTTTAATCACAATTTTGTCTTCTTCAAATTTCTTCTCTTTTTCTGTGTCAGCTCACATAGTCTTACTGATTGGGTTTCCTATTCTCTCTTGAGCTCTTTTACCTCTTTGATTAGAATATTATTCTTCTCTAGTAGTACTTCTATTGCTTCATCATCATCACTAGTTTTTCTACTGTCAAGTACTACTTTAGTATCAATTTCCTTATATAGTGTATCTTTTTGTTGTATTGCCATTTCTTTCCTTTTTCTAAAGGATTTTATTTACTCTTCTCTCACCCCTTCAAGTTTTTGCAATATAATCTTGATTTCAATCATATGGTTCTGAATGATTTTTTTGCATCTTGTATTCTTCAATCTCCAAGATCTAATCCTCTCAAGCTACTAGACTATTTTCAAGAGAACTAAAATCTTATACCAATTATTGGAAGGATTTAACAAGAAACAAGATCTTAGATTTGTCATCAAAATTGTAATACTAAAATGTAATTAAAATATAACATCCATGAAAATTTTCAACACATAACACAAATGATTTGGTTACCCAGAAACACTTCAATGTCAAGGTAAAATCTGGGTGGGGATGAAACCCACAAATATTGACTATTACAATAATAAAGTTAACCTATTAGGGATATAATGTTGATCATAATAGATGATCTATCCAGTGAATGTTCTTCCCTATTAAAAGCTTTAAGACTATTAGGTCTTACCTTGTTAAAGGACTTTATACTTACAATCAAGTAAGGACTCTATTAGGATATTCTAAATAGACCTATTAGGATCATTTTTTTAAGAGATTTTTCCCTGACTCAATCTGTTAAAACTAATTCAGTACTTGACCCTCAATTTACTTTGAAAGTTGATTTTGGATCTCCTTTATTCAATGTCTCAACTTGATCTCTTCATCTAATATCTCTGTTCTAGCCTTCACTGCTTAGATGAATTTGTCAGATATCATTTTAGACTCAGTCTTCCTTGCTCTATTCTATCCTTGTTTACCCCTTTCACTTGTGCATTCATCCATTCATTATTGATCTCTCATTCACCATTCCTTCTTACATCCTTATGATCCTAGGGTTAAATCCCTCATTAAATAGATAATCTTTGAAAGTTCCAGATCATAATCAATGACTCATAATTCACCCCTTTTTCCATTTCCCTTGTAATTTTTTGATTGGTTGATCTGATTTATCAAGATCAATACTCTTTGTAAAGATGTGTAAACTCCATCTTAACTATCACTACAAATCATTAAATTTTGTATAGAATTCTGCCAAAAATAGTTTACATAGGTATCCGTGTGATTACAAAATCATATGAAAAAACTAGTTTACTTGACATCTAAATGTTTTGCTACTTGATCATAACTAACATTTATTCTAGCACTTGGATTCTATACACTTGATCTATTCTATTCACTCAAAAACAAATGTCTTACAATTTACTCAGTCTCAACTATGTAAGCTTGGCTTATATATGCACTCAGTCTCAACTAGGGTGCTTGGCAATCTTTGACTTGCTTGGCAAAACAAGTCCATATGTACTCAACCTTTATTAGATGACTTGGTCATAGTGATGATAACCAATCTTTCCTAGTAAATGACTAAGTTTTTAAACACTAATAGGTAACTTAGGCATAGCAATCAACACTTGACCTACTAGGTATTCTTGAATTGGAAACCCAATACTTCACTTATAACCCAAAATTATACACCTTAAAGAAATTAACCAAAGAAAAGACACTAATTTTTTTCTTGTAAATCCATCACGTGATGAGGTCCTAAAATTAAATAGTAGTATTTAATAACCCATTAACTTGAAAATTCCACTGATGACATTGCATACATGTTTGATTACATATGTATAACATCTAGGTCATTTTTAATTAATTAATTTTTATTTTTTTTTGTACTTCTCAATATATTTTGACTATGGTCATTTTTCCTTTTTGCATGCTTATGTAGTTCCTTCTTCCAAAATTAGGATGATCATTAATGTACTACAAAAACCCTTTTAGCCATTTTGAGACACACATCAAGAAAAACCTGCAATTTTGCAAAAAACCTAATATCTCACATTATACAAATTACATCTTTCCCAAAACCTTGAAACTCACCATTTCATAGGCTCATATCAACACCCTCTTTTGAAATTCCATCAAATTTCTACTTCTAATGGTCTATTGAGAGCTTGGTCTGAAATAACAATTAATCACAATTTGAGACAATGTTAAACTTTACTCCAACAATTTTGAATTTTTTTCTATTCGCATCACCTTTGGTACCATGCCCATGATATCCTATTTTTTTTTGTTTGAAATCTCCTTCACATATACTCTTTTGAAATAGTGAAAATGAAGCTTTAATGTCAAATTTCATCAAAAATTAAAGGTTCCACCAATGGCTCTTTCTAGGGACGCATATGGCTTTGGAATATAATGAGAATCTAGTTATATCTAGTTATAAGGAATATATTACATTGAAAACATATATTTAATAATTCAAAAATGGAAAAATACATTTGAATTCAAGAGAAAAAGGGTCTAAGGAACTATGCATGCACAAGGAATTCTTGAACATGTCCATTTTTTTTCTATAAGTAATAAGAGTTTTCTCCTGCCATGTTAGAAATAATGAAAGGTCCAAGACATAAGGCATCAAATTTACCATGTTTTCCTTTATCTTGATCCTTTACATTGTATTTAAGTACCCAATCTCCAATTTTAAATGCTCTTTCAGTTGACCTTTTTTCATGAAGGTGTTTGACCTGTTTCTATTTTTCAATATTATGTTCCAATGTTGATCTCTTGATTTTGTCTAGCTCAACTAATGTATTTATTATTTTATCTATGAAATCAATATCTTCAAGTTGTTACTTGTCATAAACTTATATACTGTCAATAAATTGTTTAGAGGAAGCCTAACCTCCTTTCTATACACAAGATTGTAAGGAGAATAACCTATAGATTTCTTTACTATAATTATGTCATCCCATAATGTCAGATTCAATTTAGTACCCCAAGCCTTCTTGTTATTATCAAGCATTATCTTGATAAATTTTGGTAAATTCTTGTTACTTAATTCCATCTTACCATTTCCTCAATTCTGATATGGGGAAGAATATGAAGTAGTTGTACAATACTTGTGGTAAAACTTAAAAAATTCATCTGATATAAAACATGTTCTATTGTCCATGATTAATTTGTGAGGAACTCCAAATATGGTTATTATATTTTCCATAAAAACTATAATCACAACTTTTCTAATTGCTTTTTTGGTAGGTATGGCTTCTACCCATTTGGTGAAATAATCAGTAGCCACAAGGATCCAACTGTGCCCTTCACTTGATTTATTTAAAATTTCACCTATGAAGTCAATACCCCACATCTAAAATGGTTCTTGATATTTTAAATTCCTCAAAGGGAGTTCTTTTTTGTATGTCAAATTTCTAGAGAACTTTTGATATGCTTCACATTTTCTAACATATGTATGACAATCTCTGAATACATATGGCCACTAATATCCTCCACATAATATCCTCAATGAAGTATCTTATGAGTTGTGGTCTTAGCTGAGAAATGACTTCCACAAAATCCTTCATGGAACTCCATCAAGGTAACTTCTACCTAATATGTGTCCAGATAGAATAATAGTATTCTATCCTTGTTTCTCCAATAAAGGTTTCCCTGAAATAAGACATATTTAATCAATCCTTATAAATTTTATACTTTTAAAAAAATTTCATCTAGACCATCATGACATTTCATATGTCTTAGATAGTAAACAACCTCTTTATGCTAAGGGCAATGTTCAATACTAAAAACTATGTTCTCCAAGTCTACATGATTCACCTGTGCTGCTTCCAAATGAGCATAAGCCATGAGCTTTGCTAAACCTTGACCCCTTAACAATTTTGTAATTTGAATATTGATGTTAAATTCCTAAATCTGATTGACCCATTTTCATTTCCTCCCTATAGTTTCAATCTGCCTAACGACACCCTAAACAATAGTATTTGATACATAAGCTATGACTTCAATACCAATTAGATATGGCCTAAAGGATTTTACAACCTTTGCTAATGCATAGGCTTTCTTTTCATTAATGTCATAATTCAACTCAAAACTCTGTAGGCTTTTACTAAAGAATGTAATAGGTTGTTCACATCCTTCTTCATTTTTCTATAACATGACAATAGCTATTGTATGGTATGGAGAAAAGGTAAATATTTGAAATGGTTTCTTAAAATTAGGAGCCTTCAAGACTGGTGACTCTTTTATTTCTTTCTTGATATAAGAGAAAGTGTGTATTTCTTTATTATCCCAAACCATTTTATCTACTTTCCTTAACACCTTGGAAATAGCTTTTACTATCTCTACAAATTTGAAGCAAATCCCCTCACAAAGTTTCTTTTCCCAATAAAATTTTGAATACCTATAATAGTTTTGGGGACATTAATGTTGTCAATCACTACTAGCATCTCAAGATCTATCTTGACTCTATCCTTAGACACAATATTTCCAAGTAGTTTTCTTGTGTAACTCCAAATTGATACTTCTTTGGATTTAAGGATGCCCCATACTCAAGTTCTCTTTTGAAAATATTCTCCAAATGACTAGAATGATCCTCCACTCTTTTTGAGTAAGAAGTGAGATCACCCTGATATTCTACAAGAATGAGATCAATTAGACATTCAATAGAAACATTCATAGCCCTTTGAAAAGTATCTCCTACATTGGTTAAATCAAATGTCTTTCTCACATACACATATATTACCCATGGAGTGGTTAAAAAATTCTTATATTGTTTATATTCTATTACTTTGGCCATGTTGTATCCAAATAAACCATCCATAATAGAAAGGAGTTCATTTCCTATTACCCTCAACAATAGTGCTTCCATATTATGAAGAGAATAGTTATCTTTTAATGATGAGATGTTCAAATTTATGAAATCAACACAAAATCTAGTGTCACCATTATTTTTACTTACAAGGAAAAGGTTGGAAACATCTAGAGTGTCTAATTAGTTTAATATTCCCTGCATCCCTCATTTTGATTAACTCTTCCTTAATTTTTGGTGCTAACACTGGATTTATAGGCCTTTCCATTTGTCTCAATAATTTAGCATCTACTTTTAGGGGTATGTCTATTGGAAATGTAATTACAAACAAGTGACTCAGAGTAGTGGGGGGGGGGGGGGGGGGGAAGTGTGCTAAATCATGAACCACTTAACCTTTTTCTCTTAGAATACTTTTGCATTACTTCATTAGATTATCTAATCTATTGTCATGGATGAACATAAAGAAATAAGAAATCAACACAATTAACACTTTGACACAATATTTGGTAACCTAAAAACCCTCCAAGGAGAAGGTAAAACTAGGGTGGGGATGACACCCATAATGCTTCACTACTATAGTAATAAAGTTGGCCTATTAGGGCTTACAATTGATCACTTCTAGTGATCTTCTCTGTTAGGAGTATGAAGGACTATTAGTTCTACCTTGTGAAAGGAATTTACAATACAATGAAGTATGTACTCTATTAGGAGACTCATCAAAGGACTATTAGGTCAACCTAGTTAGAGGATTTTATTATGCATGTGTTAGGATGAGTTAGTACGTTGATCTTTACCTTGCAACTTTGTTTGTTGATATAGATCCTTTGAATAATACAACACCCTAACTATGATAGATAATTCTCTAGTCTACCCTTTATACTACTTTTGTAGTCTACTTACTCAATTTTCTCTCTCTCCCTTTTGTATTCCATATTTGTTTCTTAAATTTTTAGACAAACTAATTTTCCTCCCTTATATATCCATTAAACTATATCTTCATGCCAAGTTGGCTAACACTAGAGATAACTTTGCAATAACCAAATTACACCTTCAAGTTAGGCAAATGCTGATGCTTGGTCCATACTATGCACTTTGGTGTTATGTTGATGCTCAAGCAATGCAATGAGCTTGGGTGATGCTCTAGCACTTGAGTTACACTTAATGCTTGAGTAACACTTTGGCACTCAATTGATACTGAAGCATACTGGCTTGAACTGGTAGCTCGGTTCATACTAAGGACTCACCAAATATTATGAACTTGGTTTTCCACTCTGGAGCTTGGTTTACACTAGATATCCTTGAACTGCATGGGCTACACTGAAACATGATGTTTGATGGAAAGCTCAATTGTAGTATTAACTAACCTTCTTAGATGACTTAAGTGTTTTATCACTAATTGATAATATGTCTTGCCATAGGGTCAATAATCTTCCACTTTGTCATTAGTGACAAAAAAACTTATCTAGTGTAGTTCTATTAGCAATCCAAAATCTCTTAATCAATTTTTTTTATCAAACTCCCCCTTTCCATTTGCTTGGTTCTACAACTTGGTTTGAACTAAAAACTATGGCTCGGTCACAACTAAATTGAATTTTGGTTTTTTCAAAATTGTTTTTGATCATGTGCACATCTGATCATCTTCTTTATATATACATATACATTTCCCTTGTGCATACTCCTTTATATTTTTTGTCTTGTATATTATCTATTATATTTCCCTCCTTGCTTTTGTCACAAGTACCATAAATATATGTTTACAATATTATACCAAAATGAGTAAGTAAGTCATTATGCACCTTTAAAATTAAAGACATAGTTTTATACCAATTTTCTTGCAATACCTTCAAAATGTGTAGTTCAATTTGAAGTTCAGCTGATAACTCCATCATGAGATTTGCAATTGAAAAGTTTGTGTCATGAACTAGTGTCTTTACATGTGCAAGATGTTTCTACATCACATCCATGTGAGTAATTAGCATACTTTAAACGTCCAACACTACTTTTGTAATTCAAGCTTCCTCCCTTAGTAATTCTACATGTAAATTTGTCAAAAATATAACTTTCACAAAATGATTGGAGCTGGAACTCGGGTCAAGTGCTAACTGACTAGCACTATTCTTCAATTCTTCATCAATCTTAGTCAGTTTATCCTTTATTTCCTTTGTGAAAATTGAAGTATCACATAATTTTGTAAATAAAGAGACAACATTATTTACAACTCCCTCTAGAGTACTAATAAGAGTAGACAATTCCACTTGATCAATGATAATTTTCTTTGCTAGATTCTCCAAAACTTTGTTTTCAAATTTTCTTTCTGCCCTTTGTAGAAATTTATCCCAACCATCTTTATCCTTATTGAATTTATGTACAATATCAATTAATTTCTCAATTATAGGGGCCTTATTACTTACCTCAATTTGTATTATATCCAAAAATATGTCCTTGATGTCTTCAAGAACCTTTCCTCTACCCTTTTCTACTTTCAATTTCCTCTACTATGATCTTTTCCTCCATAGTTCACTTAGAGTCTCCATCTATTCAGCAAAGAGATTGGATTGATCCCAATTTGGAACTACAATATCTATATCAAGGTCTATCTCTTCAAGAATCTTTTCCTTCTCTTTTCCCTTGACACCTGGAGAAATTATGTTTTCTTTTCCTTTATCTTCATCCTTCTTCTCTTCTCCACTCGGTTGACTCTTGGTTTCTTCTTTGCCTCCTTTGTCAACATTGTCCTCATCCTTTTCTAAATTTTTCTTGGTTAAGTCTTTCCCAGAGGTAGTCAGAGTTTGCTACTCAATTTCTACTAGGGTGGATGGAAGACTTTATTTGTCCTTCTTTGTCTTCTCTACACTAGATGAAGCAATGGGTTAGCTTGGAGTAGTGGGTAGAGAGGAAATCACTATAGCTACCATCATTTCTATATTTGAGACTTCTATAGTCTATACATATAGCTCTTCTTCTTTTTCCTATCTTATTCTCTTCCTCAAAAATGGTTTTCCACAACGTTTTTGTGGACTGATCAACCTCTTCTATATTATTGGACAAAATTTGAAATGCTTTGAATCTAGAAGTCTACCTATTTTCATGATTTATCATGGCCTCCTTGATTTCTTCTTTTGTGAAGTGTGGCATAACACTCTTCAATGTTTTCTTTCTAACGTCCTTCTCTATTTTCACAACATTAGTCCATCGCTGTGTTAAAACTTGATGTTTTCCTCTAATTTCCTTACCCGTTTCTGAATAATCTGAGTTCTAATCTATTCAATCTTTGGTTTCCCTTTGTTTTCCTCACTAAAATTTGTTGTGGCTCTATTCATATAGTTTTTCCAAATGACCTATGCATTTTCATACATAACATCTCACATTAGTATTTCTTTTTCTAAAGTGAGTTCTTACACAATTTATTCCAATGTGACCATGTTCTCCATATAGATGACATCTTCCCCATGTGTTGTAGTCCCAACCAATAAATGCTCTTTGTCTAGTTCTATTCTACTAATTATTTAGATTTTATTGATTCTATCCACACTCTAAATATTTGTGACCATGCTTGTCACATGTGAAGCAATTCCCTTCAAACTTTGATCTGGTTCTGCATTCATTAGCCTTGTGACCATACTTGGTACAATTATAGCATTGACCTTTGAAATTGGATTGCATAGAATTGCTCTAGAAAATATTTGATGTATGACCTATCTTTCCATAGTTGTTACATGTAGGCTTTTTGTTCTTTTGTGCTCCTTGTTGTGATGATTCTCCTTGATTATTATACCCTAAGCCATTAGTTGCTTTGGGTCTATTTAGAGTTCATTCAAATAATTGATTCAAACTTTCTTATAAACTCAACCTTATTTCATTGAGTTCCTTTTCAGATCTTAGTTCATTTTGGAGTTTGTTATTGTCTACTATTAGATTGGTGATTTCATGATTTGCATCATCTAAATGATTTTCCATGTTTGCCTGATGTTGTGATAGCTACTGGACTTCATTGGTCTTTCTTCCAATCTTGTTGCAAGTAGTCTTTTGTCTTCATCTTCCATTTCTTTGTCATTCATTCCTTTTTTCTTTTGTTCCATGACTTCACATAGCCTGACTAAGTGACTTTCCTCTTCTCTTTTCAATTTTTTTTACTTCTTCTTGTAGAGTAGCATTTCTTACTAGTAGATCTTCTATGGCCGCATCTACTTCTTCTAAACTTCTTTCTTTATAGAGATATTCTATTATTTCTTCTATGTATAGAATGTCATTAATCCATATAGCCAATTCTTTTCTTCTTTTTAGAGAGTGAGTGACTTTCTCCTTGAGTTTTTTTACTTTCTCCATAGCCATAGGTAAATCAAGTTTTTCATTCTCAATATCTTTCTCTAACTTGTGCACTTCCATTTCCTTATTTCTTTTCTCTCAAGCTATTAAACTTCCAATATTAGAACTAAGCTCTTATACCAAATATTAGAAATGTAATGACAAATAGGTGATTGGGAGAGGGGGACCAGGAACCACTTAACCTTTTTCTCTTAGAATACTTTTGCATTACTTCATTAGATTATCTTATCTACTATCATGCATGAACATAAAAAAATAAAGAAATCAACACCATTAACACTTTGACACAATATTTGGTAACCCAAAAACCCTCCAAGGAGAAGGTAAAATGAGGGTGGGGATGAGACCCACAATGCTTCACTACTACAATAATATAGTTGGCCTGTTAGGGCCTACAATTGATTACTTATGGTGATCTACTCTATTAGGAGTATGAAGGACTATTAGGTCCACCTTGTGAAAGGAGTTTACAATACAATGAAGTATGTACTCTATTAGGGGATTCAACAAAGGACTGTCAGGTCCACTTGGTTAGAGGATTTGATTGATGTGCTTGTTAGGATGAGTCAGTAGGTTGATCTTTTCCTTACAACTTTATTTTTTGATATAGATCCTTTGAATAATATGATCACCTGACTATGATAGATAAGTCTTTTCTCTTCCCTTTATACTAATTTGTATCCTACTTACTCAATCTTCTCTCTCTCTCTCTCTCTCTCTCTCTCTCTCTCTCTCTCTCTCTCTCTCTCTCTCTCTCTCTCTCTCTCTCTCTTGTATTCCATATTCATTTCTTACATCTTTAGACAAACTAATTTTCCTTCATTATATATCCATTAAACTATATCTTCATGACAAGTTGGCTCACACTAAAGATATCTTCACAATAAAAAAAAATACCTTCAAGTTGGCCAAATTTTAATGCTCGGGCCACTGTGCACTTTGGTGTTATGATGATGCTCAGAAAATATAGTGAGCTCTAGTGATACTTTGACACTCGAGTAACACTGGATGCTCAGGTAACACGTTGGTACTAGGGTGACACTAAAGAATACTAACTTGAATCAGTATCTCAGTTCATACTAAGGACTTGATGAATACTATGAACTTGGTTCAATTTGAGAACTTAGTTTCCACTATGGATCTCAATTTACACTAGATATCCTTGAATTGCTTAGGCTACACTGAAACATGTTGTATGATGGAAAGCTTAGTTGTAGTATTAATCGACCTTGCTAGATGACTTAAGTGTTTCATCACTAATGGACAATAATTCTTTCCATAGGGTCAACAATTTCATGTTGAAATTGATCATCTATATAATCTTTCAGTTCATCATAGGGGCATGCAAACACATGTCTGTATTTTCTCAACAAAGAGATGGGATCTTACTTAACTTTAGGAGTCAATTTTTTTCCAATGAAAATTTCTTTTGGAGAATTTTCATTTCCAAGGTTCACTTTCTTGATTTCCTCTGGCATAGTAGTAATTTTTTAGGTTATATGGTTTTCATGTTCATTATAGATCCTCTAGTCTAATGGTACTAACCATTTGAGTATTTTTTTTGGCTCTGAGATGAACAGTTTCTTCTCCAAATAATCTTTCCTTATCTCACTAATTTTCTACAAAATTATTCCAAACAATGCTTTGATTTTGATAATGTCCCTCACATGTTAAAAAATCAAGCAAATCCTTGTCATTGTACAAAACTTGTCAATTGTGCACATTTTTAGGTACATATGACCTATATTCATTTCAACTTGAACAATCTCTTGCAATGGGATCTCAACCTGTTTGATATCTAGATTAGCCATCATATCAGCTATGAAGTTTTCATATTTTTCAACCCATTTTATTGAAAATGTATCAAAACTTTCAATCAAGTCCCACACATAATTCCTGTATTGCTTCAATCTTGAATTTGTAGTGGTGAAATGACTTCTAATTTGAGGCTCTATTAGTTTAGATTATCCTAAAACTGATAAGATTTTAATGTTATGTATTTTAGCCATACTTATAACCAATATCAAAGCTTCATACTAAACAATTTTGTTTGTGCACTTAAAATTTAATAAAAAGGAATATATGAATATTTTCCTAGGAGGATATATAAGAAATTACTCATGCACCATTACCTTCCCTACTACAGGCCCCATCAAAATTCATTTTCCATATCCCATTGCTTTCCTGCTGTGGATAGATTTCCTTTGGCCCATCAATATATTGTGTGGGTTTACTCAAATTCACCTTGAAAATTTCCATACCTATTTTATAGAAGTTAACTCCATAATAAGGACAAAAACTCCCGACCAAGTATGCAAATCTTGGTTCCTTGTTAATTTAGACACATCTTCCATTTAAAATAATGGTTGCATATGAGAGATCTAACTAAATATATCCACCTACTAAGTTAGAGCATTGTCTTGAAAGTACCATACCATAATAGGCTGGCATCTCTACTATAGTGAAATCCATCTTGTATGATATGTCTAGACATGAGGGAAACATGAATTTAATTCCCTTCATAATCCCCAATACTAGTACAGTTCGATTGTCCATTGCATAAAATTTTCCATAAGGAGTATCCACATTCAAACCCAACTCTTCCATGACGTCAACAGGTATAATATTTACTGTAACACCTGAGTCTATCATACAATTTCTCAAAAAATTATTATTGATTAATAAAGTTAGATAAAAGTGGTCTATATGTGATGAATTATCATTGATATTTATCCCTAAATAAATAGATAATGCATCATTAGCCTTTGGTTCTTTTATATTATCTTCTTTTTTTTCTTTTGATAGAAGATCTAAGAATTTGCTTCCATATTCTAGGATTTTAACGATTTCAAAGAATGTGACAGGAATTTTTATCTTAGACAAAGAATTTGAAATGAAGGAATTAGCACTTATTATGTGTTTATTTACTATCTTCTTTCACCAAGTCCTCTTCATTTTTTGTTAATTTGGTATCATTTTTTCATTATCTTTTTTGTGAAAATCAATTTGGGGCCTATTATAAATTTTTCTAAGTGACTTTTCATTCGTAGGTTTTATAACCATGTTTCTTGATCTATAACTTATTTTAGATTGTTCAACTGCTGCAATGGTGTATGCTCTCTTTCCTTCTTCAATTGATTATATTATTCTTGGGCTTTCTTCATCATTAGAAAAAATCTATTGTGAAACTTGCTACCTTTCCCTCATCATATTAACATCAAGGATATATTCATCTTCCAATAAATCATAATCTCCCTAAAGTGGTTTTGATGATAAGGTATTAATAGTAGATTGCTCATCTCTTTCCACTTTTTTTTCCAAAATACTATGAGAAATCAAGCCCCAATCAAGGGCATGCGGAAACTTACAAATTTCACACTAAGGGCCCTTTTCAGTATAGTTATTGTTTCTCTTCAAGAGGTTAGGAGTTTCATTGCCCCTTACAGGTTTTCCATCTTTCCAATTGGTATTGTATGACATATCTTGTAATCTATACTTGTAGTGTCTATCATTCTATTAGACTTGAAGGATTAATTTTTGTTTTGTTTGATCTATAATTTCTTGATCATATTAAATAATTTGTTAATCAAGATCTTCATCTGTATTTTTTTTTGAAGTTTTGGGATTGAACAACTTATGATCCTCTCTTTTTCCAATCTTACTAGCCGCTTTTCTATCATTAGTGGCTACAACATTGAAGCCTTCTTGTAGTGTATTAGATCTTTTAGACCTTATTATTGGAATATTTAGAATAACTAAGAGAAAGGGGGGGGCATGGGTGAATTAGTTATCCAAGGTCCATTTGTGTAAATAAAACTTTTCACAACTTAGTGAACCCATAAAACATTATTCATCATGCATGCATCCATAAGATTATGCAATCACTTAAAACATGTAGGTTACTGTTAAATCAACTTATATAAATGTAAACATGAAACATAATAGATTCATCAACACACTTGACACAATGATTTACGTGGAAAGCCAATTTGAGAAAGACCACTAGTATCATGCTACTCTTTTCACTCTTCTAAAGTGATGCCCTATGAAAGGCCAACCATGTTAAAGGTTACAATACACACTGTTAAATGTGACCTTGTTAAAGGATTTTAATCACCCTATTAGGAGTGAGCCTTGTTAGAGGACTTTAGACCATTCACTTGGAATGTCACTCAGTTAAAGGATTTACAAATGACTATTAGGTCAACCTTAATCCAAAGGATATACCCTAGATTGATATAATTATTAGAGAGTAACAGTAAGGCTTGATTTGATAACAAATTACAACTCCATTTGTAGATTACAGATCTCTATTTTAGTCCTCCATTCTACTTGGCCTTCACTCATTGTAGCTTTGATAGTTTGTTCACCCTTCAAGCATTCATACCCTTAAGCCTTCTTTCTCAACTTGCCAATGCAGTCTTTTCTCTTAAGTCACCTGATGAAGCAAAACCCTTGAATCCTTGTCTTTCTTACGTTCTCATACATGACAACCTTTGCTTTTGACTAGCCATTCCTATAAATAGGAAATTAAGATCTTTTTCCACTCATTCTCCATCATCCAACTTAGGGTTAGGACGGATTAGGTAGGATACAATGAATCTACACCTCATTCCATATCTCTTGTAGAGACTTCTTCTTGAATCTTCTTTGAACTTTCCTAAAAATAGTTTACCTTGAATTCTGTGCCACTAGCTCATCAATCTTATCTTCCACTTGGTTCACATAATCTAAGAAAACAAACTTGTCAACTTAGATCCATCGAATTGATGATCTTTCAAATAATGCGACCACTTGGCATTATCATGCTTTTGATGCTCGACACATATTGTGTTGCTCGACATCCTCTATGAAATTACTCAGCATGAACTACTATTTACTAGTGCTTGACATCAATTAAAATTTACTTGGCATCCACTGTTCTACTTGGAATACACTAGAATAAACATTTACTTGGTGCCAACTAATTTTCTACATAGCTTGCACTAACTTTTCTCGGCACCTACTATCCACTCGATCAAGCTTTATAGACAAACTTTGTGTAACTTATTCTTCTAAACTTTCTTAGTGTAACTAGCCATTGCAACCTTAAGTAGATTATCAATACATCATGTTATCACTGTCTTAGCTGATCCTTATGCTTCTTTTCATAATCATAGCTCAACCTTTCCTTTAGGTGTTATTGTTACATCTTTTGATCAAATCCTCTTCATCAATCAAATAAGTGATAGCACTCAAATCATATAAGTAGTTGTCTTACTAGAAAATAGCAAGTTTTACATCAGTGAAAAAACAATGATTGAAACACACAATCTCCCTCTTTAACAATCTCCTTTTTTCGAAAATCTCTTTTCAATCTATTATCAACACTTATCTCATAGTGAGTTTGATATTAAAAATCTCACAAATAGAAATTTATCTAGAAAGAGACTAGACTGGCCAGATATCTCTTGGTATCCTTTTCAAATTTTTGTTAAACCTCTTAAAGAATTCTTCTATTGATTCATTTGAGTTTTTTTTAAAAATTTTTATTATTATTATTATTTATTTATTTATTTATATATATATTTTTTATACTAGTCAATTCATGTGATGCAAAATATATCACTGTGATCTCCAAACTGATAAATAAATAACTCCAAAAATTCATGCCAACTTGGAATAAAACTATTAGGTGGGCCTTTGTATCATTCAACCACATCATTAGTGAGGGATTGCACAAATAACTTCTTATATACATTCTCAATATTTTCTTCTAATTTTTCAATGGTATTTTTAAAATTAATAATATGTGCTTTAGAAGATTGGGTCTCTTGGGATTGTATTTATAAATTCATTTGTTATAGCATTTAGATACCCTACAATTCCTATGAAGTCAAGCCAACTATATCTTTCATTTACCATAGGGGCTTTGGCCCTATGTCCTGTATTAAACTAGTTTTGATTTTGCTCTCTTTGATTATTTATTGCATTTTGTTTATTGTTTTAAAAATTGTTTATACTATTTTTATTTCTATTTATTCCATTATGATTTCCATTTTTATGATAATTATTTCTCCTATTTTAATTATGCCTCCAGTTTCCATTAAATTCATCTCCTATTTCTTATATATTGGATTCCTGTGTGCATTGTTATAAATTGGAATTCTATTATGAGTTGGGTTGTATTCAGTAGTTTTTCTAGTTTCCTATTTTCTATCATCATCATTCTTTTTAGGAGTATTAATTTGATCTCTCTTTATACCAATTCTATCAAGCATATCACTAGGGACCCACCTTAAAGCCTTGGGTTCCTTCTTGGGTGCAACAGTACACAATAATTGAAAAGCTACATCCAATTTGTGAGCATCTACCTCATTCTCTTCTTCATCATTTTCCTTCTCCTGATCATCATTTTGGTATGCTTCATGCTAATTCTTATTATCAAGTGTTCTTATGTTATAAATGGGTTTTTTCTCTATTTCTAAGGTTTTATCTCCAAAGTGTCTACCTTCTTCATTAAGGGGCCAATTTTCCCTATTAGAAAATTTCTTATATCCATTATAAAACATGCCTTATGTCTAGTTCTTTTTACTCCTAGTCCTTTTCTTTGGGGCCACTCTAGAAATTATTTTCCTTCATGAACATATCTCCTACCCCACATACATTTTATAGAGATGTGTCTATAACTTTCCTTTCTTTCCAATTAATAAGACTAATCATTCATAAAAAATTACATAGAGTCACCACCTTTTCCAAGGAAATTGTTTGTATCTTAGGTCTTCTGGGTTCTTTCCTCCAATAGAGTGCAACACAACTTCTTTGCTTCTTTTGGTCTATGAAATCATAAATCTTGGGTAATTTTAGAATATAAATTGTGAGCGACTCTCCTCAGTGGAGATGCCAATCTATTGATTCCTTAGATTATTGGTAGGAAAACATGTGAGCCTTGTTTTCTCAATATTGGGAAATCTAACCATGTTTGGTTGTGTGTGTACAGCATTTAAGTCATTTCCAATTCATATTTAAAAACATTCCTTTGTACTTCTCCAAATATTTTGACAAAGATCATTTTACCTTTTCACATGCTTATTTGGCTCCTTCCAAAAGTGAGATGATCTTTAATGTACTACAAAAACCGTTTTTTCCATTTTGAGGCACACTTCTAGAAAGACTTGTGATTTTTGAAAAAAAATTCTATTTTGCATTGTACACATTACATGTTCCCTGAAACCTCAAAACTCGCCATTTCAGGGGGTCATATTAACACCCTCTTTGAAATTCTAAAAACATGCTACTTCAAAAGGTCTATTAAGATCTTCCTCTGAAATAGTGATTTATCGCAATTTTAAACCATATTAAACTTTACCCCTATAATTTGGCAAATTTTTTCCATTTTGCACACCTTTGGTATCATGCCCACAAAATCCTATTTTTTTCAATTTCACACATCCTTCACGCAAACTCTTTTGAAATAGTTAAATGAACCTTTAATGTCAATTTTAATAAAAAAATTGAGGGTTCCACCAAATTGTTGGGTCACCTTTAATTTTTTTATAATAGATATATGTCACACAGTTTGAAGGAGGCTACAAGGAATCATAGTCAGTTCCTTGGCTACATCAAGAAAGAAAGCTTCTTTTGAAAGACATTTCTAGTATAGATTGAGATGATGACCATTAGTAAGGATCTTGCATTCCAAATCTACAGTACAAATTTGTACAACACCATTATCATAAGCATGCTCAATTTCAAAAGGGCCTAGCCACCAAGTATAGAGTTTACCTTTGAAATTCTTAAATTGAGAGTCATAAAAAAGTACCTAATCACCAGGTTGAAAGGGAAATTGGTGAATATGTTTGCCATGTCATAACACATGTTTCTTTTGAACAAGTTTGGTGTGGAGAAGGGCATCCTAGTAAATTTCATTCAGGGAGTGTCATTGAGAAATGTGTTCCTACTAAGCATCAAAAATATTCAAACCATGTTGTAATATATTTTGTAGAGTTTTGATCTCAAACTTAATGGAGAAAATAAATTTAGTACCATAGACCATCTCATAAGGGGTCAAACTAGTAGTAGTCTCGACACAGGCAAGAAGGATGAATAACTAGGGCCAAAGGCTCACCCAGCTATCCAAACCACCCTGCAAGAGTTAGCACAACGGAAGCAAACACAAGTGGATAGAAAAAAAAGGAGGAGAAGAGGAAAATAATTCTATTGATTCATCAAAATATCTTCATACATGCCCAGCTGTGAGGCCTTCTGGGTTACGGCCAATTGCAATACATTCACATTCAAAGATCCAACAGCAAATTCACACTTTTAGTTCTGCTCCCTCAAAACTTTCCTCTTCTAAAAAATTCTTCTCTACTAAAAACTTCCCTAGCTCTAAGCCTAAACTCTCTATTTATACTTGCCAAAATAACTTACAGAACATTCTAGAACATTACATAAGAGGAGGGCCAACCCAACAATGGTCTAGACTCATCCCAAGAAAAGATCTTAAATTAAATGTCGAAAATGAAATAATTCCCGCAAGTCAGCTCATAGAAATCATGTCCAAACACTAGCACTCAGCATACACTGGGTAACTCAGCACCTAAAAGAATGCTATAGTAACTTAGTACCTGAAGAGTGCTACAGTAACTCGGCACCTAAAGAGTGTGATGGGAACTCGGCACCTAAAGAGTGCGATAGGAACTTAGCACCTAAAGAGTGCGATAGGAGCTCGACACTTGAAGAGTGCGACAGGAACTCGGCACCTGAAGGTTGTGACAAGAGCTTGGTACTTGAAGAGTGCAATAGGAACTCGACACCTATACACTAAGAGCTCAGCACTTGAAGAGTGTGACAAGAACTCGGCACCTGAAGGGTGTGACAGGAGCTCAGCACCTGAGGAGTGCAATAGGAGCTTGGCACTAACTACAAAAAGAACAAAAAAATGAGTAGGATAACAAGGTAACCCAGGATGCTCCTGCATTAGAAACTGAAAGTGCAAATTTGTTGTTGGATCTTTGAATGTGAATGTATTGCAATTGGCTGTAACCCATAAGGCCTCATAGCTAGGCATGGATGAAGATATTTTGATGAATCAATAGAATTATTTTCCTCTTCTCCTCCTTTTGTTTCTATCCACTTGTGTTTGCTTCCGTTGTGCTAACTCTTGCAAGGTGGTTTGGATAGCTGGGTGAGCCTTTGGCCCTAGTTATTCATCCTTCTTGCCTATGTCAGTTGCTATCAGAGCCTGAGGTTCATCCTTGTAGAGATTGGATCACATAGAACCATGATTTGAATTTGGTTGTAGGGTGGAAGATTTGTGGATTTGACCTATAACTTGCAGAGGGTTACGATCTTGCAGGAACCTGATTTGTAAAGATGGTTCATGGTAGAGGAAATAATAATGATAATGCTATATTGGATCAGTTGAGACAAATTGCATCTAGATTAGATGCTGTGGAGATAGCCTAGAGGAGAGGAGCACATCTTGATGATGTAAGTGATGATGAAGCAGTAGCACCAAACCATAATCTAGAACCTAAAGAAGACCAAGATGAAGCAAGATTGTTGAGAGTATTGTCTAGAGTGAATTCAAAGCCTGCTGTAGAAGTTGTTCCTTATGATGGAAAATTGGACACCAATGTTGTGTTGGATTGGATCTCTAATATGGAGAAGTTATTTGAGTATGAAAACACTCCTGATAGTAGAAAGGTGAAGATTGCAGTCACTAGGTTGAAAGGTCACGCATCATTATGGTCGGAACACTTGCAAACTGATAGACAAAGGAGAGGAAAGGAGAATATCAGAACTTGGCCAAAAATGGTGAACAAGGTAAAGAAAAAATTCCTTCCTGCTGATTACCAAGTTAGCTTGTTGAGAAAAATGCAAAATTTGAAACAAAAAGACATGACTGTGAAAGAATATACTGAGGCATTCTATAGACTAGACATTAGATCTGGACATGTGGATGATGATGTTGAGAAAATTGCAAGGTACATTAATGGATTGAGATCTGGAATACAAGATGAAATAAGTTTTGTGAAGTTGGAAAGTGTAGAAGAAGCATATCAATATGCCTTGAAAGCTGAGGAGATCTTGACAAAGAAGCATGAACAAAGATAGAGAGGTAGAGGTGGTAGATTCCAAAGAGGCAGAGGTAGATCTTATGGAGAAAGTAGAAGATCTGAATGGAAGAATGATGAAAAAGGAAAGACTAAATGGAAAAGTGGTAATTCTTACCGAGGAGGCACTAATTCTTATTGAGGAAGAGGTAATTCTTATTCTAGAGGTGGATTTCATGGTAATTGTTTTAGATATGGCAAAGAAGGGCATTGATCCTTTGAATGTAGATCTTTTGAAGGTGGATAGAATAATAGAAATGCTATGATTCAAGAAGATAATGAGGGTTCACCAAGTGGACCTGAGGCTGGAGAAAATTTGATGGTGAGAAGAACCTTATGCAATAAGGGAAGTGATGAGGAACCTATTTAAGGAGAAGTCTTTTCAAGACAAGATGTAAGATGGCTGGAAAATGTTGTAAAGTGATCATTGATAGTGGAAGTTCTACAAATTTGGCATTAGAAGAGCTGGCTAAAAAGTTGTAGTTGCAGAGGTTGAAACATCCCAAACCTTATCATGTTTCATGGATCAAAGATGAGCATAAGATATTGGTAAGTGAGCAATGCCTTGTGAAGTTCAAAATTGGACATAACTTTGATGAAGTTTTGTGTGATATTATGCCCATGGATTTTTGTCATATTTTGTTGGGTAGACCTTGGCAATATGATAGATATGTTGTACATGATGGAAGATTGAATCAATATACTCTTTGGGTAAATGGGAAGAAACAAACATTGTTGCCTCTGATTGAAGTTTCAGATGAGGTTAATTGTACTGCTGTAAAAATTTGCATGGTTAATGGGAAACAATTTGAAAAAGAAGTGAAAAAGAATCAAGTTTTTTTTGCTATAATTCCAAGAAAAACAATTTTTCTCAATGGAGACTGGGTGCCAGAAAACAATGTTAATCGAGTGCTAGTCAGTGGTGACCGAGTGACAGATGGTAGTATTGACCAAGTGCTAGGAGAAATCGCAAAGTTGCTGAATGAGTATAAAGGAATTATTGCTGAAGATATTCATGATGGTTTACCTCCAGTAAGAAGTATAAGTCATTGTATGGACCTGATCCTTGGAGCTAGTTTTCCAAACAAAGCACCATATAGATTGACACTTGCAGAGAATGAAGAACTTAAAATACAAGTGCATGAACTATTGCAGAAAGGTTTGATCAAAGAAAGTTTCAGTCCATGTGTTGTACCTACTGTATTAGCACCTAAAAAGAACGGAGAATGGAGAATGTGTACTGATTCTAGAGCCATTACCAAGATAATAGTGAAATATAGGTTTCCTATGCCAAGGATGAATGACATAATGGATTGTTTGAGTGGATCAAAGTATTTTACCAAGATTGATTTGAAGAGTGGTTATCATCACATCAAAATCAGAGAAGGTGATGAATGGAAGACTGCTTTCAAGACAAAAGATGGTTTGTATGAATGGTTGGTTATGCCTTTTGGTTTGACTAATACACCTAGTACTTTCATGAGGTTGATGAATGAAGTTCTGAAAAGATTCTTGGATAAGTTTGTGATTGTTTATTTGGATGATATTCTAATATTCAGCAAGACTAAGGAAGAACATCTTGAGCATATTAGGCAAGTATTGCAGAGGTTGAAAGATGAAAAGTTATTGATTAATCTGAAAAAGTGTTCTTTTATGCAAGAGGAGATTGTGTATTTGGGATTTGTGATTTCAGTTGATGGTTTGAAGATGGGTCCTAAAAAAGGTTAGAGCAATTTTGGAATGGCCTACACTTGAGAATGTAAGTGAGGTAAGATCATTTCATCGTTTGGCTAGTTTTTACAGAAAGTTTATAAAGAATTTCAATGCTATTTGTAATGCTATGACTGAAACAATGAGGGGAGATGAAAAGGAATTCAAGTGGACGCATGGAGCTGATAAGAGTTTTGAGACTTTGAAACAAAAGGTTGCTGAATTACCTATATTGGCTTTACCTAATTTCAACAAAGTATTTCAAGTTGAATGTGATGCATGTGGTAATGCAATAGGAGCTGTATTAAGTCAAGAAGGTAAGCCTATTGCTTTATTTAGTGAAAAGTTGAATGATGCTAAAAGGAAATATTCTATGTATGATCAAGAATTCTATGCCATTGTTCAAGCATTGAAGAAATAGAGACATTATTTGATACCTAAGGAGTTTGTGTTGTACACTAATCATAAAGCTTTACAATACTTGGGAAGTCAACATAAATTGAATCAAAGACATATCAAGTGGGTTGAGTATTTGCAAAGTTTTAAATTTGTGATCAAGCATAAGAGTGGGGTTACTAACAAAGTTGCTGATGCATCTAGTAGAAGACGTTCTTTGTTGACTAAAATGAAGGTTGAAGTTCTTGGTTTTGATGAGATGAAAGAATTATATGATGCTAATCCTAATTTTTCTGAGGTGTGGAGAGAGTGCAGAGCACCAAATCTAACAGATCACATAAGTATGTATGATGAGTATTTGATTCAAGAAGGTATGTTGTTCAAAGGTATTCAATTGTGTATTCCTAGAAGTCCTATGAGGTTGAATTTGATTAAGGAAAAGCATAGTGGTGGATTAGCTGGACATTTTAGAATTAATAAGACATTGAGTTTGCTGAAAGAGAAATATTATTGGCCACAAATGTATAAGGATGTTCAGAAATTTGTAAAGAGCTATGGAGTTTGTCAAGTTGCAAAGGGAGTGAGTCAAAATACGGGTTTGTATACACCTATTATTGTTCTTGAGAAACCATGGACTGATATCAGTATGGATTTTGTTCTTGGATTGCCTAAAATGGTGAAGGGGCATGATTCCATATTTGTTGTAGTGGATAGATTTTCTAAGATGGCTCATTTCACACCATGTAAGAAGACATCAGAAGCAGAGCATGTTGCTGAACTTTTCTTTAAAGAGATTGTGAGATTGCATGGATTACCAAGAAGCAACATTTCAGATAGAGACAATAAGTTTTTTGGTTATTTTTGGAAGAATTTGTGGAAGAAGATGGGTACTGAATTGAAGTTTAGTTCTACATTTCATCCACAAATAGATGGACAGACAGAGGTTGTGAATAGAAGCTTAGGTAATTTGCTAAGATGTTTAGTTGGGAATAAGCCAAGTAATTGGGAGATGGTATTGGCACAAGCTGAATTTGCATATAACAATTATGTGAATAGGAGTACAGGGAAGACACCTTTTGAGATTGTTACTGGAATGTATCCTAGAGGTATATCAAATTTGAGAGATGTTGTTGGTGAAGAAAAGAAAAGTGCTACAGGAGAAGAATTTGTTGACTTTATGGAGTCCTTGCATAAAGAAGTGAAGTTGAGGTTGGAACAAAGTAATCAGAAGTATAAGGAGAATGCTAATTAGTCTAGAAGACACCATGATTTTTAGGTTGGTGATGAGGTGATGGTTCATCTAAAGAAAAGAAGATTCCCAGTTGGAACATATAGCAAGTTGAAGATGAAGAAATTTGGACCTTGTAAGATCCTGAAGAAGTTTGACAGTGGTAATGCTTATGAAGTTGAGTTACCTGATGACATGGACATATCTCCTATATTTAACATTGCTGATTTGTATAAGTATCATGAATTAGAGGATGAAGTTGTTATACTAGATGATTATCATAAGAAAAAAATTGAGGAAGTTGAACAGATATTGGATAAGAGAGTTGGCAAGAGTACAAGAGGAAAAGATTACTATGAATATTTGGTGAAGTGGAAGAACAAACCAATTGAAGATGCTTCATGGATTTCTCAATTTGAGTTGGATTTAGCTCAGGTTGGGACATCTCAATGATTCAGGAGAATCATTTCTTCCAACCCTAGTTGTCTAATGCAGGAGCATCCTGGGTTGCCTTGTTATCCTGCTTATTTTTTGCTCTTTTTGTAGTTAGTGCCAAGCTCCTGTCACACTCTTTAGGTGCCAAGCTCCTATCGCACCCTTCATGTGTCAAGTTCTTGTCGCACTCTTCAAGTGCCGAGCTCTTGTTGCAACCTTCAAGTGCCGAGCTCTTGTTGCAACCTTCAGGTGTCAAGTCTTCTACATGGTGTGATAGGCCCACATAGCTTTAGGAAGCTGTCTAGCCCAATGATTCTTATGTAGTTCAATAGTCTTAGTAGAAATGTTCTCAATTTATCTATTGGTTACCTCACTTTGTCCATTATCCTATAGGTGTTATGGAATATAATTTTGGTGGCTTAATTTCATACTCTTTGACTAATTTACAAATGAGTTCTGAAGTAAATTATGACCCTTGATCCATAGTAATTTCCTATGATACACCAACGTGAGTAACAATATTAGAATATAAGAAGTCATCTAGCTCAGTATCTTGTGCATGTTTGAGTGCAACAACCTCAACCCACTTGGTGACATAGTCAATGTGAACAAGGATATACTATTTTTTATTAAAGGGTGGCTTGATTAGTCCAAAAAAATAAAGAACCTACTTCTCAAAGGGTTCAATGGAGAGCTAAGGGTTCAACATGAATGAGTTTGTTAACATGAATGCTGATGATATTCCTATGGGGGAGTATCCTAGCATTGTTGGAGCATTTGGGATATTGTTAGCATGATTGTGTGTTTTATTCATCACTGTGTTTGTCATTGGTGTCAATATACTAATGATTTTGTGAATATTGACAAAGCAACAAAAATATATTGAGATCATGAGCTTTGAGGATTTAAGATGAGGTTATGTGCAGTTGAGGAAATATTCTATAGAGTGTCCTAATTATGTGGTTAAGTGTGCATGAAGAAATATGAAGACAGTTGACAATTATTTGAAATTTATTGAAGAAAACATTTTGGCAGAGTTATGTAATTTTAAAAAGATGCAATGTAACATGCATTGTATTATCCTAATATGGTCCTATGGTAATTATAAATTGGGAAAGGCTCAAGGTTGACTCAATAATTAGTTTGAGGAATCAGTGTAAAGGAAAGTTTTTTTCCTTGGT
Organism: Cupressus sempervirens; assembly: GCA_028749045.1. Lineage (NCBI taxonomy): Eukaryota > Viridiplantae > Streptophyta > Pinopsida > Cupressales > Cupressaceae > Cupressus > Cupressus sempervirens. The sequence goes on along the minus strand of CM053793.1, from coordinate 106,092,526 downwards.
TGTAAGTGTGGAAAAATTGGTTGCAAGAAAAATTTGTGTAATATGAGTGTCCAAATTTGGATGTGAGATCTAATGACCTTGATATTGAATATCTTGAGATTAGAGAAGAGTTTGGTTTAGATAAGTCATGGCAAGATGATAGAGAGATTTTATTTGGAAAAGAGATTGTTTTGGACAATTATTTTATGGTATTATTTTATGAAGGATAATGCTAAGGCAAGTTAGACAGTGTGTTCAGTGGTCTTTCCCTTGAAGCTATTTGGATAGTGGGTTCTTCTATTAGGATTAACCATAGACAGAAATACCAATTACATGAAAATATAACCAATAGAAAAAAATAATAAAAATCACATAGAAGAGGACAGAATACACAAAGGTTTAATGTAGTTTACCCAATTCTTGGGTTACACCCACCAACAACAAGTCCACTAATATTATTATCCAATGATTACAATCCATAATCCCTTATAGCTGAATACTATAGCAAAGAAGCTACACTCTCATCATGCATTATGAAATCCATAACCCTAAGACATTTTATACAAGATTTTTGTCTCTTACAAAATTAGGACTAGAAGAAGTCATCCAATAGAAAAAAAAGTAGCTGACACCTTTTGCAATAATAAAGTTGGTTGAGATTTCAAGGGTATTAACTTGAAATCCCCTATGGGGACATTACCCCTTGACCCCACCCTGTACTACAATAGAGAGTGCACTTGAGGCTCTTCCCTAGGACCCTACAAGGGGCCTTTTCCTTTGACCCCTCTTAGGGGTGCTTCCTCCAAATCCCCATAGTAAAATTTGGGATGAAATGACACTGAATGTAGTGGGGAAAAATTAACCTTTGAGTTTGATTAGGCTCCACATGACAACACTTTCTTCCTTCCACAACTCCTAATAGGGTTGGAATCTCCTCATAAGGATTCAAAGTCTCCTAACACAGGCTGTTATGTAACTAATGTAATTCATTGACTTCTAACAATGTCTATCATCTTACAAGGTACTTATATATTACTACATCATTTTTTAGGTACCATCCATGCCAGAGTTTTCCCTCTGATCAAGGGTTTCTTTAGTTAACAAACCTAGTGTTATTGTGTATGGTTATCTTCTTTTTATCTTTGTGGAATATACTATCTAAAAATTAGTATCAAAGCATCAGGTCATTGATGGAAAATATTAACAACTTAAGGAGATCTATAGAATGTCATTTCAAAAAATAAAGTATCAAGTTTGATGGAACCAACTATGACAATTGGAAAGAGAATATGAATAAAAAATTTCTGTAAATGGGTCTAGGATATTGGATGATCACAAAGAACAAGAAATAAGTGGTTGAAGAAGAAAATATTAAGGAGTGCACTGAACCTTAGAGATATTTTTTTTATGTACAATATGCTTGCTAGGGAAGCGCTTTTGTTAGCCCTTCCAAAAAATCAGCATAGTCAAGTAAAATCTTTTAATTTGGCACATGAAATTTGGAAATATACAGAATCTACTTATGAAGGTGATATGCATGCTAAGAAGGTTATATTGCATAATTGGATATTTTTATTTCAAGAAGCTAAAATGATGGAAGATGAATCTATAAGTTATTTTGGTATAATATCAAAGATTGTTGTAGGAATTAAAGCTTGTGATGCAAAAAAAGATGAAGATGAAATTGTATGGAAGATCTTGAAAACTTTGACACTTGCATAGAAGAAGCTAGCATAGATGGTTGAACAAGTTATACCTTTCATAAAAAATTTAACAAGAGAAAATCTTCTTCGAAGATTGAAATAATCTTAGACATGTTTGAGAAAAATTGGAGATTTTCCTATAGTTGAGACTATTTTCAGTGTATTAAGTGTTCATCCTACATTGACAAGAAGTGCGAGTACTAGTGATGATTACGCTAACAATAGCAAAGGAAATCAGAAGAAGACATGAAGATTGAAGAAGGAATTTTCTTGTGAGAAGAGAACCTAAAGGTAAGAAAATATTTAAATGTTTGACCTTTAATGAATATGGTCATTATGCTTCTAAATTCTCTAAGAGAGTAAATAAATATAAAAGAAATTTCAAACCTATGAAGCCTAGAGAATATCTATATACAAATGATGAAGATCTGGAAGCTAGTGTGGAAAGATTCTTGAGTGAAAGTGATAATGAAAGTAATGAAATGGGATTTGTTGCAATTATAGAGGAAAATCATGAAAAAATAATAAATTAGTGAAGAAAAGGCAATAGTATAATAAGTTGAAAAGAATAAATCTAATTCGATCATAGATAGTGGTTGTTTACATCATATGACTGGTGATATGAATAAATTTATTAAATTCAATAGTTGTGATGGAGGAATTGTTAGAGTTGGAAACAATGTAACCTATTAAATAAAAGGAATAAGATCTATTATTCTTGATGAAAAAATTAACATTGATGATTTTATTTTTTTGATGGTCCGAAACATAATCTTTTGAGTTTTGGACAAATAGTTGACAAGGGTTATCAATTAAAATTAATAGAAAAGACATTCATTATCAAGGATAAAGATGGTAGGATAATAAGTACTAGTATAAGATCAAGAGGTAATGTTTGTAAGTTTAATCCTTTTGAGATGGCATGCTTAGTTGCTAAGGTTGATAGTAGTTGGTTATGACATAAGAGGCTTTGTTACATAAATTTTGATAACATTGTGAAAGCAAGCACTACACTTGCTATTAGAGATTTCCCTATAAGTGGGTAGCCTACCAACATGGTATGCAAGGAACATGTTATGGTAATGTAGAAGAAAAGTTCTTTTCTGAAGAACAAGTTTACTACATCAACAAAGTTGCAGATAGTACACATAGACTTGAATGGTCCTACAAAGACAAGATCCTTCTACGATGAAAGGTATTTCTTGATTCTTGTTGATGATTTTACTAGGATGATGTGTAATGGACTATGAAATAGTATAAGTTTTATAGTTTTTTGGTTGGTTAAGGGGTCTTTTTCCTATTCAAGTTTAAGGAATTTTAATTGTATAATTGGTATATACCTATACTTTAATTTTCTATGGTTTTCAGATATCATATGGTTTCAAGAAAATAATGCCATAATTAGAACTTAAATGAGACAAATGGGATCGTATGTTTATATTGATGGATAGATAACATATTTTTTCCTTTCAAGCTTTTAATGGGTAGGTTCTTATAGCCAAGTGTTGTGAGAAAATATTAGTCTATATGTGCATTTAATAATTTCTATGAAGTTATTAGAATGGATATATGTTTAAGTACATTGCATGTGTACTAATCTCTTGTAGGAATGAGTCAAAGGGAGCTCAAGATAATGATAACATAGTTGCACACATCCAAAAGTTGTAACATGCTATATCTTATGAGGACTTGTTCAAACAAGAGGGATGTGTTTCATGACTAGTGGAATTCATTTATGATTTTTCCAAATCCCCAGTTGTTGAGGCTATGTTTTAGAATTTATTTCTTCATAGAAGTTATAAATAAGTTGTTTCTTCAAATAAAGAAGGTTTAGAGGGGATTGTAACTTATAATAACATTTAGAATATAAGTATGTTATTTTGAATTGTATTGTTCATAATTTATATCAATAAAAGTTGACTCTATTATTTTCCAACATTTTATCTTTAGCTTATAATCATTCACTCATCCAAGGGGGGCCATTGGGTGAGTGAATTTAGTTGGTAGATTGATTTTTGTTGTTCTAGAATGAGATAGAGCTTTGTTTCTCTTGAAACCATTGGTAACAAGACTAGTGGTTGTTCCTATAGCATAGGCAACAAAATAGTTTTATTGCTGCATAATGTTACCTTCACTAGAATAGTTTATTTCATTTCAATTTTGGTAAGTTATCTTAAATGTTTCACTCATGTAACTTAGTAATGACATATTAAAGATGATTAAAAGAATATACTTTGCAGACATCATTTCAAGTCTATGTCCTTGGTCAATATAGTAAATGAGTCCAATAGGTCATTGAAAGCTTGTTGAGAATGTCCCAATTTATAAGTTATAAGTTTAGTTTCCTAGTTGATAAATTTGGAAAAATATTTTTGGTGCCATTGCTGGGGATGGTTTCAATTTAAACCTCTTATAAGGGTCATTTTTAGAAGTTTTTAGTACACATAGTTGTTAATACTTCTTTATGAGATGAGCTTAGAGATACTTTTTTGCATGCATAGAAGAAGTGATTTTTTTGGAGGTTTCTTCCAAAAACCCCTCTTATGATAGAAGAATACACTTAGCTTGAACCATAAATTTAAGAGCCACCATTTTAAAATCCATTTGCAAGAGGTTTGCAACCTTAGAATCCATTTGTTGATGCCCAAGAAGAACTACCTTCACCTCCATCTTTAGTAGAATCCCTAAATTTGAATGACCTCTTTATCAAACCTAAATACTAAGACAATCCTTTAGCCATTATCTTTTACTAGCAAAGAAATCAGCCACCACCTAGGATGGTGCATCCTACCTTCCCATTTCCCATACCTGACTTGACCTCTATGATTACAATAATCTAGAAAATATTCCCACCTCTGCACTCCCCAAGTTTTATGGCTTAATTAATGAGGACCCTAAAACCTTTCTCTTTGAGTTTGAAATTATTTGTAGGGGCTATGATTATAAGATTGATTCCCATAAGTTTAAGTTGTTCCCCTCTACTCTAAAAGAGGAATCTCTAAGATGGTTTATAGGATTATAAGCTAATGCTAAATTCGATTGGTATACAATGAAAAATGTGTTCCTTGCTAAATATAATGATGATTATAGAGGTAGTGACATTAGGGGAGATAATATATTCAAGATGCAAAAAAAATATGGTGAGATTCTAGAGGAGTACATTTTGAGATTGCTTTATAATTTGTAAAGGAACACTACACATCAACTAAATGAAGCATATCAAAAGCATCTTTTCTTAAGAGGTGGTAGTGAGACTTGTGTGGAAGCCTTGGACCTCATGGCTAGTGGAGACATTATAAAAAGTAATTGGGAAGATATTAATAGGTATTGCAAAAAGTATTCAAGAGCCAATGTTAAGAAGGGGAGAAGAATTCATTTGAATATTCTAAAGACAATTAGAGTTGGAGTATCTAGGTTGGATCTTTCAAATCTATTGTATCACTTTAAGTAGGATATTATTAATAATATTTCCACTCAATTGGATACCATGCAAGCCAGGAGGAAACATGAGGAAGCTAAAGCTATGTTAGCTCAGTTCTACTCTTACTACTGGGAGAAGAAGCACCTCACATGTAAGGTGGTTGCTAATGTGGAGACTCAACCACAACACATGCTAGTTGAGTTCAAAGAAATTGAAGATAATGGAGATGTGATACACATTTCTCAACAAAGACAACAGGCTCAGAGAAAAGGTATGCCTCAAGAACCTCTTCAAAACTTTGGGAATTTTAATAATCAATGGAAAATTTCTAATCTTTATAATGCTCGCCCATCACACCCAAATTATTAGATTCCTTCTTAGTCTACTCAATCTCAACCCATGTGGAATTACATATCTTGATAATAGCTCTACTACCAAACTAGATGGTATGATTGAGGAATTTATTGTTACTTTAGATTCCTAGGAATATGCTATAGATTTTTTCATCATATCCCCCGAAGCCACCTTGGGAAGTTATTCTATAATTCTAGGGAGGCCTTGGTTAGCCATTTTAGATTCTTGCATAACCTATCATTAAGGAAAAATTACTATTTCAAATGGATCAAACATTAAAAAAAATGGCTTTATATTCTTTTGCTAAAACACTTTTACATGATGACCATGTTTTTTGGCCCGATTTAGGAGATAATGAACTTGAAGTGAATTCAATAAGCCAATTAATGGTGATTAGTGGTAATCACAACCATCCTATCAACCTTAGGGAAATGATGATTTCCTCACAACCATCCTATCTAATGAGTATGGTGAAGATTCTCTTCTATGTAGTAATAAGAATTTGTCTTTAGAGACAATACTCCTCCTAGAAAGGCACCTCATTTTCTTGTAGCCACTAGTTACCTTCATAAGTTGTTACCCCATTAAATTTAATCTTCCACTTTTTCTAAAGTCGCTATAGTTGATAAAGTGACTAAGGTGGAGATTAGTCCAACTAAAGAGCTAAATGTTAGTAAAAGTATTTCTTCTAGCAACCTAGAAAGTGTCATTTAGTTGTTGTAGGAAAATTAGCAAGTATTTTCTTCAGACTATACAAACATGAAGGGGCTTGATCTAAAGATCTGCACTCATCAAATTTACATTACACCTAAATGTAATCCTATTAGGAATTTATAAAGAAGAGTCCATCTAGTATTGAGGGACATTGTGAAGGCTAAGCTTTGAAAATTATTGAATGTTGGATTTATCTGTCCAATTTTAGATAGTCAATGGGTTTCCCCTTTATTCCTTCATCCTAATAAAGGAGGTAAATGGAAAATATGTGTGGATTATAGGGAACTTAATGCAGATACTAAAAAGGACCACTTTCCTTTTCCCTTTATTGATAAGGTTCTTGACAATTTGGTAGACAGGAAATACTCTTCCATTTTAGATAGATTTAGTGGGTATAACTAGATTTAAATAGCACTAGAAGACCATGAAAAGACATCCTTTACCTATCCTTGGGGAAAATTTTCATATTCAATGTTTCCTTTTGGATTGTGTAAGGCTCATGCTACATTTCAACGAGTTGTGGTAAGTGTCTTTTCTAACATTTCTACTAATTGGATGGAGATTTATATGGATGATTTCACTGTACATGGCTCTAATTTTGAAGAAGCTAAATCTGATTTGGAAAAGGTCCTCATATGATGTTGGGAATAAAATCTCTCTTTGAATAATGAGAAATGTTATATGATGATGGAAGGAGTTATTTTGGGTCACTACATTTCATTTGCTAGCATGCAAGTTAATCCTCAAAGATTGAAGTAATCAACACATTACCTACTCCAGAGAAATAAAAAGATGTTCAAAGTTTCCTTGGACATGTAGGCTATTATAGAAGATTTATTAAAGATTTTAGCCAAATAGTATCCCCATTGTATAATTTTTTGAATAAGGAATCTAAGTTTTCATGGGACTTAGAATATAACAAAGCATTCCAATAGTTAAAGGAAGTTCTAACCAAAATTCCTACTCTCTGAGGTCCTAATTATAATTTACCATTCCATATTCATATTGATTCTTTGGATTATGCCATAGGAGCTATACTTAGGAAAAAAGAAAGCATAGTGGAACATGCTATGTACTATATCAACAAAAAAATTTATGGGTCAGAACTAAACTATATTGTCATGGAAAAATAGTTGCTAGTTGTAGTCTATGCACTTAATAATTTTAGACACTATATTAATGGCTATGAAATTTTTGTACATATAGATTATGTAGCCATTAAGTACCCAATGAACAAGCCTTCTATTTATGGGAGATTGGCTTGCGGTTTGTTTCTCATGCAATAATTTGACATCAAAGTAACATACAAGCTAGGAAGAGTTGATGTAGTAGCAGATTTTATTTCATGACTAAAAGCACTTGATGATCTTGCAACCATTGATGATATCTTTCTAGATGAACATTTATTTTCCTTGACTACACATAATCCATGGTGTGTTGACATAGCCAACTACCTTACTATAGGAAAAACACCAATACATTTCTCTCCCAAAGATAGAAGGTTGTTGGTCAAAATATGTTTCAATTTCACTTGGATTATTAGCTTCATGTCCTACACTAGACTTGGTCAAGTTATGGAAAAATGTGTGAGGGAAGATGAAACCTATGATATTCTATGTACATGTCATGATGAACAATGTAGTGGGAACTTTGTAGCAAAGTGGACATCATTCAAAATCTTGACAACTGGGTACTATTAATAACCTCTTCATAAAGATGTAGCTAGATACACAAAGAGATGTGATAGATACCAATGAATGAGATGATTGACTAAATAAGATGAAACACCCCTACAACCATAGGGAGTTGTTACTCCCCTTAAAAAATGGGGGATTGACTTCATTGTCCCCATAGAACCTCCTTCAAAAGGTAAGTCTTATATTCTAGTTTTTACTGATTCCAAAAATATGGAGATACAAAAGAATAGGCATCTAGACTTTTAGAAGCCTAAAGGGCCTATTGATCAACATTGAAAAAAACAACATGATTCATGCCTTTTGAGTTGGTCTATGGTAAAGTAGCTATAGGGGTAAGTGCACCAAGGTGTGGTGCCAAAAAGGGGGTATAAGTGGACACCTTTTTCCTAAAATCTGTAAATTTTGAACTTCATCAAGAATTTGAAGATAGTTATGCTCAAAATTTTAAGATATGACAAAAAAAAAAAAGTCATAGTCCTTTGAATCTAGTTTCTAAACTACTAATTTTTTTCCAAAATGGTTTAGTTTTAGGACCTCAAAAAAGGGGGCCACAAAAATTGGTACTGTTTATTCCAAAAAAACATAACACAGTACAAAGTGTGGCCGCCCTAAAATTTTAACTTTTTTTTTGAAATTCTTTAATCACTCTGGTCAAAAGTTACTTAACACTATGTAGTTTATCTTAGATTTTTCAAGTAATTTTATAATGTGTATTTTTTTTTAATGAATTTTTTGACTAGACACATCCCAAAAATGTGAAATATCTATGTGCTCACCCTAGAAATAATTGAAAACTAATCTAAAATCAAAACTTTTTTTTTTAAATGTGTGTAGAATGGAGTCTAGTTTATAAAAAACTAAGTTGTTGCAAAATTTGATGAACAAGCTAAAATCTATAGCCCAATTAGTACATGGTGGTTTTTGACAAAAAATGAAGATACATTCAAAAGAAATTATAGATGAAAGGCTTGAAATAGTTCAAATTAAAAATAAATTATATGTTTAGATAGCTAACATAGAGACCTATAATGCTATGTAACCTAATCTTATCGATACCCAACCATGAGGAATCTTGAAGGGGAGAACACAAGAAAAATCAATCATTTTTGGTATGTTTTTTGGAAAACACGTCTCAGACCTGTTTATAAACTCCAAACCTTTGGGTTGGATCTCCAAGGAAAAATCAAGCCTTAGGCTTGGTTTTAATAAGAATCTTTCAATAGTACATGCACTTTATAGTGTGCACATGCTATTAGAAGCATTTAAATTCTCAATAGTGCATGTGCACTATAGTGTGCACACACTATTGAGACCTAAATTACAACCCAAGAGCAAGAGAGAGTTGGGTGGGTGGAGTGGGGGGGTGAGGGAATGGCTATATGTGAGAGAGAGAGAGAGAAAGAGATAGAGAGAAAGTAGGGGATGGGAGAGGGGAGAGTATAGGATGGTAGAGAGGAAGTGAGAAAGTAGGGGATGGGAGAGGGGAGAGAGTATAGGATGGGAGAGAGGAAGTGAGAAAGAGTAGGGATGGCAGAGAGAGTACAGGATGGGAGAGTAGGGGTGGAAGAGAGAGTACAATATGCAAGAGAGAGGAAGTGTGAGAGAGAGTAGGGGTGAAAAAGAGAGAGTATGGGATGGGGAAGTGTGAGAGAGAGTACAAGTTGGGAGAGAGATAGTAGGCGATGGGAGACAGAGTGGGAGAGAAAGAGCGAGAGAGAGAGAGTAGGGAATGGGAGAGGGGGAAGACAAAGTAGCTCGAGAGAGAGTAGGAGATGGAAGAGAGAGTAGGTGATGGGAGAGGGAGAGAGAGGGGGGATGGAAATGCGTGTAAGAGAGAAAGAGAGAGAGAGAGAGAGAGTAGGAGATAGGAGAGAGTGTGAAAATTTGAGAGTGAGAGACAAAGTAGGGGATGGGAGAGGAGAGAGGGGGATGGGTGTGTGTTTGAAAGAGAGAGAGTAGGAAATGAGAGAGGGGAGAGAGATATAGAGAGAGTAGGGGATTGGAGAGAAAGAGAGTAGGCAATGGCAAAGGGAGTGGGAGAGGGAGAGAGAGGGGGGATGGGAGTGTGTGTAAGAGAGAAAGTAGGGGATGGGAGAGAGTGTGAGAGAGAGTAGGGGTGGCAGAGAGAGAGTGAGAGTAGGGGATGGGAGAGAGAGGGAGAGAGTGAGAGAGAGAGAGAGATAGTAGGAGGTGGGAGAGGGAGTTGGGGGGAGAGAGGTGGGGAATGGAAGTTTGTAAGAGAGATAGAGTAGTGGATGGGAGAGAGTAGGTAGTGGGAGAGGGAGTGCGAGAGAGAGAGAGAGAGAGAGAGAGAGAGAGAGAGAGAGAGAGAGAGAGAGAGAGAGAGAGAGAGAGAAGGGGATGGGGATGGGAGAGAGTGTGAGAGAGTAGGGGATGGAAGAGAGAGAGTGAGAGTAGGGGATGGGAGAGAGAAAGTAGAGAGGGAGAGAGAGTACTTGAGAGAGAGAGAGAGATAGTAGGTGGTGAAAGAGGGAGTGGGGGATGGAGAGAGGGGGGATGGGAGTGTGTGTGACAAATCTAGAGAGTAGGGGATGGGAAAGGAGAGAGAGAGGGGGGGAATGAGAGTGTGTGTGTCTATGAAAGAGAGAGAGTAGGGGATGTGATAGGGGAGAGAGAGAGTAGGGGATGGAGGATAGAGAGTAGGTAGTGGGAGAGGGAGAGAGTGAGAGTAAAGGATGGGAGAGTGTGTGAGAGAGAGTAGGGGATGAGAGAGAGTGTGAGAGAGAGTAGGGAGAGGGAGATAGAGAGAGGGGGATGGGAGTGTGTGTGAAAAATCTAGAGAGTAGGGGATGGCAGAAAAGAGAGAGAGAGAAAGAGAGAGAGGGGGATGGGAGTGTATGTGTGTGTGTGTCTATGAAAGAGAGAGAGTGTGACAGTGAGAGAGAGTAGGGGGTGCCAAAAAGAGATAGAGAGTATGAAGTGGGAGAGACATAGTGAAAGATAGAGTAGGGGGTGGCAGAGAGAGAGTAGAGGATGGGAGAGATAGAGTGAAAGGACGGGAGAGAGAGTGTGAGAGAAGGTTGGGAATGGAAGAGAGAGAGTAAGAGTAGGGGATGGGAGAGAGAGAGAGTAGAGATGGAGAGAGAACTTGAGAGAGATGGATAGTAGGTAGTGGGAGAGGGAGTGGGAGAGGAGGAGAGAGAGGGATGGGAGTGCATGTGAGAGATCTAGAGACTAAGGGATGGGAGAGGGGAGAGAGAGAGGGGGATGGGAGTGTGTATCTAAAAAAGAGAGAGTTTAGGGGATGGGAGAGGGTAGAGAGAGAGTAGCTAGAGAGAGAGAGTAGCAAATGGGAGAGAGAGAGACTAGGTGGTGGCAAAGGGAGAGAAGGGAAAATTGGGATGTGTGTAAGAGAGAGTAGGGGATGGGAGAGAGTGTGAGAGAGAGTAGGAGGTGGTTGAGAGAGAGAACATGATGGGGGAGAGAGAGTGAGAGTAGGGGATGGGAGAGAGTGTGTGAGAGAGAGTATGGGATGGGAGAGAGTGTGAGAGAGAGTAGGGAGAGGGAGATAGAGAGAGGGGGATGGGAGTGTGTGTGAAAAATCTAGAGTAGGGGATGGGAGAGAAGAGAGAGGGGAGATGGGAGTGTGTGTGTGAGAGAGAGAGAGAGAGTAGGGGGTGGTAGAGAGAGAGTATGGGATGGGAGATATAGAGTAAACAAATGGGAAAGAGTGTGAGAGAGAGTAGGAGGTGGAAAAGAGAGAGAGTATAGGATGAGAGAGACAAAGTGAAAGGATGAGAGAGAGTGTGAGAGAGAGTAGGGGATGGGAGAGAGTGTGAGAGAGAGTTGGGGATTGGAGAGAGAGAGTAAGAGTAGGGGATGGGGTAGAGAGAGAGAGTAGAGAGGGGGAGAGAGAACTTGAGAGGGAGTGGGAGAGGGGGAGATAGGGGGGACGGGAGTGTGTATCTATAAGAGAGAGAGTTTAAGGGATGGGAGAGAGGGGAGAGAGATAGAGAGAGTAGCGGGTATGAGAGAGTGAGAGAGAGAGAGATAGTAGGAAGTGGGACAGGGAGGATGGGAGTGTGTGAGATATCTAAAGAGTAGGGAATGGGAGAGGAGAGAGGGTGAGAGAGATAGAGAGAGTAGGTGGTGGGAGTGGAAGAGTGAGAGAGAGAGAGTAGGGGATGGGAGAGGGGGGAGAGAGAGTGTAGGGGATGGGAGAGAGAGTAGGGAGAGAGAGAGAGAGTAGGGGATAAGAGAGGGGAGAGAGAATAGGGAGAGAGAGAGAGTAGGGAGGATAGAGAGTAGGGAGAATGGGGAGTGATGTGTTTTCACATAGTGCGTACGCACTACATGAAATCACCTAAAAAATGATCAAAAAGAAACTTTGGGGCCCATTTCATCCATTCTCTGCTTTTGGTTTGTTGTGCATTATGTTATTTTGATAGAAATCATGGGTTTACACATAGCAAACACTATTTCAACACCTTTTCAAGCTAGCAAACACCAAATTCAATCATTGGATACACAATTTGAAGACTTTTTGAATATTCTTTGTATAGAAAAAGTTAGTGCAATCCATTTTAAATATTGTTTGTTGATATATAGATACAAATTTGATTATAATTTGACATGTTATTTAATATATAGTGAATTTATTGAAAATTGTATGTTTGAATGAAATGTTATTTTGAAATGGTTAGAAATTTGACAAGTCATTTGATATATATTGTGTATTCATTTGATATATATTGTGTATTCATTCAAATAATTATAATTTTTATATGTATTTGAATAATTTGTAATTTACACATTTTAAGCAATTTAGATGTTTGAATAATTTGACATGTAGAAATCATCATCATGCCAAGAAAGAAACCAAAAACTCAAACAAATGAAGATAGGGAGAGAGATTTGGCAATTAAAAGAGATAAAATGAAATTACTACGTGAACAAAAAAAATTGCAAAGCAATAATGAAGAATTGACTTTCGAAGAAGATCAAGAACCGCCAGTACAAAGAAACAAAGAGGAAGAATTAGAAAGACAAAGAGAGCGAATGAGACTATTATGCTCAAGAAGACAATTGAATTGTGAAGCTACACCATCTTCCAGTGTTGGAGTCATATCGTCTGCTACACCATATTTCAATGTTGAAGTCATATCATCCTCTCATGTTGAAGAGACACTGATTTGTAGATCCAATGATATACACACTCCATCATGTCATGTTGAAAGCACAACATGAACACATCGTGTAGGTGATTTTACATCTTATTGCCAAGGCACATCATCTTCGGTTCTAGGTACATAATGTTGAGAGAATTGAAGAGATTAGAACACCTTCTAAAATTCATTTTAGAAGACCAAAATATTTGATTGATATTGATAGTAATATTTTAAAATCAATGCCTGACAAGATTAGCAAGTGTATTTGTCAAAGAAAAGTTAATCGTATGTGGAGATTATTTTTTGAAGAATTAAATATTATAGGTCAATGCCAATTATTTGTTGAAATGATGAGAAATTTGAAATTTATGCCTATCATGAAGATTCTTGGGCTAAGAACGATGGATGATTCAAATAAAAAAAGCATTGTAAAGAATCTAATGAGTGCTTATGACAAAGTGGGTTCTAAATCACACACCAAAGATAGTAATATCACAAGATGAGTACTTACATTGACAATAGTAAGTAGCCAAATGAAGAAAGCTTGACTCATGAGAAAGACAAGAAAAACATTGAAAATTGGTAGAGGTACTCTAAGGAGAGCCATGCTAAGGTGTGAGAGATTGGAAGATCCAACAAAAAATGAGTTATGGACATTTAGTGGTAGACTACCATGAAAGGATAAAGAAATTAGTGAAGTCTTAAAATCATTGATCAAATATTTTTGGAAAAATAACACACATGTTTCCCCTAATCAAAGAGATGTTGTAAGAAGGATGATTGGTAGTGAAAATTGTGACCCACATGTGAAACATTTTTTGGACTCAACTCAGACACAATTTTTTGCAAAATTTATTGGTATGTATCCTCAAATTTGAATAAGTCAAAGATTTTTTGAGATGGGTAAACCTTTTTATGTGAAGATAAATCACACATGCACAACCTGTTGTTGTAGGATACATATTGAATTTTTTAACCATTTTGATGTTTTAAAGCATATATGCGTAGTTTTGCATTCTCAGTTTGCTTTGTAGGATTATGACATGAATGAGCCACCAAGATCTACAAGGGAATTCATATCCAACATTTTATGTGAAATAGGGGACGACCAAAAATTTTACAAGACATCATGCTTGGATGGTACGTGTTTATTTTGTGGTTCTTTGCAACTTTTATCAACTTGTCAACATATGGATAGTACACATGCAATTGGAAATGAAATAGTTGATTACGAAAAATTTAAGATAGTCAAAAATGCTCTAAAAGATGGGAAACATGGTAAAAGATGTGATTTAGTCATTGAAAAGATTCTAGTGTATGAGTTCATGAAGATTTTTAGTGAAAAGATTATTTATGAGTATGTGAGGCATACCCATAGAGCTTGATGGCTAGATTTGCAATTCAAGTTGTGCAAGGATATGTTTCCACTAGATACTATTGTTTTAGTTGTAGATTTTATAGAGAACTACACACTACAACTAAAAAATGAGGTGCAAGCAAAGTATTATACTTCTCAATAGGTTTCCATATTTGGTCACATTACATTCATGCATTCACCTACAAGTATAGAGGATGACATGAAGATTTTGAGGGAGTACCATTTTTACATCAGCGATGATCAATCACATTCTATGAAGTTTGTACATGGTTTTTTTCAACTATTTTATGGAGATTTGGCTAACAGGGGCGTAACATATCGTCAACAGATTATTTGGTCAAACAATTGTGCATCTCAATTCAAGAATGCATGGATGTTCTATTGGCTAAGCAGGATGCATAGGTTGTCCACAATTCAATATATGTGGAATTTCACTGAGGCTAGTCATGGTAAGGGAGAGCACGATGGTGCAGGTGCATGCATTAAAAGAGCCTTGGCTCATGAAGAACTAAAGTACAAAGATGGAGCAATATTGATAGATGCAAAATCCATCGTCCAATGGTGTAATGCTACAATGGGTCTAGGTAAGGAAGGTGAGTCTACGGTTCATAGATTTTTTTGATTGATAGATAATACTAACATTGCACCATATTAGGATTGTTTCACACTAACATGATCTAGCGAGTTACACTCTTTTAGAAGTGCTAATACAGGTTCATGGAGTATCCACACATGAAAAATGGCATGCTATTGACCATCATGTGTAGAGGAAAATTGGGATGACTGTGAGTCAATTGAATGGGTGGACAAATGGGACATACACCTATCATCCCCCACAAGCACTAGAAATGGTAGAGATGGATTTATCTATTGACTTTGACTGCTTGTTAGATCTAGTGCAACCTGGTAATATATATATTTATATATCTTTCTAATTTCAATATGTAACTTTATAACTTTTACCCAAGTATTTTCTAAATTAATGACCGCATTTTGTACATTTGTCACTGTAAGCCATATTTTTGCTATTATTGCACCTGAAGACAATGAAGAAGGGACAGATTATTATTTGTGTTTTTGTGTTGAAGCCAAATAAAAATTGGATTACCTGGTTATAGATGGTGAAGGTTTAGAATACCATGTTAGTGTGGTGGTTGTAACCAGCACATGGCTTAGACGATATTCTATGAAGAACCCTAACTTGTGGTTATTCGAGGATTGGCAAATAGAGAGGAAGATTCTTCATTATTCAAACCTTGTTGTTGAATCAAATGTCCACTTGATAAAATATGGTGAAAAACCACATAATAAAATTCTTTGGAAAGTTCGTGAGTCAGATGATGAGGCAATACTTGAGACATTAAAATGTGGAGCAGATCTAGTTGGCTCATTAGATTGAATAGGGAGAGAGGGAGAGAGAGAGAAAGAGTGATCAATTGGATCCAAATACAATGTTGTAACCTCTTCCCCAAGACTGTCCACATGACTAAAGTGGACCGTATTGTTATGATGTGTAAGTGATGAGATTTAGTTTAAATCATAGATTTTATGTTTTGATTTGTTTAGAATATAGATGCATTATTTGAATTTATATTAGATTCTTTAATAGGACCCATTTTTAGATTAGTTGTTTAAATAAGTGAAAGTTTAGAATTTGTTGTTTAGATCAAAATGTAATGAAAGAACATGAAAATTGTTAGAATGTGAATGCTTTCTGATGTAAAGTCATGATTGTGTGCATGCAACTAGAAATTTCAAACTAACGTAAGCAAGGATACAATGGGAGAAGTTTTCAATACTCATCAAGTAGGGGTTACCATATAACTCAGAAAGCAAGGATTTCTACAAATGGATAATTCTTAATGACAAGCCAAATTTAGCTTTTTTCATTCTCTAATTTTAGTGGATTAATCTTATCTTAGATTTTTTACTGTGCAAATTCTTCATTTGTAGGTCACCAAAGAAGAGGGCAAATAAAGTCGAAGCACTAGTGATAAAGGGTGAGATGCCAAAATATTTGCCAAATGGTATTATCAATTCACATCCTAAATATTTATTAGTGTTCTTTGTTCAAGTACCATTGTGTGTTAATCATCTTATGCCTGGAATTGTAGAGGATCAAAATCATCAAAAAGTAAGAAGGAAAATAGGTATCGATTTGATGATAATGGGGCAGTTACAGATATAGTTCTCTCTAAGGATAATGTTGATTAGCTAATGTATAGGTTGAGAGAACCAAAAGACTATTTAGGTCTACTGAAAAGAAATTGAACTTTTGATATTTTAGGATAAAAAAAGTATATTGATGGATTTGAAAAGAATTAAAAGTATACGAACAATCAATTTAGTCTTCCATAAAATGGTTCTTATATTAACAACTTTTACTATATTTATTGATTTTGTTCTAGCATTTAATGTGATTTAAGTGATGCGGGTATATATTGGGTAGGTTCAATGTATGCTTTGAATGATCTATCCATGATCATCACGAGATGACCATCTCAAAAGTGTTTATTGAGCTCATTTTCCTAGGTACAAGATTAATACTCTTCATTCTCTTCCAAACCATGGTTGCTTGTAATAGATACCCAAGAATACTTGCAATCATTGCATTCCAATTTGTTGGGCTTTGACTCATTATTATCATAAAGTTGGAATCTTGGAAAGGGTTAACACTTGATTATGTATATTTATCCCATGTGTGTTCCATGAGGTGTTTACTATTGTAACATTTTAAGATTTAATTGTGTGGATTTTTCCCTCATTATGTACATGATAGGTTTGTTCAGGTGACATATGATGAGGTTGTCTGTACAATGTAATGATTGAGTTGAAGTGATTTATGAAGTAAAGGGCTATTTAATGTAGCTATTTAAATCATGCATATTTGATGGCCACTTCCCTCTATTTTGTAGTCCTTTTTCACAACACTATTTCTAACACGGTGTTAGTTGTTCAAGTTCATGAATGATCACAATATCTGTGACTATACAAAAAGTGTGTGTGTTTGATAAAAAACCCTCCTATATTCCCCTAGGAACCACAACTCAACTCTGGGATTTTCTTGTATTGTTGGAATCTACCCAAGGAATTAGACTCTCCTAGGGTTCAAGAGGAGGTCTTTGACTTGGTAACATCTTCCTACAACCATGTCTAAGAGTTTATAACCCCAAATCTTTAGTTTTTCTTCTAAACACTCACATTTTTCACCATGCACCTAGTGTACCCTGGTGCCTCCTATTGGCACTCAAAATTACAGCCCTAATTTTGAGCACCATTGAGAAAGTTAAGCCCTATAAATGCTTTTTGATGAGATTGTACTTGGCTATACCTTTGAGCCTCATGAGGTGTTTAATGTTTCTAACACCTTCCATTTAGCCTATCCACATGTTCAATGAAGTTAAAATGTCATTCTGAGCCATTTTGTAAAGTCCCATTTTGAGTAAATTCCAAATCTGCATTTTCACCCGAGTCAGATAGCGACAAGAGGCTATGTTTGCTATTGAATATCTCGCACCTAGAATTGCATCATGACTCGCCACTTTGGGAGTGTCTAGTGTCCATACCTAAGAACCTATGTTTTAAATTTTGAGTTGTTTTGAGTCCATTTGACTAGGTCTTGAATCCCTCAAAGTTGGTCTATTAATGTTGTCACGCTGATGCAATTTGTTCATATTTCTAGAAAGCCCTGTTTGACAAGTCATAACTTTGACCCAATTCACCAGAATGCTAAATTTCATTTTGTGTTGCATTGTAGACATTAGAGACTTATTATTTTTCAAATTTATGCTCATGAGGAATCCATTTGATATGTTTTCAAACGTGATTCTAGATAGAATTTCTATGTTTTTATCGGTGTCAGCATTTGCAGATTTTTTAGGACCCCTGTTCATGATGTCATAATTCCAAATCAGTGATAGGTGAGATCAAATGGATTGTACCATTGTGTTTTCCTTCAAAAATACTTCAAGCATGCCAATTTGCAAGTCATGACGAATCCATTTGCACACTTTTCCAAGTCCATTCCATTTGCAAAAAATGTTTTCTGACAGTGTTTTCAATCTGCAAAATCCAAGTAGCCTACTTTGACTGCTCGCCATTTGCACCCAGTCATTTTTCATGAACTCAAATCACAGATCCATATTCTCCTCATGACAGAGAACCAATGCCCTAGTTTTCATCTTCCCAAGTGTCAGTTTACCCAGTTTTTGAACCCAATCCTGAACCCAATTTATTATTTTTTGACATATTTTCTTGCAGATAGTTTTGAGTGGTCAACTTTGATGGTCAATATCTTTTGAGCTTGAATTTTTCATGAGATGAGATTCAATAGGATGCAAGAATGAAGAACAAAGAATCAATGTGTTAGATTCCAAAGCCTGGTCAAAGGTTTGGATTAGCTTTTAAGGCTAGTCAAAGGACCTCCTGGCACAAAGTCGATAAGTTGAAATCAAATGATAAAATCAGTTTTTAATGACAAATCAATAGTCAAATTTTCTTTGAATTAGTGCCAGATAATTAACAGATCAATTTGCTAGTTTAGTTTTCTGGGAATGAAATTTTTTTAGCCGGACCCACTTTAGGGCCAGACTTTTTCATTTCGATTAATAAGACATTTGGATTTTAAAATGTTTTGAAAAAAGAAGAGAGGTCATAATGGTTTTAAAATCATTGTAAAGATGATTTTGGATCGAGAGGTGTGGATGATAAAATCGAAAACCATTCCTCCCTTTTATAACTTAAATGATTATAAAAGGATTGTAACGATCCAAATATGTTTGGAGGTTAAGTGTTTATGAGTTTTTGATTCTTGGTAACTTGGGATCATTTGTTGGTTTCTGTCTTTCATAATTGGCATTCTCCAGTCTCTATGGTCTGCTGCATGCAACCTTAGGAATGAAAATGAGACAAATGAGGCTGAATTAGGAAATGATGAAGGTGGAAATGATAGGAAGATTTTGGTTGAACGTGCTTGCCAACTAAGGGACATGCTGATACTCAGTAGCACTGTCGAAGAAACTATCACTTTTAATGACTTAAAATGTTATTTCATAGGCATACAGAAGCTCCCGTGGGAATGGAAGAATTTTATGAACTACCAAAAATTTGCAAGGAATGTTATATCTAGGATGGCACAACTTCAACGTATGCATAGGCCTGTGGGTTGGGAAGTTGAATTCGTGGTCTAGACTTTTGTTTGTTCACAATGGAAGCACCAAATGAATCATCTAATACAAGATTGGTATGTAATTTATTACGAAAAAGATGGCCATTGATATGCAAAAGTTCACGCAAATCAAAAGGTATGTTGAGTAGACCATGCACAAGTTTGAGGGATAACAGATCAATGTATTGTAAGAGGAGGTAGAAGTTACACAAAGAACCCATGCCTAGCTATAGTCCACAGCCACAGTCAAGGGAGAAGCTCATGTGAGCAATTAGGTTGTCAAGTCATGGGCACAAGCAATAGTCAAATAAAAATAGCAGTCAACGTGCATAACGACAGCCCCATTAAAAGCAACTCACACTCATTAAAGAGGAAGCATGTATAGCTACTCACACAGGGCAGAGCATATGTAAACAGAAAAGTCTTCCATACAAGGTAAAAGGGAGAAGTTTTTTGTTTGCAAATCATAAAACAAGGTGCATGAATCAAGGCAAATCTAAGCATGAAACAATTTGTGTCAAACAAAGAATAGCTCCACATATGAAATAGAGACCCCAACATAAAATTAGAATAGAGGCGAGGAAGAACACAAACTGGGGAGAAGCATTGAAATCATTTTATCCCATATTCATTGGGGGAAAGAGTTTTTGAGTATTTAAATACAGATCTTTACCAATGCTTTGTGTCTAAAGAAAGAGCATTTTGTAAGTTGTAAGCCCATACATAAGGGCCCCACACGTGTACCAGTGAACGCCATAGGATGGTGATGCCAGCCAATTTTTAAATGGAAAAGCAAAAAGAACAATGTCGCGACTTTGAGAGTTTGTGCATGAGATCGTGCCAAGTGTCCAAATCGTGCGAGGGGCACAAGCCCGCTTGATCAAGATGCACATTGGATAAATAATGTGAGAATAAACCTCGTTGACACGTGTTAGTGGGCCTCACTTAGAGATGACATGGAATTCCTATGATAGAGAGATGAGGTGAACCTAGCAGCCAATTGTGAGAAAACACGTGGCATCCATTAGGTGAGTTGTGAAGTGAGAAGTGGTAGCGTGGAGATCTGCAGGAGCTTGAGATGGAGCCTTCAGATTTTGCCACATGGCGAGATCTGACGGTTGGTGCTTGCCCAAAAAATGGAGTTGCTAGGTCATTAAGAAATGTAGGCATGTGGGTAAGTGCCACATGGCAATGAGGTGGCAGGTCGATCAATCAAAGGCCGCCATGTGGCAAAAGATCGATCAAAACTAGTTGAACTAGACTAAAGGAGAGGGAAAATATGAAATGTTTGAAAAGATAAATTTTTTTAATATATTTTCTGAAAAGTGCATGTTCAATCATTTTATATTCAAAGGGATAATATTCTAAAGTTCAGACATTTAGAATATTTTAAATTTTTGAATTTTTTAAATTCAAATAGTTGCAGACCTGAACTTTATAGCAAGGAGGAACATTTTTCAAACTATGATTCTAGAGGTTCTTGGTATGCAAAATATGCAATATTATATATCGCCAAAATTGGTAGAAGACAAAATTTCTAATTGTGACGTTTGTTTTTCGCACAGGAAGTAGTGTGTTCAGGTTATTTAGGGTTTTCTCTCAGATTCTTATTTTGCAACTGCATTCAGGTATCAAAATTTAGAACTATTTTCTAGTAAGGTAATGACCTGAATGTGGGTAAAATACAGTGAAAATGCAGTTGGGGTCATTTGTAAGTCAATTAAATGGAGTTTTATCAGCATTGTTGATGCATATTAGATATTTTGGCAATCAAAGGATTTCATCATTTAGCAAGAGATATTTTTCAAATCAGTTACAGGTAATGATGAAAACAAAAATTAGATCAGATGGTAGAAAGAAGAGATAGGTTATTTAGTTGCAAGGGATGAAATTCCAAGAGGACACATGTCACTCTGAATCAAATCCGAGAATTCTTTCTTTGCTATATCTTTCTTCCTTATTTTTTGTAGTTGTTGGAAATTTTCTCTGGGTAATACCAGCAATGTTCTAGTGTTTTACTATGAAACCACATTCTTTTAGCACTTTTGTCTCTTGTATGAATAGCATTAAGAACGTTAATACATATAGTTCAGATCTATTAGGTTGTTTCATGTTTTTCATTTCATGCAAATGACTGTGTAATTTCAAGGAAATAATACAAAGAGTAGAAGAATTTCATTAGTTTCATTTTGATTCTCATCTCTAGTCTCAGTGAATTTTCAATGTTTTATGATCTTTGAAAAAAGAGCTTAGGTCATAGTTGTAGTCCCTTAAGGCTGTATGTTGTTTTATTGTTGCTTATGACTCAAGGAGTTATGTAAATGCTTCAAGGAATCAATAGGGTTGCAAGTTTGTTGAGAAGGATATCATGTAAGAATGAGTATTGATGTCTATTTACAAGTTGAATATATAAATAAGTATTAGATATCCATATGTATGCATTTGATTCATGGATTTTCCCAATGGATTAGGCACTGGTCAGCTATAGGATCACTTGTTCATGCTACTGCATATTAGGGGTTTTGTTGAATTCAAAATCTTTTATCAAATCAGTTTAGTTTTTCATGTTTTATAGTGGGTTGAAAAGAATTAATCCTCACTCAACTTATGTGATTCATAGATTTTCATTTAGCTATTGTAGATCTATGTCATTTCATGAGTTATTAGGAGATATAAGGGGTTTTCATTTGTAGTAAATAGGTTCAAATTTATGTTTTAAATGCACTGGTACCATATCTCAGAACTACGAGGTTAACCCACCTAGGTTTTGCAAAGCCTGAAGTGAAGGAGTTATGCCTTATAGTTGTCCCAAGACTATAGTCAAGTGTATCAGTCATAGGAAGTTGCTAGCCTTAGATGTATTTGTTTGGTTTCTTGGTTATTTACAAAACTATTAAATCAGGAGCCAACACCTCCAACATACCAAAAATCGTCCTTGGCTTCATACCATGACCCCAAAAACTTGGATCATCTCAAAAAATCCCATCTAATTAACATGTTCCAACTCCTTGCACACTCTTAGCGACTCATCTCTTACGCTTTCTCAATCTTGCCTCTTCTAGGCTTGTTCCAACTAGCCCTTGCCAGTCACTAATTTTCTATTTTCTCCAAAATTTCCCATAGAACTTCCCAAAATATTGGGTGATTAAATTACCCTTTTCCTCACTCTAAAATATACTCCAAAACTAGCTACACTTGTTTTGTAAAATATCACTCAAAACTGGCTATTTCAGTCTGCCAACTAGGCCTAGTTTGAGGCCATTTACAAAGAAAATCACAATCCCTTGACTCTTGGAACTCCCATGAACCAAAAAAATCTTAAGAAATGACAAAAATGCAAAGATTCTTCTATTTTTTTGGTCTCATGATCAACTTTACAATGGTTTTTACAAAACCCTCCTTTGTAGCCCCTTTACCCTAGGGCTTTCTAGAAATCTTACTTTGCAACATCTCTAGAACCCCAAAATGGTTCAAACACCTTCACTTTGGTTATATTAGATTAATTCCAACATAAAATGAAACTCTTGTTTGGAGAAAGCACTAAATCCACCTTTGGAGCAGTCACATACCCCTATTTATGCACTCTTTCTCACTCAGCCCCATACCCTTGGGCATCAAAAAATAAACTCCAGGTTCTTCCCTATACATGAATTATTAAAGAACATATTTTAAAATATTCTTGACCCATTCCACAAGCCCCAGTAAACACATAAAGTAGAATGGGTTAGATTCACAAAATGACTCTCAAACTCCTCTTAAATTGTCACCTACAACAGATTTTAGGACAATACATATGAAAAATAAAAAATGATTGACTAAACCTTCATAGAAATTCTAAATGAAAGTTAAAACATTTTCCTATCACCTCCAAAAAGAATCAGATCAAAAGGTACTCTAAAAATGAAATTACAATAGTTACAAGTTTAGATTTTTGATCAAAATTTTAGGGAAAACTATGCATTCATTGCTCAAACTTCAAAACTCTTACATTAACAATCAATTTCGACCATCCAAACTTGTCTCCCGCATGTGGGAATGAGGTTTTAAACTCATTTAGACTCTCAAAACTAAATGAAACCTCCCTAACTACCCCTCTTAACCACCTTTGTGCATTAATCACCTTATTTTGCTGTCAAATTGACACTTTTAGTTGTCAATTGACAAGTTTTTGATATTCCTTGCTACATGACTACCCCATTACATTAATATGGTCATTTGAGACCTTATTAAACACAAAAAATAAAACAAAAATCATACCTACGCTTTGGACCCCTTACATGACTCGATTAAGCCCATTTTGGCTTATATTGCCAATGTTGGCAATTTTACAAAATATTGCACTTTTAGTGCCTTTTACATCTTTTAGAGGCTTTGATAGCCTTGTTACATTATTCAAGACCTTTATAGGCCTTTTCTATCTACCCTTAACATAGGATCAATCCAAATCCATTCCTAGTGACCCCTAGGTACCTTGTAGGCTCAATAATGCCTTTACGACTTACATTAAAGCTTTGATTACAATATGATCAATCTATGATCAAAACAAGATCACGTGTCCATGATTAAACTCATTACAAGTTTTAATGACCTTAGAAGGCCATTTTTCTTCCAATCCACCTAAGGATTACTCATCTTGCCTCCTGCTTGTGACCTTGGTGCTCCTACACTAGTGTTGGCCAACAATTGGAAAATTTGTGATATTGATTAAGCTACTAGATCTTGTCATTTTCATTTTTTGTCTTGAGAAAATTCTTACACTTAGCATAGCTACTATCTTTCAAAAGTTCTCCCTTATCCTTATAAATATTGGATTTGAATGTAGTTTCAATATTTGGTAGCTTATTACCAAGACTAGTCATCTCATTAAAAAAATACTTCCAGTGTAAGTTTCTCTTGAAACTTGTTTTATAGTTCTTAATTTCAAAATAGATATGAATTTTTCATTGTAACATGTAGGCACAAATCTCATAATTTTACTCATGTTCATCATCATCGCTTAATGGTATAGGGGCACCAAGGTCATTCTATGAAGATACATTCATTGAAGACACCAAGGACTAAGGATCCAATGGACATCTAAAATAGGGAGACTCTACACTGCAAGTGGAATCCACTTCACAAGCCCAACCCTCAAACTTAGGGTACTCAAACAACTTGGATCAACACCTAGGAACTCCCTACCACCAATAAGCCTACAAAGGAGAATATTTTTCTTGGAAAGTTTCAATACTCTACTTTTCATATGGAAATGATTATTATAGATTCAAACCAACAAGAAAAATCCCAAACTTGAGGTTTCTCAACAAATAACAATCAAATTTCAAAACTGTTACCAACACTTCCTTCTAGGACAATTTCTAGTTTTAACGGTCAAACTCCCAAAAAATACAAAGGACCCCCCACTATTTTTTCATTTTTAAACACTCTTCAACATCCCCTAAGAGATTCCAAAAGATTAACCACCAACTCAGCTCCAACATCAAGTTATGCCCACTTTGTGTCACAGTCCTAAATGGCTAGTTTAGGCTGGGTTACAAGGAAAACATAAAAATGTGGGTTCATAGACTTGGTTAAACCCCTTGGATCTCTGATATACATCAAAATTTTCATTCTAAACCCTTCACTTAGGTCAGATTAATCAATTTGGGAGCTTGATCCTTCTTTTTCCTTCAAATCTAGACTAGACACAAGATTATGTTCAATCTAGGGCTTGCTAGTAAAAATAGATGCCTTGCTCCTACAACCCTAAATCTATGCCATCTCAAAGAACCCTATCCTAAATTTTATTCCAAAAAGTAGCATTTAAATCCCATGGTGGGTTTGCAAGTTAGGATTCCATCTTGCTGAAACTCTCAAATTTGGAGTAAATCTAACCTATCTGCACTAAAACTGATATAACTTTTGTTGTATACAAGATAAATACCTCAAAAAAATTTCAATGAAATCTTGACTCAACCCTCTATCTAACCATATAAGACTTGTACCACCACCAATCCGTATAGGCCATACAAAATTGAAAAAATAGTAAAAAGGGCATAAAATTTGAATTTTTTATTCACCAATGTTGTCCACCGTCCATACAATGACCTTTCCCACCTGTGGGGATCTTAAGTACATTCCTTTGAATATTTATAACTTCCATTTGGGTGGTTGGAACACCATACAACCTCATTTTCAGTTTGACAACTATTATTTGCAAAAATTGCTCTTTAGCAAATTTTTGCATTTTGCAATTTTTTGCACTTTTTTAGGTTGGTTTAGTGGTTTTGAGTCCTATAATAATCATTTAGAATGATTAGGATTCATTTTGGTTGGTGTTTAGTTGAAATTCCAAAAAGTGTAAAAATTGCAAAGTTGCATTAGCAACTTTTGCAACAATTTAGCAACTTTTAGGAAATAATCATAAAATTGTCTTTGGATGATTGAAACTATTTGTAAATGCCTTTATAGGCCTTGTGCACTTGAATGAGAGGCATAGAAGGAGTTTGATATGTTTTGCTTCCAAGAATCTAATAAAAAGCCCATTGTTCTAGCATTTTATGACTGTTTTTGGCCGCATAGTATGGATTTTTCAAATTGAAAGGGTGATGTTTTGCATTTATCAGTTAGTGTATCTAATTAGAAGAATTTTGGAGGTGGTTTGAAGGAGAGATCATTTTCTATTTGCAAGTTATACATTTTTCCTTCCTCACTGCCTATGAAACCATTGGACCTTGGGTTTGGCCAAAGAAATGGCCCTAGTTTGAGTTCCCATAGTTGGAATTTCTTTATAACTTGCATGGGATAGGCTAGGGCTATGTATTTTCATATTTTTATGGTTTTGGAATAGGGGGTTGAATTGGGAATAAATGGGAGCAAGCACTAGGTCTAATAAGACCCATGTATTAGACCTAGATTTGATGTTTTCATTCAGTAATGAAAAGAATAGGAGTTGAGGACTTGTCAAATCAGAAAAACACCCTCATCTAACCTAGAAGAATGCTTTGGAGTTGAAGAATGAATTCCATGCACCCATTTCTTGGTCTTTTCTTTGTAAACCATGCCTAAACTTGCTAATTAGGCTTGTGTGCAAGGTTGGGTTAGGGTATGCTGGAGTGGAGTGGAGTTTTGAAACTATGGTGTCTGTATTGTCAATTTTCATTAGATGTTGCATACTAAGGTTCCAACCATTGATACACCTTTTTTTGGTCATTTTAAAGTTTCTTTAAACCATCTTTAAGTGTGTGGGGAATCTTGAAGTTCCAAAGTCTCATTCTTGTCACTTTGTGTGAAGAACAATGCCAATTGTTGCATTACTAGTCTGTGAATAATAATAGTAAATCTGACCATTGTTTTATAGTTTGGATAGTGTTGGATGGTTTTAGGTCTCTATTGACATAGGGGAGGTTGCAATTGTTGATGTCACATTGTGTTAAGGTTGAGTGAATGAGATTTTGGTTGGTACAAGGGGGAAGTAGTTGGTATTCAATCTTAAATGAAAATATCTATACCAAACAAAGTACCCCATATCTATAGTCAGCTCTTTCTTAGTACATGTGTATCACTTGGAATATGAAAATATATCAAACTTCCAAATATAATGAAGTGACTAACATCTAGCTTCTTCCCTATGAAAGCTTCCTCTAGTGTCATCTTCCCTAGCATCTTGTGTGGAGATTTGTTGTATGTGTATACTATTTTACTACATGTTTCTTCCCATAGTGAACAAGGCATGTCCTGGTCATGTATACTATTGTACTACCTTTCATCATGGGATCAAACTATCTACTCCATTAGCTTTGGGTGGCTAGGTAAACCCTATCCCCAACCTTGTCCTATCCCCGTTAGTGCTCAAACATTCTCAGGCATGCCAAACCAGAATGTCCCTAAGGGTCACTAAATGCCATAGGGCTGTGATTTTTGATGGGACATATCTTAGAGTTTGTGCAAGGTATGGATGTGATTCCAATTCCTATAGGACCATGTTGTGGAGACCTACAATAACCTGTCTCACTTTTTGGAGATCACACACAATTTTTATTTTATGATGCCATCTCGAGTGATGTTGAAACTTACAATGTTGGCTAGTACAAAGTTGCCAACTGCCAAATCTCTCTCACCTTTTGTCATGGGATTGAACTATCTACTCCATTAGCTCTAGGTGACTAGGTAAACCCTATCCCCAACCTTGTCTTGTCCCCTTCAGCACTCAAACGTTCTCAGGCATGCCAAACTAAAATGTCCCTAAGGGTCACTAAATGCCATAGGGCTGTGATCTTTGATGGGGCATATCTCAGAGTTTGTACGAGGTATGGATGCGATTCTAATTCCTATAGGACCATGTTATGGAGACCTATAATAAACTCTCTCACTCTCTATAATGAAGAAATATTTAGAGCAAAGTTGAATCCATTAAAATCTTTAATAATAAATTAAATCAAAGTCAATACAATTCGTTACTTAAAGATATTCATAGTTCCATCTAACCACCTTCCAAATCAAAACATCGTGGAGCCAAGATTGCAATCAAGGGACAAAAACAAACTTATTCAAAATAGAATCTACATATGGATTGTCATATAGCATAAGACTGCAATGAGCTCTACGTTGGACAACCTCCATGCAAATATGCTGATCATTAGGATTATCATAATAAAATGCCCACTTATTAACCATTAAATCATCCTTAGCTTCCAACTTATAGTATGCCCTTATTTTCACCTTCTCACCTCTCTTTGCAACATAAGCATGTTTCTTAACACTATCCCTATAACTTGAATGCTTGATAAACATGGAGAAGATACATAGAGATAGAGGGAAACAAAAGAAGGTGTAGGTAGACATGAGGATTAAAGGAAATAAAAACATAGTGATAAGTGAATAGAGATATAAGAAGAGGATGAATGTGAGATAAAATAGAGAGAGTTGGGGAGATGTAGAGAGACATCTATATGGTGATATAGATTCATAGAGATCATCATATTAATACTTAGTTTTCTCTAATTCAAAAAATATTGAAGATATCATGCTAGAACTCTCTTATTGATTTTGTATCGACTTCATACTTAATTTGTCTTCTTTAGGTCATCCTTTTTAGGTTTAAGTGTATGTGCATACATTAATGATTATTAGCAATTGTAAAACTTGATCTTCTTCTTATGTAACAATATTTCTATGCTTAGATGAATACACTATTTATTTGATTATATATCTATAAAATTGGTCTGTACAACGAAGGTCAGCCGTCTACAATCCAAGATTTTAATTCAGCTAACAAATGGAGAGCTTCTCAAGCTACTGATTTCTTTCATGGAGTTCATAATAAATCTCAAGGTTCTTATTTAGGTGACCAATTGCAAGGAGGTCCTAATAGATCTTGACTGATAAAGTTTATTGCCAATCAATATTGTATCAAAAATTCAAACTAATTAGGTATTGAATTAAACTTGATAAACAAATGATAGAGAAGGAAAACTTTAAACATGAACAAGATCATAAATCATATGATGATGACTTATTGCAAATGATTAACTTACTCTTAAACAATGATAAAGTTTATTGTTAATCAATATTCTATCAAAGTTTCAAATAGATTAGGTATTTAATTTAATGTCATACATAAAAATATCTAATTTAATGTCATACATGCACATATCTAATTTAATGTCATACACAAACATATCTAATTTAATGTCATATATGAACACAGATATAATATAAAATGATAACCAATAATTTCATGTACATTAACAAACACATAATATATTATGATAACCAATAATGTCATATATGAACAAACATATCATATATTAACCAATAATGTCATACACCAAATAAATGTCATACATCAAATATAAAATGTCATATACATCAAATGTGTATCGAATATGTAAACCAATGCCTATATATATATATATATATATGTGTGTGTGTGTGTGTGTGTGTGTGTGTATATACATGTCTAGATCAACTATATAAGGAAAAAAATCTCTCGATGTCTTCTATCATCATGTGGAGGGAAACGGTGGAGATGACGAGGTCCTCCTAACATGCTCACTCATCCTCTTGTTGAGGTTCTTCTCTAACTTGAGATAATACAAACAAAGTAGATATGAATCAATATTTATTATACGTTGAAATCAAATATATGTACACAAAAAATCAATTATTTTCTTACCGCCATCAAATAGTCAATCTGTAAGTCCATCTTGAAGGCTTATGGATGATCAGGTATGATGAGACCCTACAAAAATTCAATAAATATAATCACTTATAAATAAAATTAGAAATTTTGAGACTAACTATTATAAACAAAAACTAAAATGAAGAAAATTCTTTCATACCTCAATCAATGGCTGTGAGCTAGCCATAGCTGCGACCACTCCATGATCAACAGAATATTAGAGATGAGGAGGGGTTTCAGATGTCATGAGTTACATGTCATATAATACACATTACATGTAACATGAAACATGAAACAAATATAATCAAATGAATTAAATTAACATGAAACAACTATACCTATATGAAGCTCGTATGATGTCTATGCTTTGAGTCCATAGTAAAGGTTGAGGGTTCTGTAGAGAACTAATGCACATGCAAAATTTTTTTTGTCAATAATTAATATGATTAATTAATAAATATATGTATTAATTAAAATTATTAAATCGATACATACCTCTGGACTCGTGGAGGGGACAAAAAATGGGCCCGGAGGATCGCTGCTAGGCCTAGCAACACTCTGACCTTGAATCTTGAACAATGTCAATAGATGCTAATTAATTAATCATTCACTACACATATGAAATGTGATAAAATTAGTAAATTATAATTGTAATTTACCTGTGTGTCAATGCCAAATGTGTCATTCAGGAACTGATCAGTGACGAGCCCATCATCTGCACCATCTCCAGCATGAGTGCCAAATGTGCATAGGGATCTGCATGAAGTACACATGTGACTACGATGCATAGAAGGCTCCCCCTTAACTAATGGACTTATGGAATGGATGAGGGTCTGTGTCAAAGCATTAATGGTCCCTAGAGCGCTGGCCTCTACATGTTCCTTCACAATTGAAGGAATAGTCACATGCTTGCATTGTGGCTTGACCATAGGTGCCCTAACTACATTAGGGTCATGATGTAATCCTAGCCTCTCAAATGATGACCCCCCACCTCTACCATGGGAGTATAATATATCAAAATAATTGGGGATCTCCCCAAGGAAAAATTCACAATATAATTTCTTCGAAAAATACATGGGGACCTTGTGATTGTTGCTAGGAGGGGCATCAAAAACCATCCACCATCTATCCAAAAAACTATTTCTAATAGCATCATGTATGCACCAATGGATGGAGAACCATTTACTACCCTCTCTAATAGTATTTTTCTCACTGGGTTTTCTAAATAATGCACGTATTCTACCTTTTGGTATTTCTTTTTTTTTTTTAACATCTTCATATGACAATTTATTTGCATAAAATCTTTTTTGTTCATCCCTCTTAACTTGCCAAATATCTAACTGACCACTAACTAAGGCTATCTAGGTCTTAATTAATTTGAGGGATGATGCCAATTGAGCCCTCATTGAATTGGTTTGTCTAGATTCTTTCAACCGAGCAATGAGTCCTTCTAATTCAGTTTTGCCTCTCTCTATTGCATTTATTATATTTTCTTGTGTGCATGGCAGAGGTTTTGCAATTGGTTCAGGTTGTGGAATTTGTTGTTCTTCTTGGGGAGGGTTTTGGTTTTGAGGGTTTTGAGGTTCTTATGGATTTGCTTGTTGATTATGGACATTTCTTGATAAAAAATCAATTGAAATCCAAATAAATAAACAAATCTAAATAAAAATTGTAAAAACCGTACAAAATAATATTAAAAACCTACAAAAAAATATGAAAAATGTATCAAATAATGCAAAATGAAGTTAAGATCACATACAAAATTGGCGTGGGCATTCTTGTGATCTTGAATTTTGTTGATGAGGAGGCATATTGGCAACGAGGATGGAAAAAACCTTTGTTTCTTGAATTCGTGTATGCGCTGCTGGTGTAGGAATGTGAATAAATAGAGATGAAAATGATGGGTTGTGGGTATGCAACCCATCTATAAAAAATCACTTTTTAAAAAGCACATAGACGCAATTGAAAATAGAAAAAAAAAGAGTAAAAAGAGTTGTCACCTTTTTGGCACCACAACTCGGTGCATATACCCATAATGCTAGTTGAGTTTGAACACAAAATAGTCCAAAGTAAATTAGA
Organism: Cupressus sempervirens; assembly: GCA_028749045.1. Classification (NCBI taxonomy): domain Eukaryota; kingdom Viridiplantae; phylum Streptophyta; class Pinopsida; order Cupressales; family Cupressaceae; genus Cupressus; species Cupressus sempervirens. The sequence continues at coordinate 106,060,743 of CM053793.1, read as the reverse complement.
GTGAAATATTAATCTCAATGAAGCACTAAAGGAACACATTATAGAGCTTAATAGACTTGATGAATATAGGAAGTCATCTTTGAATAACACTAAAATTATTCAAAAGAAGCACAAGAGTGACATGAAAAGTTTATCACTATAAAATCATTCACTATTGGTGAATGGAAACATCTCTATGATTCAAGGTACCAACATAATCCTGGAAAATTGCTAAATAGATTGTTAGGCCCATATGAAATAGAAGAAACATATGACAATGACATTGTGCAACTTCCCAAAATTGATCTAGTACATTTGAAACTTATGGTAAATGATCAGAAACTCAAACTTTATAAAAAAAACACAGAATAGGAAAGAGTTCATATGATAGTTCAAGTTTGAGGAACCTCCTGAAACCACATCAACTAAGTCTTTGTTGAGCAGTCATTTTTCATGATGCTAATGATAGAAATTCTTACAAATTTCTCTCTTGAAAAGATAATTACAATAATCAACTCCAAGATTTTGGATGTTTGTTTTCAACTCCTTGGGTATCTAAATAGAAGATAAATGTGAATTTTCTCAAGGAGGTCTTTCTATTATGTTTTGAGAATTCTGCACAATTCAAACATAACTACAATCCAACCTTTTTTGACTTTTAGACTTTATGATGAATGCAAGTTTTAGCAATGTGGTTATATGAATTCCTATTCTAACCAAATTTCAAAAGTAAATGATAGAGATAGGGTAACAAAATATTAAAGAAAATTGCTAAAAATAAAATTCCTAATGGACATAAGTCAAAGCAATAATGTGTCTCCAAATTATATCTTCAAAAGGATTAGTAGGAAACTAGTTAAAGTAGGAGCAACACATCCTCAAATACACTATTGAAATTTTCTAAGGAAACTAATTAATAGAAAAATATATTTGATGATTCATCAAATCCTACAACTATAGAGAGTGCACACACATGAGACAAATTGCTATAAGGGTGATCCTTTCTCCAATTCACCACAATAGAGGAATTTGTTAGCAAATAAAAAACACCTAAACTAAAAAATTACATGATAAATCAAACAAAAAAATACCATCTGATCCATCACAATTCATGAACATAAAATTCATAAAGTAAATGCACATTCCAACAAGACAAGCTACATTCAGAATGAGAGCACCAATAGCATACTTTTTGGCATAAAAAAGATAGCCCAAAATACATGCTACAATGATGTATTTATAATAAACCCCATATTTCATTCACTTTTGGATGTAGTGGTTTTTCCTTGCAAAAATAATGCTAAAATTATTAATTTTATGAAAATTATGCATAAACAAACTCCTAACTAGGTGCTAAGTAGGCCTGCATACTTTATTGTATTCATTAATTAGTGCACAAACCTTTACATGGATTTAAAACTAACTAAGAAGAAGAAGATGGGAGAAGAGAAGATTAGGAGCCTCCAGAAATTCTACAAAAGAAAACTCTTCCTCTTCTGAGCATTACTATAAGTTAAACTCTCACCAAAATGCATTTTGTATGCACAAGAATGGATCAAAATTGAATCTAGTAGGTAACTTTCAGTGCCACCACAAGTCTCCTAAAATAGTAACATATGTGCATTTAAAAATTTGTGCACCTATGGACCCTTGTGTCAAAAGAAAACCTCTCCACCAAAAATCTAAAAATGTACACTTGCGAACCTTGAAATGTGACAGGACCAAAACTGACAGGAATTTGTATCTCCACATAATTTAATTTCCAGCATTTGGGTCTTATTGGTTTTCAACTAAAATGATGTTTGGATGATCCTCCTTGAATTTAATTATAAGAATGGACACTCCTTGAGGTTTGGGGAGACTCAAATCTTGATATTGGCTTCTCACTTGTTTGTTAAAATCCCCCATCTCTTGCCTTTTTTTTGTAAAATTGTCCAATTTTAAGTCTAGCTCATTAAGCACCTTCTCAGTCTTGAAGATTATTCTAACATTATATTCTAAGGCTACTACTTCAAAGGAGGCTTTGAACTGTTGGACTACTATCTCTATGGCACTCATTTGTTCTATAGAGTTATTGTTGAAAATATCCAATCTTTCCACTTTATAGTAATTATTTGCTTCTAGAATCCAAGTCTGAACTCTAGCTTGCATCTCTTGGATGTCTTCATACAAAGCTAGCATGACTCTATTTTTTGATTGTATACTTTCTACCCAATCATCAATCTTTTCCAACTCTTCTCCTTAATAAAAGCTAGTAGCATCCAATATTTTTTACTCTTTATGGTCTTAAGTGCCTCCAAATCATTTATCCAAGAGGACACATCATATATAAGACAAAAATATCGATTGAATACTTTTTCCAAGTTATTCTCATTCTTCCTAATAATATGAAAAATGCATATTTTCCTCTATTATCTCTAGCCCTCTATCTTCAAAACTAAGGCACCATCTCTTTCATGCATCCAAAAATGAATCAATGGGGCCTAGGTTTCAAGCTCATTTCTTGAGAACAGTTGCCAATGCTATTTCAAAATTTCTAGGGTCAATGGGACTAGCCACCTCTCTACCAAAACCTTTTAAAACTTCATTCTATTTCCTCAACATCTATATTTCCTTCTTTTTGATGTCTAACTGCTTAAATACTTTCTTTAGGTCCAAATTCATCAATGCTTTGGCCTTATCATTTGTCATCTTTCCTAGAATGACTTCTTGCATCTCAAAGTCCTATGCAGTGGCAATCTCTAGATCAACATGTGGAGGAGGAATGGAAATATGGGCCACCATGTCCTCTTGCCTATTCATTCACATGAAGGCCATCTGAAAGGGATTCTTCATGGATGCTACTATAATGGTGACATCCTATGTAAACACCAACATTCCCTCTATCTCAGACTACACATATCTTCTTTCATGGGCCTCCTTTTCTCTAGAAAGCCAAACTACTACCATGCCCATTGAAGAGACATCTTGGCTTGGTGGTGCAAGGGTCATCATTGCAAAGGCACTCACCATTTCTTATCTAGTATTTCCCTCTTCCATGGTTTCCAACTCTATAATGTTAGTGATGGTAACCTTTGTTATCATTGGGGGTGAAGAGGAGGCTTTTCTAGGTCTAGAGGTTAGCACTTTAGCCTATTCCTCCTCCTTTTCTCTTTCTTCTATTTGAATTGCATGCTCCTCTCCTTGTTGTGGAGCTAGGTTCTCCTCCTCTATAAGAGGAGGAGGCATGGGTATTTCTTCTTCTTCTATTGGGGGAGGAGGAGGTATACCAAGAGGTCCTTCCATAAAAGGAAATATATTTTTATCTTCATCATCCTTTGGCTTGACATGAGGAGTAACATGAATATGGACTTCTTGGAGCTTTGTCCCAATAAGCATCCAATAAAAATTAGAAAGTTCAAAAATATCTAAGCCACTACCTATAGTAGACTCAATCAACCCCTCTAGATCTATAATATCTTCCATCTAGATAGGATAGTCTTGGGTCGATGGGGGGTGCTCGGGTTTGGCTCTTTCTCCTTTCCTCATCCTCTACTTGGGCTACTCTAGTTCTCTTCCTTAGAGGAACACAATGTTCTTTGTACTCTTCCATATCCTATACCTCTTCTAGTATTATATCACTAGAGATTGAAGGGAAGGCCACCTTTTTCTTCAATCTTTTCTTTTTCATCCCAACTTCTACATTCTCTATTCTACTCTTCTTTGTGATAGAGGGAGTGGCCTAAACTTGGGGCTTTGTGGGAGGTGCCTCTTCTTTAGTTTTAGAGGCTTGATTTTTCTTCTTATAATTTCCCTTTTCTTCTCTTTAAAAATATGCTACATCCCTTGTGTTCCCATATATAGTCTCCTGACAAATTGGGGACTTAGTAGGGTAGGACAAGATAGTCACCTTCACTCCCTTCCCCTTTTCTGGCCTAACCGATGCCTACAGTGTGGGAAAATTAGGAAGTGGGTCTAACTAAAAAGACTTCCTTATCCAATATTTTGTTAGATCAATAATATATCAGGCTTGATGCATGATATCATCATTTTCTTCCTAGTTGATCTCAACATTGACCATTGGCCTCTCATATACCTTATCCCAGTTATAAATAGGAGTGAAAACATCAAGGGTATCCTTATCCTATATCTTTAAGGGAACTTGTATGTTCAAGGCCTTTTCTTCCAACATGATCCCCACTTGATAATAAACCTTTATTCTCACCTCATAATCATTGATGATATTAAGTCAATGATCCTTAATTGGTGAGTCAAGCACAAAGTATTTTCCTCCCATGTGTTGGAACATGTCAATGTTATCAAAATATAGTCAGGTGAGGGGATAGTTCTCCAAAGGATATTGGTCACACTCAAACCCATATGTAAAAATGTCTTTCTTTTTATTTACTTCATATGGGTCGATGGTTATTAGCCAGGCCCAAGTCTTTCTATGCTTCTTCCTTAGTCAATCATAGACTTAGTCTTGTTGTTTATAAGAAATCTCCAAAAGAATGAGCCTATCCAAAGGAAAATGTGGTATCTTAGGGAAAAGGAGGGAGATGGCTATGAAGATATAAGTGAATGTTTTTAATTGGATGAAACAACCCCACACTTGGGTTATCCATATAGTAGCCTATAGAGACAATTGTTTTTGCATAGTCCCCCTCCACAAAATGGATTACCGTGAACATGAACACATCATTCATAATCTTGTACTTAGGGCTTCCCTCCTAGAGATATTTCTTTACTAGTTGTGGGTACACAATGTATGACCATGCATTTGCATCTTGAATACTACCCCTTTTGGTGAGTCTTGAGTACTTGGGTAGTTGGGCTGCCAACATATATACTATGTAGGAAGTCATGTAAAACTTGGGGTTAGTTTGAACCAATACCATTTGATCATGTAGAGAGTTACTTATGATCATTACCCAGTTAATCATGCTCACCCCAATCCTAATATTTTCAATGAACTGGACCATCGATGTCTCCAGGTAGCTTACCATGGGGAGGCCCATCACTTGTCTTAGAAGAAAGATGCAGTATCTAATATTAGATATCATGTATCCACAAGTAAGGTTGACCTTTCTAGGTCTCCTATTATGAGGAATACGAATTATTAGGTACTTTCTTTGTAAAATCTACTCTACTTGAGCTCTATTCTCCCGATACCATTGGTTGACACTCTCATATGAGATGTTGTAGAAGTGATTAGAAGGTCATAGGTGGAAAACCTTCTCTATGTTGTCTAGACAAAGATCCAGAGCTAGCTCTCATGTGACACTCCTCACGAGGATTTCATTAGGCATATAATGTTGAGTGAGGATCATGATTAGCTTTAATGATTGTACTAAACTAGGGTGAGAGGCAACACTAACTAATCTATTTTATATCATTGTGGTGATCATCTTTGACTGCTCTTGGGGCTTATTGCAAAAGACTAGGAAGGATTTCCAATCAATATGGAAAAGTTTATTGTCATGGATTTTTGGATGTTTGTTGATGAATTGAGATTTATTTTGCATAGCTTAGAACCTGAATACCAATAGTTTAAGTGATGCCTTGGATGGTGCAAATGTTAAAAATTCAATGATTACCTGCACAAAAAATAAATCTTAGTATTGACATGACATGAATCCAAGAAAAAGATGAAAAGACTAAAAAATTAACTAAAACAGAGATTCAAGGGCCTTAAATACATAAAAGGGGAAGGTACACCTTGTGAACTTGTGCACCTTGTGTACTTGTAGACTTGCAAAAGGAGAAAAAATTCATAGGATGTTTTTTGTTAACCTCAAGCGGTTGCATAGTTTCCCACATATGCAGGTGTACATTGTGCACAACTCCACACCTTAGCTTAGAAATGAAGGAACTCCCTTGTGGACATTGGAAACATGTGCATGATGATGTTGTGCATAAGGTGTGCAACATATTTTACTTAAAATTTTGGTGTGCATGTGCACTTGCAAAGGTGCATAGTGCATATGTGTATAGTGTATACCTTGGGTTGATGCATACACAAATGTGCTAGGGTGCATAATAGCTGAAATTATGGAGGTGAAAGGTATGAGGGTGTGTAGAAGGTTCTCCAATGATGAAAATGATGTATGGTAAGAAGGAAATGGTTAGCCTATTTATAGGAAAGTCCACCATGCACACCTTTGGTAGGTGTACAGGTGTGTAAGGTGCATAGGTGCGCACATGCATATCTACATAGTTACAGAAGTTGTACACCTTATGAATACTATTAGGGTGTGCATGTGAGAAATGCATCCAAATGCACATTTTTTCCTTAACCTCTTAAGAAAGACCTAGGACCTAGTGTCCTCACTCCTCAAGGTACTTCAAAAGGTTCTCAGGTATGAAGAGTGGTTCCTATGTCTTGTTCAAACAATATGAAAAGGGGTCCTCATTTTTGGATGAAAATGGGGTGTGTGTTGTGAAACCACAACAAATAGCCCCCAAAAAGGAAGAAATGCCAAAAGAATTTCTCTATTAGAAAGTAGTCTTTGAACAATGTGTCAAGTTCAGACTTGGCTCTTGATGTTATTGAAAGTCAACCAAAAGGCCCAATCCATTGCCCAGACCTAAGACTGTCATGGTTAGTGTGTTAATTCTTTTGGACTTCCCCAAGTAGGAACTATCATCTCTATTTGGTAACCTCAGATGCATCTTTTCATTCATCAGTGTGAATTCTAAGATTCCCCCTTACAAACATTTGACTACTATTGACTAGATGTGAGAATCCATTTAGAGGGCTCTAGGCAAGACATCAGTCCATTTTTAGACTCCCATATTGATAGTCATTGCTACTCAAGTCTATTTTTCTTATAACACTGTTTCTCCTTTTCTATTTTATTTTTCATCCCTTGTCTACACTTGGACTATGAAACAAAGAGGTGGTATTTTCTTCTTTGTTTTCCTTTTCTTTGGTTTGGACCTTGATATTTTGATGTCTCTTGCATTCCTCTTTTACTAAAATTTGGGATAGTCACATGCTAATAAGAAATCTTGGTTTGATTATCAGGGAACCCTTTATTCAAACTAGGAACTAGGGGTGAATCCTTAAATACCTCCTAACTAGGTAGAACATCACTTGGTTTGCCTATTCCTTAGTGATTTGAGTGTCAAGAGTGGTCAATCTCAAGTCTTAGTTAGTAACTAAAAATCGTGTCTTCTTTGTGAACAATAGTAGAAATTAGTCTTTCCAAGAAACAAAGTCATCAAAAAGAATTTGATGGAGAAACACCCATCCCAATCTCAAGGTAGAATGCATTTGTTTACTTATGAAAGGGTGTTCCCCACGCCCCCACCCCCACCCCCACAAACTAAGACTATGACTAAGGTTTTTAATATATATATATTTTGGAATAGACTCAATCTTTGAAGTAATGTTTGAGGAACTGGCCATTTATGAGAAATGAGACCCATTCCCGATCAAGTGTGCAAAACCTAAAAGTTTTTTCCCCCAGAATTTTGGCAATTTTATAGGGGCCTATCCATAAAAGATTGAATTTAGTATGTCTTATAGGTTTCTCTTTAGCCTTGTCTCACAAAAGGACAAGATCTGAAATTCTAAAAGCCTTTATTAATTCTCTTTTGTCAAACCATCACTTAAAAATAGCTTGATGTCAGGACATGTTGTCCAAAACTACATTTCTCTTTTCCTCAAGCTCAAGGAGGTTCATTAGATTGACCTAGACTTTGCCAACATTTTCTACAAACCCTATCATAAATTTTAACAATAGGATCTTAAGGCTGAGAGGGAAAACATGATCCTAACCATAGATTACCAAGTAAGAGGAGGTCCCTAAACAAATTTTGACATGAACCTGGTCAATACATAGGGCATACATCAATTGTGTGTGCCAATCCCTAGGGTTGTGTATGAGAAAATGATTTATAACAGTAATTAGGTTCTTGTTGGTAGACTTTGCAAATGCATTACCTTGTCGATGGTAGTTAGATGAGAACTTGATTATTATTTGATTCTCAAGATCCCATTGTGGAAGGAAAAATAATGTAAAGGAAGATCTATTGTCACATACCAAAGAGAAGGGCATCCCAAACATGGTTACAACATGTTCTTGAAGATAATTAGTGACCACTTGTGCATTATAACTTTGATATATTCTAGATTCTCTCCATCTTGTGCAGTAGTTAGTGGATATCAAGATGAAATTATGACCTATAGAGGATAGAGGATTCACTGGTCTAGTAAAATCAAGCCCCCATTTGGTAAAATGGAAAACCTCAAAAACTAGTTGCAAGGGCATAACTGGATTCATTTTTTGATTAACACTAGTTTGACAAATATGGAAAGTGTATACATGGGTGTGGAAATCCTTGAAGAGGGTAGGCCAATAATAGCCCAATCTTAAGATTTGATGGGCTTTAGGTTTTTCAAACCCATGCCCTATACTATATTTTTCATGGAACTCTTCCAATACCAATTTGGCTTCCTCATGATTTATGCACTTAAGGTACATTCCTTCATAGTTTCTTTTATACAGTTCCCCATCTTGGAGTATATAGGATTCCCATTGCATTTTTGGGGCTCTATGTTTTGAGTTTTTCATCTCTCAGGGACACTAGTTTTGAAAAATAAAATAGATAATATCTTGATACCATATATCTAAGATCACTCCTTGATTTATCATTATGTGTGATACTATACTCTTCTCTTCATGATATGCCATTAATTTGGTTAATTCTTGTCTTTGCACTAGTTTCATGGGTTGGATCTCTAGATCAAATTCTTGTCATATAGCCATCCATTTTCCTCTTCTTTCTCCTAACTTTTCTTGCTTCAAAAATACTTGATTGCAGAGTTAGGAATGATGGTGTACACCTTTCTCCAGAGTATATAGTGTCAAAATTTATTGACTTCTTTTACCAAGGCAAAGGATTGTTTATCCAAGTTGGGATAGTTGAGTTCAATGTTCCTTAGTGAACAACCCATGAATGCAATAGGTATTTCATCTTTTCCTTCTTTCTTTTGCATGAGAATACTCGCACATGATTTCTCTGAGGAAAAAGAATAAAACTTGAATGGTAATTGGTAATTAGGGCTGACCCACACATGGGCCATCAAAATGGCTATCTTGATATCTTTAAAATATTTATTAACTTCTAGATTCCACTTGGTTTAGCCCCTGACTTAAGTAAATCATTGAGAGGTCAGACTATTTTTGCAATCCCATTAATGAATTTTCCCACGAAATTGATCTTCTTGAAGGACTTGAGTTCTTTACAACTACTAGGTGGAAACAATTTTAAGATTGCTTCCACTCTTTTAGGGTTGATTGAAATGCCACATCAATGATTATGTTCTCTAATAGTGTCCCCTTTGTGATCTCAAACAAGAATTTCTTGGGGTTGAGGGAAATACCATATCTACTACACCGATTAGACACTTTTATCAAATCTACTATGTGGTCACCTCTATTTTTTGAGAAGATGGTGAGGTTGTCCATATAGATGAAAATACATTTTTTTACTAGTCCCTTGAATGCTTCATCCATAGCTCGCTAAAATGTTGTGTCAACATTGATTAATCTAAAGGACATTCTTTTGTATATAAGTGTTCCCTATTTTGTGGTGAACATAATTTTTAGTAGGTCTTCCTTGTCTACCATCACTTGGTTGTACACTAAAAACACATCAAGAAAGGACATCATCTTGGATCCATTCATGATCTATAAGACTTCCTTGAGTGATGGAAATGAGATATTATCTTTTTGGGAAGCTTGGTTAAATTTTTTGAAATTGACACAAAGCCAAATTTCCCTACTCTTCTTTCTCACGGGTACAAAATTGGCCACCCATGTCAAGTGTCTAATGGGGAAAATGATCTCATCATCTAATAACTTCTATAATTTCTTCATTATCATAGGCTCAATGATTAGGTTCACATGTCTTCTCCTTTGTCATAAGGGTTTAGCATTAGGCTTGAGGGGAATGTTGTGCATGATAATTCTAGGATCATAGGTCTTGAGTTCCTCATAACTCCATGCAATGAAATCTCTATATTCTATGAGTAGGTGTAACATCTCATCTATTTCCTTTTCATTGCATTCCTTCTCGACTTTGTCCATATTGGGGTCTTCTTCGGTTCCTAAGTTGTAGGAGTCATATTCATCGATTCCCTTCTCTTATGATATTCTCTTACCACAAGCTAATTCATCCTTGTCGAAGATACATTTCCAACTCCACCATTCCTTTAGGTATGGTGTTAGTCTTTAGCTTTATGATTCCATCTTGATGTTTGACTTCTTCTTTTTCTTCAAATTTTTCATCAATTACTTGCCCCCAAAAAAGATCACTACACATGATAAATTCTAGGATAAGTTGGTCATCTTGAAAGACTTGGAAGTTGGTGATATTATTTGGTATAGATGGGGCAACAACTAGTTCAACTAAGTATCTTTTTAATTTTGTCCTTTCCACTAGTTCTAATGAGCTAGCAGAGATAGCGAGGGCATCTGTGACTGTATTATCTCTTTTGGGGATGGATCTTATATTTAATGCCTCAAAATCTTACATGAAATCTGAAACTCTTTTTCTATAAGTAATTAGTCTCTAATTGTTACATGAATAGGTTTCCTTGACTTGTCGTATCACCAATTGTGAGTCCCCTTCTATTACAAGTGCCTTGACTTTTTTCTCATTGGAAAAAAGGAGCCCTCTTACCAAGGCCTCATATTCAGCTATGTTATTAGTGCACAAAAACTATAGGTAGTATGTTGCATAAAAATATTTCCCTTTTGGGTCGATCATCTTGATCCCATATCTAGTGCCTATTTTTCACTTAGAGCCATCGAACCTTAGTGTCCATACTTCGTCTAGTTTGGGTTTCTTCATCTTATGTTAATTTTTCCTTATCCTTTCCATCACCTTTTTGTTGATGGAGCTTCTTTTGGGGACCCATCCTGTCTTTCCTCTTATGGGTTTACTAGTAGAAAAATAACAATATATTACTAAATAAACTACTAAAAATTATAGATATGTGACTAATTTTGATCTCGTGACCAATGGTAGTTTATTGCCGGACATTTATCTCCCAACCAAATTTATGACTAAACTATTTTAATCATTGATTAGGTCATTGACTTAGTCATTTATTGTTGTTACTTGATAGTTTATATGGTAGATTATTTGGTAATATATTTGGTAGTTTTTTGGGTAGTATATCTGGTAGTTTTTGGGTAGTATATTTGGTAGTTGATTTGGTAGTTGATTTGGTAGTATATTTGATAATATATTTGGTAGTTTATTTTATCATTAATTTAGTCATATTAGGGCATGATAGAATTGAACCACCATCCTCCTACTTATAAAGTAGGTGATCTTCCATTGAGCTAGTACCCTTTAAAGAATAATGCAAAAAATTGACAAAGTTGTCTTCCCTACAATATTAGATCTACCATGATCATGGTCATTATAACATGATATACTCTTCTCAAAGAACACAAATTTTGGTTATTATGAAAAGCAACAATCTAAATCTTTACCAATAAAAATTCAACAATTTCAAATTCTTCTGTTCAAACATTTTAAAATTATATTTCATGTCAATTATACTTCTCTAAATTCTTGTAGTGATAGACTCAAGTATAAAATATAATTTGGAGCACTTTGGTCACACACAAGTATTGTTTCTTGTGCTAATTTCTCCAAAAAAGATACAAATAATTATGCAATATATGTCAAGCAAATAGACCTTTTCATTAAATAAAAACATCAAACCCCATTAAAAAATCACATCTATTAAAAACTACGAAACACAATCAATTGAAATACTCACTTTTTACTTTTTAACATATGAAGTTGCCAAAGGATCAAATATTTCCTCTTCCTTATTCTCAAGTGTGGGTTGAAAGTGTTCATTACACCCGATGTTGACATTTATTGAACCTTAGTCTACAAACAACATAAAAATAGGAATTTGATAAAAATAAGGCACACGAAAAAAGGGTGTTTTTTATCAATGATCTATAATTAAGTTATTCCTAGTAATAGGGAAAATGGTGCCAATTCATATATGTAACAAAGAACTAAATAACATGTTTATGATAAATTGCTTTAGAAAACCTATAAAAAAAGGAAATAATGGACTAGTAAAGTTTGGTAAGCAATGGCTATGCTTCACCCATTGATAACCCCAATTATAGGATAAACTCCAAAACCATACATTGATGGATCTTGAGATGGTTGATCATAACCATAAACTTCATATCCTTGACCATAATGTAATGTCCACTTTTTAGAGCTAGATTTGAATGATAACATAACCTAAATACAAAGTTAAAAAAAAATAAAAAATATATAATAATAATCATGTTAATCAAATAAATAATAATACACTATGAAATATTATTATTTAAATTATTATAATAAAGAAAGAAAGTATTGTTAATAATATTACATAATATAATTTATTATTATAAATATGATTAAGAAGTAACATATAGCATAATAATATGAATCATCTATTTTAACATGATGAATAGAATTAAAATAAAATATCGAATTATGATTATAATCTTATCCCAGGTCAATATTTTAATATTACAAATATAATAAAAAATATAAAAAATATAACATGTCATTAAAAAAAATTGTAACAAACATCAAATATGATAAAGCTACATGTACTTAGTCATGATGCTTCAGAAGGATACATAAATGTGTGTGTGTGTGTGTGTGTGTGTGTGTGTGAGCCAAGATTAGAAGGAGATACAAAAAAACAAGGGCTGCACACAGCCCTATCCCTAAAGCATTTTCTGAAAGCTACATTCACTTCATTTCTTATTTGATCCTTATTAAATATTTTATGGTAACATTGGTTGCAAATAATTAGAATAGATATGCCTCTTCATTAATTGTTTTTCATCTTAAAATGGTTTTCTTAATCTGTTTCAATTTCTAATCTAATTCCCCTCATATTTGGTATGTAATTTCATTGATGTTGGGATGATTATTTATATTGAATAACACAATTAATTATTTATAATTCTTATATAATATTTTATGCATAATTTTAGTATATGTTATACTATGAGTATTTTTTATTAGATTGTCAATTAAAATACCATCTTAGTCATGGTATTAATAACATATTATTTTAGTAGGATTATATTAATAACTATAATAGTATATTATCATAATAATTTTACTTTCTCATCTATTATTATAGTTATCATTATATTTTAATTCTTATTCTTCTAATTTATTATTTATTATTTATTGTTAAATTATCCTCTAGGAAAGAGGCATTATAGTAGCATGAATTTGTTTGGGGCAATCCTTAGAACCCTAGGGTTATAAGAGTTTTTGCTAAAAAACCATCATACCACTTGCAAACATTGAAATAGTAGTATAACTTACACTGTCACTAGTATGTCATTGTGATTCACAACTACCCTGCAACATGCTATGTGTTTCATAAATATAGAAATAAGAGTGTCCTTAGCTAACCAAACCCACACTAAAGGTATTCAAATGTCTTAATCAATCTCTTCCATTCATCGATGGGATGTGTAGCTTTTAACTTGGAATAGAAATGGCCACCCTTGGATATTGATTCAACTATCGACATTAGTCTGTTATTGCTCTGACAACCTCTAAACAATACAATGTGTTTGCTATCTACCAAATTGACATGAGCTACCATGGCTCAACCAAATGTTTATTTCATAAAAAAATTAAGTTTAAGTATATTTTGGATGTGATTTCATGGTTGTCTAATAAATTAAATTTTATGGACTTTTCATTAATGATAATTTTATAAATTTTCCATGAGAATTATATTTCTGGACAAGATGCTCCACTTTTTTTAAGTTACATGCCAGAGAATCTAGTAGACCACAACTAATTTAGGCAATCAAAATATTTTTTGGAGAATGAGAGAAATAATAATAATTCTATGATTACATTGACAAAAGAAAAGACAATAGTGGATCCTGAATTGGGTTATCCCAGAGGATATGCCAAGCTCTATAAGAATGCCCATCTTCATATGCAAGGTCTCATTACACCATACACTAGGGGGCCTCCTCAGATATTCTTACACATGCATTATAGCCTAAAGATATTGCCAAGGTGAAGGATTTCAATCATCTATTCCCAATCATTGAATTAGAAGAAAGAGACCCATCAAGTGCCAGAAGATTTGAAGATTCTCTTTGGTGCAACTTGATCATTTGGGAAATGTAGGATTTGATCTTTCTCCATTCAGGATAGATCCTTATGGAAATGTTTTATAAAAAAATGTAGACCTTGCTTCCCCACTTGCTTGGGAGGTTGATCATTGGTTTCCTCATTCAAGAGTCAAAAAAATAGTTTTGAGCAATCTGAGATTGGTCTAATGGCAAGTCAATCAAAGGAAGAAAGATAAACTGGAATTCCTTGTGTTGTGGTGTGATTTGCAGCTTAGAGTCTCAATTAATTAGCTTTTATTGATTTTCCTATCCAAAAATTTAGATTTTAGGCAAAGATCATTTTCTTTTCTCTTTTTTATAGAGGAGAATGAACCATTTACTGAACTTTTGGTGGCAAATTGTCATTCCTAGCCTCAACATTTTCATGAGAAGAAGAGTCAAATTGGTTGTGCTCTAGCTACTATAGTTAGGATAGACAAAAAAAAAATGATACCTTGAAGCCTAAAAATGGTACCCTAGGTAGAAGAAGATTGACAATAGAGGTTTAGAGGAAGCTCTTCGTCAAGTAGTTCAAATATTTGGAACTGGTAATTGGAAAGGAATTAGAGAAAATGAACCCTTATTTAGAAATAGATCTACAATGCAAATCAAAGATATGTATCAACTAGACTGGGAGCTGAAGGAGAACAAAAGAGGATATTTTCCTAGTAAGGATTTAATTTTGTCAAAAAAAATTCAAAAATAATCTCAGTTAAAGAAGACAAGAGAGGAAGATATCCAAAGAAAAGTGGAAGACATATCCCAAATGAACAAAGAGATGAAAGAATTACAACAACAAAATGAGGTAGAATGTCTTGTATTGGAAGATCTTGAAACTATATTGATAAAGTACAAGAGAAGATTAGAGAAACATAGAAGATGGTCTAAAGCACAATCCTCATACAAAATGTTCTTAGAGAATATGATAAGAGATACTATGCAAAAATTAGGGCATCTATTTGAGAAATAATGTAGAAGATTTTATAGTTTTGTTATTTCCACTCCATGGACATCATTCATTCTACTAGATGTGTGAAAAAATTATGAACTTGGAGATTTAAATAATGTATATCAACAAATGTGCTACAAAAAAATTTAGTTCTAGCAATACTTGACATGGTTTGGTAAAATTTTAATGAGCAACAACACACCGTGTGAGAAAAGTTGCCATACCAATCAATTTGCAATAGTTACAATCAATATCAATATCATCAATATATGCATATGCAAAGAGGGTAAGATTTATTATTAACTTGTCTATCATATAAATTATATTGGAGAGATTTTCTATGGATTTAGAAGAAGATTCAAAGGAATGAAGAAGTATGCAAATCCAATGCAATCAACTCAAGTAAATGAAATAAGAAGCAACCAATTTTCTAAAAAGGAAATGGGGTAAGCATCTGATCATTTCAGTGGTTGGATAGAGATGTCTATTATCACACATGACACCTTGTGTTTGATACAAAATGGAATGAAGGATATATCTATGAGCAACATGATATAAGTAGGATGATATAAAGATCCAAGACAAAGATAGATAAAAACCTATGCTAGACAGAGTGTTGCTTCCCCTAGTTATACAAAATTTGTTTGTTGCGATATGGGTAAAGTCGAGGAAGTTTTAAATCAATAAAGATATGTTTCTATAAGCATTAAGAATAGGTCATTAACATTTGAAGGCATATGGTTCAAAGGTAGCTTATCTTGAAGCAATATAATAGAGAAAAACATTTATATAGAAAATAATACTTCCAATGTAGCTAGCCAAAGTCTAGTGTATAACTATAATATTATGAATAAAGTATTTGAGTACCAGTTTCTTTTTGAAATATTTGTATAGTCACAAAGTTGGTGTTGAAGGTTTCACTATCAAATTTATTACCTTAGAATACTCTCCTACAAGATATTAGTAGTCAAACCTGCAAGAACATTTACTACCAAATATGGAGGTCAGCATTAGATACAAAATCTGAGGAGGATGTTCATGTTTTTCTTTTATTCAATAATTAACCAAGATCATGATTTTTTAGGATTTATAAAGTCAAATAATAATGATCCATCTTTGTTTATGTGTCAAAGACATAAAACTAAAATTTGCATAACATTCAATCAATCATGGAAATTCTTCCTTTCACCCATTGTGATGACATCCTTTAAATGAAAAATGTTGTAACCCTTGTGCAAATTGGGGAGTTTCTTCTTTGTTGTGTGAAATAGTAGGAAGTCATCTTCAATGTAATTCCCTTCAACTTTCAAACCAAAGTACTTATGTTGGTAAGGGTGAGAATGTGTTGGCGAACTCTATTTCACAAATGAGGGCATCTATGGGATGTGGAGGTGGCGTTGTCAAATAGGGTAAAAATATTTGTTTAAGAATAGAACAAATCATATAACTTTCATATGCTATTGGATTCCTTTTAGTATTGATAGAGAAGTTTTTTTCATACCATTTGGGATATAGATGTAATGGATAATCTAACACAATGCACTAAAATGCAGAGCCTTAATACATTATGATAGCAATGAACTAGAGCTAAGAAAATGATACCAAGAAAGATA
The DNA here is from genome assembly GCA_028749045.1 of Cupressus sempervirens. NCBI lineage: Eukaryota > Viridiplantae > Streptophyta > Pinopsida > Cupressales > Cupressaceae > Cupressus > Cupressus sempervirens. The sequence goes on along the minus strand of CM053793.1, from coordinate 106,044,022 downwards.
TATGATATTGCAATATAAATAAATGTTTCATTGCACTACAAATTAAAAGGTAGAAAATTTGAGAGGGAATGTGAAGCTACAACACCTAATCTTTATATTTGCATGATACTTCCTCAAGAGTAATATTTAGCAAGAAATGAGAAGTCTAGAATTAGAAGGTAAAACTATTCACCCTGGAATCTTAAAACATTGTGTGAGAAAAAATCACCTGAGAAGTTGAGATGACCTATCATGATATGAGACTTTTCATAACACACAAGAAATTAATTTCAATATTTTGACTTTCAAGAATTTATGATTTTGGGTCTTTTCAAAGTGTATTTCAGTGATAAAACCTTTTATCAAATTGATTTTAGTACTTCTCCATCATGTTATACATTTCCCAAGGTTTTGACATGCTAAAAAGATTTGATGTCCTAGCTTAGAACTTCTTGCAAAAAAAAGCATGATACTCTGTGTATGAAATAGTAGTGAAGAAACATATGATTCATATTAAAGATTTTGAAAGTAGGTGTATGTAGCATGGGCATTTGTGGACTACAGTTAGTTGATTGGAGAATGCTAAGTGTAGTTGAGTGGAGACAATGAATAAATTTATCTAGATAGCCCTGGATGATTAGTAGGTAGCTTTAAATTGGCTTAATGCTCCTAATCTATAACCACCAATGAAATAGACCCCAAATACACAAATGACAAGGGAAATCCCAAATCAAGCAAAACGAAGATCTCAGAGAAGAAGAAAAGAGAGTAGGAAGAGGAAGAGAAATGAGGAAGAGGAGAAATACAATGAAGATGCATCATTGTTGTCCTACAACATGGTAGTAGCCTTAGAGGCATTTTAGTTAGGGTTAGAGCCATAAAGATTCTATCCTCCTTCTTTGTCAACTTCAATGAGATCGACGCTTCGGACCCTAGGAGTGATATTGGGGTACATGATTGTCCTTTAAATTCTCAAGTGCATCAACCCTAATAGGAGCCCAATTCATGAGTGGTGATGAATTCCATGTCACTAGTATTTGATGAAGAAGTGCTTGATTGATTGACAAGAGATAGTGCACAAAATTATAAATGACTCACTTATTACTATAGCACTTGTAACAGTGACCCTGGAATTGACCAAAACCATAATTCAATCTCAACCCAGTAAAAGAAGATAATCATTTTTGATGCATGATAGAAAAATTCAAGGAAACACACTTTTTACATGAAATTCACAAAGCATTGGGCTTAAAAAAATTTTAAAAAAAATTTATATGCAGTAGCTTACAACATTTGTGATTCCTTCAAGCTATGTCATCAATGCAAGTAGAAATGTTTACTATGTGTAGTGTAATTTCCTCATGTGCCACATTGATTGAATCTAACACAGTTGTACAAATCCATGAATATGACCTAGAAGTAAAATGAACGGGTTTGAATGCAGGTCTAGTCTTGTGAGATAATCTACAATAAAATTGGCATTCAATCCACTGTTGACATTGATTGTTAATTCCTTCCAGAAAACATAAACTGACCAGATCAAAAACCTATTACATTGAATACCTATTTATTAAATAATAGAAAAAAAAATAGATAAATCAATTTCATCACTTGACCATGGAACAACAAACTTGTGGCTTGATCCCTAATAGCAAGTCTTGCATATGATTGATTGAACTCTATAGTATAGGCCGACAACCATCTCTTTCCTACTTTGATAATTTTTTAACAAAGACAAGATCTGAGATGAAGAGCCAACTTTGGGTGTGTAATGGGTTGGCAGGTAAGTGGAGAAATTAGTACTAGAGTAGTGTGCTCCAAAAAACCTAATCTTTCTGCTATAGATTCCACCAAAATCATTCAACATACTATAAATTATTATTGGCAACAACTCTCTAGCAAAAGACAACTTTCGGTTGCAAGCTAAGAGGGGAATCTTGTCAAATAAATACGGAGATGAATTTATCTTACACCAAACTATAAATAGCGAGAGGAATTTATCTCAATTCCTGTATCACAACATTAGGTTATCTAGGTTTAGTTTAGGGTATTCATCTATAAATATACGATTAAATGCATCTGCAACTCACCATGAAGGTCAAGCCAGTCACACTAGGCTTAATGGAAATCTTGTATATCTTTTTAATAGATTTGATGTACAATTATAAGATTTGTTACATGATAATCAAGATTGCATAAAAAAATTTTGATGACACATGAATCTATTCTTTAAACCATTTGTTGACCATCTGAAACCATTTATTGACAGCCATTTTCTGGTGTGAGTCAAATTTTGGTGGCAAACAACCTCACAGAGAAATCCTATTGACTAATTAATTTATTTTTTAAAAATACACCCACTTGGAGTTAAATCAAAGAATAACATTGGTGCACAGAAGATGCACCTGTGTATTTTGCTAAAAAGTTGATTTACTACCTCATATGCAAAAAGTGAAAGAAGAGTTTCCCTTATAAGCATAAACAATGAAATTTCTAATGATAGAGCGATATAAACTTAAAATGTAAGGGAATTTTTGATTGGTGATCTTTAGGTAAGGTCTGTTGGGTTTTCCTATGCAATCCAATAACACTAACAATTTGTAGTAGTTGAAACATTATTTGAAACAATAAAAAAAGGGTGTTAACCATCCTTTATATGTCGTAGTGATGTAAGCCAAGTAGACATGAATGCTAACCCTACTAGTCTCTCTTTCTTCTACTTACAGTAGTTGTGCCTTCTTATTCATGGGATCAACATTAGTCACTCTTTTTTTTTTTTCTTGTTAGTCATTATCTCATCTAGAAATCTCAACATTTCTTTCTGTCCGTAGCACCTGTTAGTTAGCTTTATTTGGTAGACTATTGGTCAAATTTTGATTTTCTAATTCCACTATGTCAATTTCTGATGATACAACTATATGATGGGAAATTTCATTAGAATCAATGGCATCTAAAGCCTTAGCCTTTTTGTGGGCACCAACCTGTTCTAAACATTTGTTCCTGACTGCAAAGTATCATTATATATCCCAACTTCTATTATGTTTCCATTGTGCATTACCAATATGAGATCTGTAGTTGGCACGAATTCCACTTGATGGGTTACATATATAGTCTTTTAACTCAAAATTCCAAGGATACATTCCTTTAATATGTGGGTAACTGTATGTGCATCAACAACAAGTTAAAAGGATCATCAAGCAAGTAGATATCAACATCTTGGTATAATGCCCATGCATGCTTTGCTCTTTTTTTTGGGCCACCACTCAAAATTAGTGTCTCTTTTTCCAATTACTATTTGGTTGCCATAGGAAAATAATTCAACACCTTTCTTCAAAGCATGGGCTTTGAGTATGCACTCATACCTAACCGTATTCATTTTGTTCAAAACACAATATTGTCCTCAAATTTATAGCTTTATATCCACAAGGATTGAGGTAAATAAGTATTTTTATCACTCAACCTAACTATGCTAGAAACTCTTAGTATTTCTCCTAGTATTATGGCTAAAAGGCTTGATTCATCTGACCCCATTGCTCCTTAAATTGTAACTATCATACCTCTTTATATACAGATTTGTATAAATTTTATCAATAGACAAGTAGAAGCATGGTCCCAAAAGAATTCTCCACCTTGGATATCGACTGCAATATCAATTGTATTCTTGGATATTTGTTCTACAAAATTACATTGCAACCCTTCCTCTTTCAAAAATATGGACACACAATTTATGAACACTTTAGTTTGGGAAATCATGTATGTGAACTCAGGAAGGTTATATATAGGATCTTGAAGTAATCTAAATGTTACCAAAGAGAAGAAAATCTTGCCAGCAGTTAGGAGCACTCCCATCAGCATGCATGCACAAAATGTAACAATTGATACTACTTGTTACACTTATATTTTTCTTCAGCCTTAACGTCAAACATTCAAGTCATGGGAGTGCCCAAGTTGAAGTTGAAGTTGAACCTTAGGGTCAGTTCAACTTCAAGTTTAGTGAGTTCATAATATACTTTTGAGTGTTGAAGTCAAAGTTGAATCTTCTAGCCAGTTCAAGTTCAACTTCAAGTTCTGTCATTAGCACAAAATGTTAAAAACATGCCAGTCATTCTCCTATTTGTCAGCATTCCTATTCACATATGGTGAGGTTGAAGTTGAAGTTGAGGTTTCAGGTCAGTTCAACTTCAACTTTGAGTTTATGTTGGAATCGGTGCAAAATGCAATGCTCAATTCAAAGTTTTAGTTTCAACCCTAGCAATCAGAAGTTTGAGAATCATTATGATTCAATCAAGATTGGGAGCCTCAAAATTGTATTTGAAATGGTGAAGCCTAAAAATAATCCACCATTCTTAAGTTCAAAGCTCATGGATAATTTCAAGTATGCAGTTCACAGATCAATGACCCAGATTCAGCAATTGGAATGTGTGGCTCAAATTCAAAATCAAGCTCAGACCCCATTTCAAGGTTCCAAGTCTAAGACCCGAGGCCAAAAGAGGATGGTGGATAATGAGATGAGATGGAAGTTAAAGGAAATCATTGTTATCTACCATGAAAGATGCATTGATGATAATGGAGGATATGAATTCAAAATCAGGCCTTATTTCATTATAAGTAATATGTTTTGGCTTTCCAAGCGCTTGATAAATTCGTAAATGAATATGGGCATTTACGATGGAGATATAATAGGCAGGTTCTTATGCAACTTACCAGTAAATTCCAACATGAGATTCAAGTGCAGGTATTGGTGTATATATTGTTGTCATTTTTAATACAACCTGTAACTACATATTTTTGTTTTCATTAAAATAACAGTCACAATCCGGGGAGCATAACTTTTTATACCACCATTGGATTTTGTTCAATTTTTGATATGTTGTAGAAAATCAAGTTTTATAAATCTTCACTGAAGTGATTTTCAAAGTTTTCTCAAAGTCAAAAGTTATGATGGACTATATGTGGGTCTCTCAACATACCAGTAAATGCAAAATGTTCTACAATTAGAAAAATAGTCATGTTGTGGGGCCCACATATTTTAATCCAACTATTGGATTGAGCTAAATTTTGGATATGTTTAATCAAACCTAGTTATCTAAATTCCCTCCAAGCTGTTTTGCAAGATTCCTGACGGATCAAAAGTTATGACTATTTGAGTGCGGCAGTATATTAATGATAGTTACAGGATTATGATTGCAATATGTAACCAACATACGCCACCTATCCAACATGCACATGCCATTCATTTTTGTAGTGATAGGTGTCCATAAGAGGAGTTTGGATGAATGTAAGCAATATCATAATGTTTATTTATTTTTTGATACATCACTCTTACTCAATAATGGATAGTGGAATATGAAAGGTTGGGAGCAGTTTCAAGAAACAGTTATTCAAACTCAAAAAGAATGGACAGAAAGAGAAGATAAATAGTACAGAGAATAATAAGAGAGGGGTTATTCTTTTTTTGTGAAGGAGTTCTATAGCTGCTGCTATAGGGAGAAGAGATTTCTATTTTGTAGCAGAGGAAGTAGTTTCATTTTATGCAGATTGATTGTAATAAGGGGATGGAATAGCACTATTATTGTTTTATCATGCCTCTGAAATAAAGAGGGACATTAGTGTGTTTGATTTTATAATCATATACATTTGTGTTTTTGATCTGAAAGGATTTTGGAGTCCTTTTATTTCTATTTTAGATGCAGTTCTTTATTATTATGTTAGATGTGATATATGTAATCTTATGGTTATGTATTCACACTTTTGCATAAAGATGTTTACATCTTTCTCTCTTTCATTTTCTCTATCGAATGGAAATGTGGTAGATAGTCATATGGATGTTTACTGGTTTTTCATTCACTTTTAAGTTCAGCAATCTTTTAATCGCATTTATTCCATTTTGATGGATAAATGTTTGAAAACCCCTTTTGTGTCTTCAAGTTAAAGGCACAACCAAGTATCATATTCATTGAATATCATTTGTGAGGGAGCTGTACCTCTCAATTCAAAGGAGGATTATCAATAAAATGATAATCTATCCATCTGTTAGTATATTTTGTCTTTCTTTTCTGGTGTATTGAGTCATGTTCTGTAATTCTTATTGAAAGGAAAAACTGTTTACTAACAATTTTTGGAAAATCCCCTGAGGACTGGAAGCAAAGATCAGTGTTGAATAGTTGTTTCCTCAGTTTATATGTATATCTGCACATACAGGAGATTGGCAACTCTGATAAAGTGGTGACTCTGCTGATTCTTCTTGCAAATCCTAGAGGGTTACAAGAATGGGAAAGAGACCATACCCCACTATCCCAAAGATCCTTCAAATGAATGATAAGGTTCTACAAGATTTCTTGGAGCATTATAAACAAAACATTTCAAAGGCTATGAAGTTGAAGATAAGTCTTGAAGATGATCATTGCTCTGCCTTGCTATGGATGAGTTTATGTCACAGATTTCACAAGCTCAAAGATTTGGAAGCATGCAAGAGAAAAGTGTTGCAACTCGAGAAGGAATTGGAAGCTGTGGAGGAAGAAGCTCCAGTGATTTCATCAGGTTATATTTCTTGCAACTATACAGTCATGAGTGATCAAGAAATGGGATTAAAAAAGAAGCCTCAAAAGATACCTACTATTAATGAGATAAATTCTGAAAAAGATCTGATGCTTCAGTATTTGTGGAATGCCTTTAAAGGGAGTATCTATGAAGCTGAAAAGAGAAAGCTAAATCCTTTTGAGGATCATCGATCCTCCATACTGCTAGATTGTGTGTACCAAAGATTCAATGATCTCAAAAAGCTTGATAAAAAAAGTCCAGTTGCTACAAAGATATCAAGAGAAGAATCAGAGATTAAAGATCCCTCGCTCTCTCACCTCTTGGTCTCAGAAGATCCAAGTGTTTCAACAATAATGTTAGAATCATCAATGCCATGGAGTTTTGATCAGCAGCAAAAGGAAGATCAACAACAAAGTCAACAAGAGGAGCTACATTTTCAGGAAGAGCCTCATGTCATAGAAGAGTTGTTGGTAAGTGATGATAAAGAGTTAAAAAATTATGATTGCCAACCTTTATTTTCACCTAATGAAGATTCTAATCACATGTAGCAAGAAGAGGTTTTTTCTACTAAGTTTGATCCTATGGTCATTGAAAGTAGTCTTGAAAAACTATTACTCTTATCTATATGTCCTAACAATAGTTCAACTTCTAATATTCAAAAAGAAAGTTTGAATTCTGATTTTTCTCTTGTATGCCAAGACAAAGATATGGTTCATATGACAACAGTAGGGAATCAATCCCAAAATGATGATGGTGATATTTTTTGGGGTAGTGTGAATGCATTATACTTACCTACTAAATTCTTAAAAAATTTTGAAATTAAAGATAATCCTCTCTTTGTGCCCTATGATCTTATATATGACGTAAAAGAGTAGGGAGAATGTGGTCTTGAAAATTTTGGCAGCATGATCATACAGAAGCAAAATAAAGAAGCAACCGTGAATTTGAAACATAACAGCCAGCAAGAAGTTCCCTTAAGAAATCATTCATGGTTGATTGAGGAAGCTAACACAAGAGTGTATAATGAAGACCATTTAAGTTTGGTTGAGGTAAAGAATAATTTAACTTTGCATCCTTTGATTTCTTCAAAAGATCCAAATGCTTCCTTTGTTTGGCCCAGTGTTGATCAGAATATATTGAGTGATAATCTAAAGCCTAATGTTTTTGAGCTTGAGGAGGAGGAAGAATATGAGGTTTTCCTATTTGATTCCACACTAACTTAGAAGGAATGATCTCAACCTCAAGACTTAGAGGCATTCTATTTTAAACATGAAAGTGTCGATGCACTCACAACAGACAGGTTTTCAGCAAGCCTAGTCCTAGGTTTTGATTTGGAGGCTCTGATAAGGATAGTGCAGTCTGAATTTTGTGATGTAAGTTGGCTTTTTGGATCTGATGAAATTTCTAAGTTGGCACAGCATATTGTGGTCAGATCTCTCCTTGCAGCAATCATCAATTACCTATTTGGAATGGTACATCTTATGTATCAACCTCTCTTCCTCACAGGAAGATACTTCTCACAGCTAGTCAATGGATTCACATGAATACTCTGAGCCATCTTTGGAGGTATGGGCTGCTCGCCCTATCCTTTGTACATAAAATTTTTGTTGTGCCTAGGTTTAGTTTTTTTTGGTGGTTCTTACTGTAGCTATTTGGTGGTTGTGTTATTAGTTTTCTTTGGTTTGCTAATTTTTGGCTTGCTATTAGGTTTGTTTTTTGGTGTTGTCCCCTATTCCCTTTCTCTACAAACATTCTCCTTTCTTTGTTCCCATGACTCTGTTGCCCAATTGCTAGACACTAGTCTCAACCAGAGACTGCTAGATTCTTTGTGTCCCTCACGAACCACATCCCTAGTCAGAGCAAATTGTTACACTTATATTTTTCTTCAGCCTTAATGTGAAACATTAAAGTCATGGGAGTGCCCAAGTTGAAGTTGAAGTTGAACCTTCAGATCAGTTCAACTTCAAGTTTAGTGAGTTCATAATATACTTTTGAGTGTTGAAGTCGAAGTTGAATCTTCTAGCCAGTTCAAGTTCAACTTCAAGTTCTGTCATTAGCACAAAATGTTAAAAATAGGCTAGTCATTCTCCTATTTGTCAGCATTCCTATTCACATATGGTGAGGTTGAAGTTGAAGTTGAAGTTTCAGGTCAGTTCAACTTCAACTTCGAGTTTATGTTGGAATTGGTGCAAAATGCAGTGCTCAGTTCAAAGTTTTAGTTTCAGCCCTAGCAATTAGAAGTTCAAGAATCATTATGATTCAATCAAGATTGGAAGCCTCAAAATTGTATTTGAAATGGTGAAGCCTAAAAAGAATCCACCGTTCTTAAGTTCAAAGCTCATGGACAGTTTCAAGTATGCAGTTCACAGATCAATGACCCAGATTCAGCAGTTGGAATGTGTGGCTCAAATTCAAAATCAAGCTCAAACCCCATTTCAAGGTTCCAAGTCTAAGACCCAAGGCCAAAAGAGGATGGTGGATAATGAGATGAGATGGAAGTCAAAGGAAATCATTGTTATCTGCCATGAAAGATGCATTGATGATAATGGAGGATATGAATTCAAAATCAGCCTTATTTCATTATAAGTAATATGTTTTGGCTTTCCAAGCGCTTGATAAATTCGTAAATGAATATGGGCATTTACGGTGGAGACATAATAGGTAGGCTCTTATGCAACTTACAAGTAAATTCTAACATGAGATTCAAGTGCAGGTATTGGTGTATATATTGTTGTCAGTTTTAATACAGCCTGTAACTACAAATTTTTGTCTACATTAAAATAATAGTCACAATCCGAGGAGCATAACTTTTTATCCCATAGTTTGATTTTTCTCAATTTTTGATATGTTGTAGAAAATCAAGTTTTATAAATCTTCACAGAAGCGATTTTCAAAATTTTCCCAAAATCAAAAGTTATGATGGACTATATGCGGGTCTATCAACATACCAGCAAATGCAAAATGTTCTGCAATAAAAAAAATAGTCATGTTACGGGGCCCACAAATTTTAATCCAACCATTTGATTGAGATGAATTTTGGATATGTTTGAGGAAACCTAGTTATCTAAATTTATTCTAAGCCATTTTGCAAGATTCTTGACGGATCAAAAGTTATGACTGTTTGAGTGCAGCAGTATATTAATGATAGTTACAGGATTATGATTGCAATCTGTAACCAGCATACGCCACCTGTCCAACATGCACATGCCATTCATTTTTGTAGTGACAGGTGCCCATAAGAGGATTTTGGATGAATTTAAGCAATATCATAATATATATATATATATATATATATATATATATATATATATATATATATATATATATATATATATATATATATATATATATATATATATATATATATATATATATATATATATATATATATATATATATATATATATATATATATATATATATATATATATATATATATATATATATTTGATACATCACTCTTACTCAATAATGGACAGTGGAATATGAAAGGTTGGGAGTAGTTTCAAGAAACAGTTATTCAAACTGAAAAAGAATGGATAGAAAGAGAAGATAAATAGTACAAAGAATAATAAGAGAGGGTTTCTTCTTTTTCTGTGGAGGAGTTCTATAGCTGCTGCTACAGGGAGAAGAGATTTCTATTTTGTAGTAGAGGAAGTAGTTTCATTTTATGCAGATTGATTGTAATAAGGGGATGGAATAGTACTATTATTGTTTTATCATGCCTCTAAAATAAAGAGGGACATTAGTGTGTTTGATTTTATAATCATATACATTTGTGTTTCTGATCTGAAAGGATTTTGGATTCCTTTTATTTCTGTTTTAGATGCAGTTCTTTATTATTATGTCAGATGTGATACATGTAATCTTATGGTTATGTATTCACACTTTTGCATAAAGATGTTTATAGCTTTCTCTCTTTCATTTTCTCTATCGTATGGAAACGTGGTAGATAGTCATATGACTATTTACTGGTTTTTCATTCACTTTTAAGTTGAGCAATCTTTTAATCACATTTATTCCATTTTGATGGATAAATGTCTGAAAAACCCTTTTGTGTCTTCAGGTTAAAGGCACAACCAAGTATCATATTCATTGAATATCATTTGTGAGGGAGCTATACCTCTCAATTCAGAGGAGGATTATCAATAAAATGATAATCTATCCATCTGTTAGTATATTTTGTCTTTCTTTTTGGGTGTATTGAGTCATGTTCTATAATTCTTATTGAATGGAAAAATTGTTTACTAACACTACTATAGGTACTACCCAAAATACAAATGATAACATAGATTTTTTGAAAAGATACTTCTTCAGCTAGCCACATTTTTCCTTCCTCAAAGTTTCAAGTTTCAATAGAGATCTGGTCTCCTAGGCCTAAAATTGAAATATCCCCATGTTTATCGATATTTCTGTTGTCATTCTCATCCTTAGGGTCTTTTTCTTCCATGATATTATCTTGTAACTTTTCTTGTAGATTTCCAATAGGTACATTTCCTACCATAACTATTATTGTGGCTTCTAGTCCTGCAAGTGAGGCCAAGTCCAAGCTCTTCGATAAGATAAAAGACCCAAAAAAAATTGTAAAGGGACATTCCATAATAATAAATTCATGAAAAGACTAGTTGATAGCCCCTATATGTTTTGCATCTACACTCATATAATGGATGATTTCACCACTTCTATTTTTTTCTTTGATTGACTAGAAAGACACAAACATTTCTTGTGTATAGAAGCCATAAAAGATACTTTGGAATGTAAGCCTATCTACTACAATTTAAAAAAGAAGTGACATTGTGCCAAAGAATCTATCAACATTGCTACTATAAATGTACAAGCTAGAGCATAGCCTTGATATAGAGACTGTTGGCTTCTATTCAAATACTGTACAAATACATCAATCAAATATGGAACTACACATGTTGCACAAGAATGTACTACTCTACAAAGAAAGCAATCAAGATATTTTCTTTCCAAATAGACATTAGTGTACCTTTCTTCATTGGGTATCAAGAATACCTCCTGCCTCTAGCTGATCTTTGAAAACATTGTACACTTATTGGGAGTGTTATATTCGGAAACTTCAGCTAATTCAAGAGAGAAAATAAGTATGTCATTATCATTCACAAAAGAACCCTATAGATGCATATTCTGAAATAAAAATCCTATAAATTTTCCTTACCATTATCCAACACTAGAACTAGATAACTATCAATAATAGTTGGAATTGGATGAGCTACAGTAATTACTATGCAGTCAAAAAATTGATTGTGTAAAGTGTGTTTAATAAGTCCATCAATTCCAGTGTTCACTGATGTCGTAGCTTCATTGAGCATCAATATGTGACTATATTTTAAAATTGCATTCCCTAAATACAAAAGTTAGTGTTGAACAACTCTCCACTTTTCTCTATTTTTGGTAACTACAAAAGGATTATCATCGCCTAAATCCAAGTAGCATAGACTACATCTAGGTAGCAAGGGAGCATGGTAAAAAGTCACTTTCTTTATGGAGGTTTGAGGGGAACAAACCAAAATTTTAAAAATATCATTTATAGAAATAAGCCTGACTTCTATTTCTTGGTATGCTACCACATCTTGCAGCTGTTTGATTAGATAGGTCTATTATATAGAGAAATTTCTTGGTTTGTGTTGAGGTTTCTTGGGGTTTGAAGAAAATCAAGAGGCATGTCCAAGCCTAGATCTAGAGCAATTTCTTGTCAAGAGATACCTAAAAACTATTACATTAAAGGACCTAAAGGGGTAACAAGTTATTGGGAAAATGTTTGGAAAGATAAAGACGATAGGCCACACTAATCAGTGGTGGGATATCCTACCTTTGTTTAATCCAGTATTTTCCCTTTATTTAGTATAGATATCAATCAATGCGAGAGTGGATTTCCAACTTCTATATGTATTGAATGTATAACTACAGCAATGCAAGAGCATACAGTTTAAAGCCAATGGAGAAATTAGAGGGATAATGGGGGGAATATGAGTTTTTAATTTTCATGTATCAAGGCAGCTGTAATTAATCCACCATGATCTCTCTTTATGATGATTGATAATTAATAGCGAAGGAAAGCTATAGACAGGCTGGAGAAATTTGGAGAAGTTTTGAGGTCTGTATCTGAATATTGACCCCTTTGTAATAAAGAACTAATTCCCTATGCATATCTGACCATTTCCTTCAAGCTCAAGATCTTTATTGGCTTGCAAGGTTGAATGGCATATGTGTATGTATAATTATGACATTTTTGGTGAATAAAAGTAAGGCTTATTATCTTTTCAAGAGGTTTAATATTTATAACATTTTCATCACATTTTTAAATTACAGTATATTTTTTTTTGTAAATAGAGAATCATAAAAAGTTCTATTATGATCATCAAACATAATAATAGTAAGGTCCTCAAGAACCAAGTTTATTTTCTTTTGTACAAACAAGTTCTTCAAGCTATCATTTTGTTAAGGCTTGCATAATTGAAAGTTTTTGTTAGCAACTCACAAGGCTCTCTAAAGGCAAAGCTACTTCACAATTGTATTGACTAATGCATGAAAGAATGTCACCTCCCATATCTTTGCATCTAAATGGTTATCAATTGGATCTAGATTAGTGTGTATACTGCCCTCAAACATTCTTGACTCTTGAGGAATAATGCTTAGTTTGGATCTTAGATCATGGAGGCCTATCTCTGAGACATCAACATTTTCAATGTGAATTTTTAATGCAAAATGGTTCTTGAATGAGAATAAATTTTCTACTTCCTATTTTTCCAACCACTCCCACCTTGATTCCTCAAAACAAGTAGAAGATGTGGACCATATCATACCTAACAAGTTATTCCTCAACATAAATTTTTGATACATCTCCACATGTTTCTCATTTACTTAATTTCATTGATTACACCTTGTGGAAGACAAACCAGGAAAATCTAAATACAAAATTTGACAGAAGATCCAACCTAAACAACTACTCCATGGCTGTAGCAACATGCAAACTAGGTTGTGAAAAATTGAAAATAAATCTCACATATAATTTTTTTTCTCACAAATTGTTCTTCTTGATCAAAACTTTTAATGGTTATTGCTCCAGAGATGGACTCAGAAAAATGTTGTAGAATTGGAGCTTTAAACACTCCAACAAACTATGCCAATTCCTTGGCAGTGATTATATAATATTGTTGTTGGAAGCTAAAAAGTAGGATTTCTTAGCTTATTCAAATATTTAAAACATTACTATTCAAAGAGAAATGTTCAAGTTAAGCTAAAAATCTAGTTTCTAGAAGAAAGTATTCATTTTTATTACACAATCTAGTTATTTGTTACACATTTAACCACATTAACAACTTGTTTCTATCTTCAATAAAACCATGCAGACATAGACTTTGAATAGAAATACAATTTTTAATAGCATGATATGTAATGTTAGTTTAATGAAAATACCTGGTACCATATGGAAATTGTAGAATGACCTAGCAAGCAACCTAAGACATAACTCCAATAATTCCCTAAAGTCGTATAATAGAAAAAGAAAACACCCCAAGTTCAAAAGGGATTGTTAAGTCTACAATGCTCTAATCTATTGATGCCTATAGATGAATAAAAAATATTTTATTCCCTCCCTTAGTCATAATCAAATTGCTAAAATAATAAAGTAAACAAAAGAAATTTAACTAACTCGTTTCAAAATACGCCCACTCAGAGTTGAATCAAGGAATAAACTTGGGGCACAGAAGATGTACCCATGCATTTTACTAAAAAGTTGTTTAGCTTCCTTAAATGCAATAAATAAAAGAAGTTGTGGGAATAGGAATAGCTATTTTGGAATACTTATTCTGCAATAGAAAATGGGGGTACATATTCCTATTCTCCGTTTGGTTCAGCCAGAATTTGATGGGGAATTCGCAGACCCAAAAATTTATGTTTTCTAAAATTAAAAAAACTATAATAGGAATATGTATTCCAATTCCACCTATTTGAGTGGAATTGCAAAACCTCATTTTTGGGCCAAAATTGGAATACGCATTCTTAGTTTATTTCATATTCCAATTCCAATTTGGTGCATCCAAACGAAGATTTCCAAATTTTATGAATTTAAATATGCCTATTCCACTTGTATTCTGGTTGCCAGACGGACTAGAGGGAAAAAAAAAAACAAAAAAAGAAAGCAAGAAAGAATAAAACAGCCTAATGATGGAGCAATTATATAAACCCAAATCAGAAGAGGGTTGTTAATTGGTGATCTATCACCAAATATTATTGGGTTTGCCCATGCTATCCAATAGTCACTAGCTTAGTTTGATAGAAAAAGGAACCTGTGCCTAGAGGAAGCCCACACCTAAAAGCCATTTCTAGTTACGCCTCACATAAATAATGCCTCGACTCTTTGGCTCATAAGACATTTTTCTTCTATACACCCATACTAAATAAAACTGATGGTTCGAGAAATAAAGAACTATATATGCCTATCTAAGGTTAGGTAACTTTTTGTTTTAATATCTTATTTGGTATTATACAATATTATTTGAGTAATTATTATTTATGTTAAATATGAATAAATGAAATTAATTATTTACTAATATAAAATTAATAATAGGAAGATGCAATTTTTTAATTAGCAATATATGAAACATTAAAAATAGATAACAATTAACATAAATTCAATATTTATAAATTGCTAATTGTAATCTATATTTTTTATTACTTAATTTATTTTTAAAAGCTAAAGTATAGGATAATGTCTTTTGGTAGAGTAGTTTGGTCCTTCTTACCAAGTAAATCTTGAGTCAAACTGTGACATTACTATCAAGATTCAACTTGCAATTTTTGGGTAAAACTCATTGACCCAGTTTTAGTTTTATACCATCGACACCACCCCTTTCAAACACAAGTTCTAATCATAAAGATGAATAGATTCTATGAAAAAAATTCAATAAATATAATTTTATGTCTAAGGATTTTTATACTACTCTCTCAAACACAAGTTCTAAGATCATATAAAGCTCTTACTTTGACAAACTCAAGGAGACAATGGGAAATCATTTTGACACAAATTGTGTATGTTCTATCAAATTATTTTAATGATAGAAATGTACCATTTTTTAGTAAGATGAAATATTCTATGATAAATAAACAACTCTCACCTAATTTTTTAATGTATTAATAGAATTTGATGAGTTCATAGATAGATTTTGAGGAGTTTGAATGTAGAATGGGGTGATTTTGAGTTTATTTCTTGTTCACCATCATTTGAGAGGATAATCAAGGAAGTTAAGTAATAATGATGTTCTGATAGGGCAAAAATTCATCGGTGAGCAGTAATTTTTTTTAAAAAAGTTAAAGAGTGCATTAATATGATAAAAATTTCATCAATCATTCATTTAGTCATTTTTTGGGTGACTAATTATTAGAGACCAATTGTTTGGTTATTTATTTAGTTGCTTATCTTTGTCTAACCTTCTGACTTTACTTGATGATTGAATTAGAAATTTATTTAGTCACTTATAAATTATAAAGCATTACAAAAAATTGATCACTTTTAGTCATGTGACTAAATGTTTTAGTCGCATAGTCATTTATTTGCTAAAATTCTACTAGTGATTCTAGCGCATCCTTCTTTTAAAACTTAGATATAAGGAAATCCTACTTGTGATGTTTGTCTTGGATCTTGCCAATTAGTTTTGTGATCTATGAAGCCTAGGGTTCAAGATGTACCACAATGGATACCCAACCTTGACCTTCTATGACATGTCACCATCTATATATAGGGAGTGACCCATCTAGAAGAGGGGACCCCATCTATATGAAGATGTTTTGCTATAGGAGGCATCTATGTTCTCTTGAAATTCCTCCTCTTTGAAGGCCTTTATGGCTTAACTAGTTATTTCTTCAAGTTTAGAGGTATTGCCTTCACTCAAGGTCACTTCAAAAGCACAATTGGATGACTGATTATTCACTATTAGTTTAGATAAATTGGTCATGGCTTGAGCAACCATCTCTTGGAAACTTGGGCATTCGAACTCCAAATGGTTGGTGATATTTATTCTGTAGAATCTTGGTAGTAATAAGACATTTGGATTTTCTTCATAGGGCTATCATTGGATTTTCTCACCAAGTGCATATCTAGGGCTAGGACCTAAGAGGATCCTAAGTTTGTCTGAAAAAACAATACTTCATTGGGAGTTTTATATTTGGTTATCATTTTCTTGAGCTTAGGCTTGGTGTCAATCTTGATTTGATTGTTGAATCCTTTCCATAGTAACCACAATTGAGTGAAGTCAGTGGAGAATCAACCTCTCAAACATTTATTCTAGTCTTTTCTTAGAAGCATGTTGTATGTCTTGGGATTATCTACTACATTAATGTCTATAATGTCTTGAATTCAAGGATCTATAGTTAGGTGTATATGGGCATTCTTCAACATGTGGACAACTCTTACCTATGTCTTATCCAATTGTATAATCACCTTGTTTGTCATTTGAGATGTGACTCCCAACCTTTTGCATATGGATAATATCATAACATTACATGAGGTGTCAGAGTCAATGAGGCAATTGTGAAGATTCTTCCCAAAAATCTTAATGCATAATAGAAAAGTTGAGACTTTTACCTTGTCTTTGAACATACTGGGCATGGCTTCAATAACATTGACCTAATGATTAGGTGCTTTAAGAGTGTTCATACTAGTGATTGACTTACTATGATTCAGATTCTTCAACAAAGCCTCTCTTTGGCTAGGAAAACTTTGTAACATTTCATACATCAAGATAAATTGCCTTGGTCTTCTTGAGTTCTTCTATCGTACTATACTTAAATTCTATTGACTAGGTTGGATTTCTTAGCATAATAGGGGTATTTCCTATATGTTGGGTTTGAATAGGCACACCAGTTGGTATAGGATTTTTGATGGCCTGAGGATCTAGAGATGTCAATTGCATCCTGAGAAGGATTCTATCAATGAGATGTTCCTTCTGACTTCTCAAATTTTATGTGCTCCTATTATCGTTATCAAAAGTGAACATTTCTATTGGTCCCCTTTTGACTTTCTTGTTAAATAGAAACGCAAACTCCTCATTTTTAGGATTTCCTTCTTTTGTACTCAGTAGAGCCTCATAAGATTCTAGCAACATGGTGTTGAATTGCATGGGAGGTACATCTCTTGTACCTTGAAGATTATGGTTCATATCTTGGTCTCCCCCAAAGAAGGAACTATGAACATTGTCAAGGGCATCTTGGATCATGTCTATTTGATTGATTTTAATGAATTAAGTATTGTTGTTGTTGTCAATTAGGATGCTTCCATTTTTTGGGTGAGTGTTAAACTATCAATTTTTCTAGGGAAACCGATTGTTACAATTTGTAGGGGTGATATTATTTCTTGGTATGTTGAAATTCCTTGTATGGTTATGGTTCTAACCATTATTATTTTGAGCCCTGATGGAGTGTTGGAAATTATTGTTCTATCCCTACGATAACCAAAGATGTGTGAGATTATTTATGATTTGAGACAAAGTTTTCTTCAATTTTTGTAGCTCATTGGTCATATTGGCTTCTGCTTTGGTGGGTGGAGTAGCCTTTTTCTCGAAAAAGGCTACATTTTCTACTTTGTATTTTGGATATGCAATGGAAGGGTTTGTAGTAGTAGCCATTTGTTGTATTGGTATAGGGTTCAGAGGAGGAAATTGAGTAGGCACAACTTGTGCTCATGTTAGATATGAGGGAATTATGGTGGTAGGGTTGATTGTAGTCAACATATTTCCACCTCCATTGGGATTTTCTTATTTTATAAAAGTGCTTGCTTCTTGAAAGATCTTCTCCAAGGTGTTGAATTTGGCTATCAGAAGCATTCACAAGAAGATGGTTGTAAGTTGATCTATGGAGTTGAGGTATATAATTTTTATTATAGCCCCTAAGGTAACCGTGTAAGGAGCTTCCAATCTTTGATATGTCATATGAAAGTGATGTTTAAATAGGAAGATGGTCTTTGTAGGATCCCTCTTGATGGATAGAAACTAGTGGTGTAAGATAGTCAGGTTTACAAATGTTTTGAGCTAATCCAAAAATAGTATCTAAAAGATCATCCAATCTGTGATAGTAGTCAATATAAAGTTCATGTACCAGTTGAATGCTACTTCTTCCAAAGTGAATGTGATCTTTTGCTATTCAAATTTTACTATAAATGTACTTTGGTCAAAAGTGCTTAGTATTTCTGGGTAGGTCATGGAGTGGACCTTGTAACCTAATTGGAAAATCCTACACATTTACAAAGAAATCCATTGGTGGTGGTGGTAGTAATTGGCTTTGTTAGTGATTAGACATAGTTGAGGCAAAAGTGAGTTGTAAAGTAGAAGATGATGATGGAATGTGTGGTGGGAGTGAGGGGAGTCTTAGAATTCCCATGTCTCTACAAGGCTCATAAAAATGATTGAGTTCTAGAAACTAGTGATTATTAGGTGAAGACCTCAAAGCTCACTGAAAGGGAGATGATGGATTAGGATGCTCTAACTTGAAAAACTTTGCACCTTCAAACCTACGAAATATCAAGGTTACAAAGTTGTGCACTTGCAACCCTATAAATTTGCACACCTTCAAACCTATCAGACTATGACAAAAAAAAACTATAAAAAGAGAACTATGAAAACAAAAAGCTTGTCAAATTGCAGAACTATGTTCAATTGGCCCTCCTTCTAGCACCACTTCTATTAAGCGGTCATTTTGGACAACATCAATGACAAAAATTCTTACAAATTTCTCTCTTGAAAAGATGATATAAATAATCAACTCCAAGATTTCAGATTTTTTTTTCCAACTCCTTATGAAGCTCAATGGAAGATAAATGTGAATGTTCATAAGGAGGCCTTTATTGACATGTTTTGATAATTTTCCACAATTCAAACATAACTACAATCCAATAATTTTGTATGTTATGATGAATGAAAGTTTTAACAATATGACTATATGAATTCCTATTCTAACCATGTTTCAAAAGTAAATGACAAAGATAGGGTAATAAGAGATTAAAGAAAATTAATTAAAATAAAACTCCTAATGGATACAAGTCAAAGAAACCATGTGTTTATGAATTAAATCTTCAAAAGGATCAATAGAAAACTGGTGAAATTATCAGCAATGTGTCCTCAAATACACTAGTGAAATCATTAAAGGAAACAATTAATACCAAAATATGTTTGATGATTTATCAAATCATGCAGCCATCGAGAGTGCACACACACGAGACAAATTGCTATGCAAAAAAATAAGCCTAATCCTTTCTTGAATTCATCACAACAAAGAAATTTGTTAGAAAATAACAAACACCTAAACAAAAAAATTTCATGGTCATTCAAACACAATAAGACAATTTTCTCCATTGCAATTCATGAACATAAAATTCATAAAGTAAATGCTCATTCCAACATGAAAAGGTACACACAGAATGAGAGAACCAATAACATACTTTATTGCGAGATCAAATTTCCACAATCCATTGCATAAATATATTGATTTGTTTTTGGATTCGATGGTGTAAATATTTTTACCATCAATGTTTCAAATCACACTACGTGATCCATCATCAGGATGAAAGAGAGAAAGAGATGTCAAAATCTTGTGCTCTCTTTCATCTTGATGATGGATCATGTAGCGTGATTTGAGATGTTGATGGTAAAAATCTTTACACAATCGAATCTAGAAACAAATAAATAGATTTATACTTCATTGCATCAAATAGTCAGTCCAAAATAAATATTACAATGATGTATTTATAATAAACCTCATCTTTCATGCATTTTTGGATGTAGGGGTTTTTTCTTGTAGAAAAATTGCTAAAATTACTAATTTTATGAAAACTATTCATAAGCAATCTCCTAACTAGGTGCTAAGTAGGCCTGCACACTTTATTTTATTCATTAATTAGTGCATGAAGATTTACATTGATTTAACAATAAATAAGAAGAAGAAGATGAGAGCAGAGAAGATTAGGAGCCTCTATAACTTCTAAAAAACTAAACTCAGCCTCTTCCAAGCATCACTATCAATTAAACTCTTGCCAAAATACATTTTTGATGCATGAAAACAACTCAAAAATTATATAGGGGCATCATTGGTTTCTTAACTTTCCTACTCTTTTTAGCCAATGGTTGCCAAGTAGCAGTGATTACCAAGTTATAATAGTTACCAAGTAGTTGTTTTGGTTGTGTGATAGTTTCAATTGAGTTTCTATCTTTGATCAAGTGTCTTCAATTGCTAAGTTGGTTTTTAGTCTATTTGTGGAGTTTCATCCAAGTTGTAGATGATGTCGAGTTTCTTTGCTAATCAAGTTACAATTGCAGTGTTGATCAAGTTGTTGTTGGTGCCGAGTTCCAATCTTGACCGAGTTCTAGTTTTGACCAAGTTTAGTATGAACTAAGTCTCTTTGGTGATTGAGTTCTTTGTATACTGAGTAAGATGGTGATTTGATGGTCATTTGTGTCTTGGTCCTTCATTGATTGAGTTTGGGCCAAATTTTATTTGAGAAGGTTTTTCTTTGGAAGTCCTAGCTTGTTGGTGAATTTGGTGTAGGGCGAATGATTTGCATATTTGACCTATACTTGCAGAGGACTTGCCATTTGATTGTGTTCCTTGTTATATGAAAGATGGTTCATAGAAGGAGAGATGTTGATCTAGAGCTCTTTGACATGCTAATAAGGTGGATTTTTATAATGTTATTAATTTACATGTTTCTAGAGAAATGAGTATACATATTGTTGCTACTACTATTATGGATGTGAGTTCATATGTTGTTTCTGATTGGGTTTGTGATTTGGATATTATTTTTGATCTGGTTTTCACATATGAGGATGTTATTATGGATGTTTGTGATGATAAGTTTCAGATATTACTCGTGGAACATTGTGATTTTTAGTTAATCCCTATGAGTGAGTATGCTGATTGGTTGGATGGGATTTTGATTTTTAGATGGATGAAGCACATATGATTGATTTTGAAACTTGATCTTTTATCCTTGATGGAGTGGAAACCTTTGGTGAAGATGAAGATTAGAAAAAAGTTTTCTTTTGGAATCAAAATGTGGGACACATTTTTCTATTTACCTAGGAAGCCTAATGCAAGACCATATAAAGTCCTTTCTATTTACCCTGGTAGTATGATGCAAGGGCATCCTTGGTTTCTTAATTTTCCTAGTTTTTTCAATCAATGGTTGCAGAGTAGTAGTGCTTACTAAGTTATAATAGCTATCGAGTGGTTGTGTTGGTCGTGTGATAGTTTCAACCGAGTTTCCTTCTTTGACCTAGTGTCTTCAATTGTTGAGTTGGCCAGTAGTCTATTTGTCGAGTTAAAATGTTTTTCAAGTTCCCTCTAAGTTACAGATGATGTTGAGTTCCTTTGTTGACCAAGTTACAATTCCAATGTTGACCAATTTACTATTGGTGTCGAGTTCCAATCTTGATCAAGTTCTAATTTTGATCGAGTTTGATATGAACCAAGTCTCTTTGGTGACCGATTCTTTTGATGGTTGATCCTATCTTGATCCTTCATTGACTGAGTTGTTTATGTTTAGTAATAGTTGGAGCCAACCTTTGCATTTAATTTTGTGATAGGTATTTAATATTTTTTTTGAGATGACTTGTGGCTTGGTTATGCCTTTAATGTATGGGTTTATTTAGTTGGTAATTTATAATAGGTCAACTTGTGGCCATGCAATTATTTAAAGAGGTCTTGGGTAGAGTCTGATGTATTATTATTTGATGATAAAGATGTAGTGAAGAATGTAGAATTCATTTAATTGAGGAGTCTTAGTGTGGAGTAGCTTGGAGATAGAAGTTTGCATTTGAGTCTAGAGATTTGTTCTTCTTTGAAATATGTATTCTTCTTGGTAATGGTCGTAACCCAAAAGGTCATATAGCCGGGCATGTTGGATGTAAACTTCTTGATTTGAATATATGAAATATTGTCTCTTTGTATCTGAATCTCATTCTTCTTGCTCATTTTTCAATGTGTGTTTGTTTTTTGGGGTCTAGATTACCTCTGGTAGGGGTACCCTCCTATTCTTGCTACATTACATGCCAAAACTAACATGATTTTCTATCTCCACAAAATTTATTTTCCAACATTTGGGTCTTGTTGTTTTTTGAAAAAAATGATGTTTGGATGAGCCTTCTTGAATTTCTTTATAAGTTCAACCACTCCTTGATGTTCAGGGAGATTGAGAGATTGATATTGGCTTCTCACTTCTCTATGAAAATCGCTCACCTGTTTTCTTGTTGCTACAAAATCATCCAATTTTGAGTCCATCTCCTTAAGCACCTCCTCAGTCTTGAAGATTATTCTAACATCATTTTTTGAGGCTACTACTTCAAAGGAGGCTTACAACTATTGGAGTACTACCTCTGTGGTGCTCAGTTGTTCTTTGGAGTGATTTTTGAAAATCTCTAGGCTTGTCACATTATAAAAATTATCTACTTCTAAAATATGAGTCTGAACACTATGTTGCATTTCCTAGATGTCTTTATCATGACACTATTTCTGGCGTGCATGCTTTCCACCCAACATCGATCTTGTCCAACTCTTCTCACGAATAAATAACTAGTAGAGTCTGATAGTTTTGACCCATTATGGTTTTAAGTGATTCCAAACAATTTTTCCAAGAGGACACCTCATCTATAAGCCCAAAATCCTGATTTAATACTCTTGTCATGTTACCCACATTCTTCCTAATACTATGCAAAATGCACATATTTCCCTCTATTATCTCCTCCCCTCTATCTTCAAAACTGAGGTGCCATCTGTTAGATGCATCCAAAAATGAATTATTGGGGCCTATTTTTCAAGCTTGTTTTTGTTGGAAATATGGTCAAATATATTTATTGATGGTTGTTATTTATGGAAACATGTATTCAACATTTCATTTATGCATTTAGGATAGAAAATTGTCTAAGTGTAAGACAGTTTGCATTAGCATAGAGAATAGGTGTGATGTGTATGCATGACTCGCTGAAAGTTAGACTATGCATAGTTGAGGAAAGCTCCATGAAATTTTCATGATGATGTATACTAGTTCATAGGTGCATACGAATAGTACAACATGAGTTATGACTGAACTACTAGTACAAGTATTTAATAGTGCATAATAGAGAATTGAAGAGTACGACTTGAGGAATTATTTTGGTTACAAAATAATTACTAAGTCATAATGAGCTGACTATGTGGATATTATTCCATAAGTTATTTTATATTATGTCAAGTATGTGAAGATATGAAGGTTGACTAAGAAAATAATTATGAATATGTGAGGTACAAGTAAAGATCTTATCTTGTGAAAATAAGTGAAAGTAAAAGTGGAAGAAGTGTGTGCAATATATGATGTACCATGTGATCTATGTGACATTTGTGATTGATGATATGAAAACTACACCTAATATATGATCAGAGCAAGTGTGCATTACAACAGATAGAAAGTATTGTATGTATATCTATTCTTATGAAAAATTGTATTGTATAATTGCATGTTAGGGTAGTGGGATCTTCTTGCATATATTGTATTTGATCCACTAACTCATAATAGGTATGTAGAAACTCTTAATAGGGTTGAGGCTTTTACCAAGGCCTAGTCCTCTAACAAGGACTCGAGACACTATATGTACTTCATAGAGTCCTAACAGGGTCAATATCCTTAATAGAATCCTATTGTTTAATGAATCATCTAGTGCGTATCATCCCCACCTATGTTTTCCCTTGGCCAAGGTTTCCCTAGTTAACAAATAATGGTGTTATGAGTTCTCTATGTGCATGGTTATATTTACTAATCAACATTTTTGGTTTACTTTCATATGCAAGTTATAAAGTAATTAACAATATTTAGTTGTGGGCAAAAGTTTGTAGAATACTAATTCATCCCCCCTCTTAGTATTATCTATTTCTACTAATTGGTATCAGAGCTTTGTTATTTAGAAGAATTTTAATAGCTTGAGTAAGGTCCCTAAATATATGGAATAGTTGAAGAAAAACCTTGAAGAATCTCTTGAACAGATTGACCTTTTTACTGAAGAAAGAGATAATCTGAAAGATAGATATGAAGATGCAAAAGTCTACATTGGTAGACTGAAAGACAAGATTGATGATCTAAAATATAGCAAGGAATCAATTGCACAAACTAGTGACAATGATGAATTAGGAGATCATTGGAAAGAAAATGAGATTTTGAAACATGGACTGAAGATCATTGAACTTAAGTTAACTCTTAAGAAAAATGATGGAAAAAATGAACCTGAACTAAAAATTGACAATGCAAATCTTAGATCCCAGTTAAGTCAAGTTACATCTAAACTCGATACTATCAAGATTGAGCATGTAGAATTGGAAAAGTACAATATCATTGTGAAAGGTGTCATGTCCAAAATATATGGGAAAAACACACACAATTTTATTATTGTTTATTTTTAAATTAAGAACTATGATTAAATAAGATAATATGGTCGTAAAAGATTTTAAATGTTATCATTGATATAAAAGGTTACAACATAGTTTGAACATTTCGAAAAAGGGATTATTTGGGTGAACTGAAAATTTCCTAGTAATTCAATTAATTAAATTAAACTACTAATCCATTTAACTACAGTCCTAATCCATCAATCTATTATGATGATTCCTTAAAATGTTACCTCCGAAAGATGACAATAGATTAACACAACAACTTATTCGATACACTAGTTTTCTTACCTTTATCCTTTAATGATTTGAAGTCTGTCTTACCATTGTACATGTGACCTTTCTTCTCATCTTTGTTCTACTTATTTGGGCACCTAGTAGCAATATGTCCAATTTCTTCACAAGAAAAGTAGATTAGAGGAATCTTACCTTTGTATTTCCCTTTGCCTCTTGAATATTTTCTTGCTAGTAGAGCTTCAACCACTTCAAGATCACTATCTGAACTTTTTTT
Organism: Cupressus sempervirens; assembly: GCA_028749045.1. Lineage (NCBI taxonomy): Eukaryota > Viridiplantae > Streptophyta > Pinopsida > Cupressales > Cupressaceae > Cupressus > Cupressus sempervirens. The sequence goes on along the minus strand of CM053793.1, from coordinate 106,018,569 downwards.
TGATTCTTCATCACTAGTTGGTTGTGGATCCTTCATCCTTTTCCCTTTTTCTCTCAATAACATAACCTTGTCTAACATCAATTTAATTATGATCAACATACCACTAACCTTATAACAAATTGATTAACTAGTCCCTTCCATTAGCTTAATAACTTGAATGACGTTACAAATTTAATCATTTACTTTAGGCTTAATGTCATTAATTAACCTCTTTCAATTTCATTCTAAGATAATTACATCCCAATCCATAGTCTACCCTAAACAAAACTTATCAATTACTAGAATACTAACATTAAGAGAATTTAGAACTCTAAATGATCAATTAAATTTAACTATTCACCTCATGCTAACTATGTTTTAAAATTTTAATCCAAAATCTAACTAACCTTACATATACACGCACATTAGACGTAAACTTTATTATCAATTGTACTGTCTACATTTTAATTTAAAATTATCTCCAACATACTTATAACAATCTAATTTATAAATCTATCAAGCAAAATATCCATTACATTATACTTAATTGATTAGAACATCCATTTAAATAATATAAAACTAATTATTTGAAATGTTACATAAATGAACACCCCCTAAAGTAACATCCTACATATAATTAAGTAATCTTTATGCTAATCACAATTTTTATTAAAATCTATAATTCATTAAAACAATCCTAAACTTTAAAATAACTAACTACTAAAAATCTACGTCAATCAAGACTATTAATTAAGCTTACAAAAACTTTATTTAACTAATGAATAAAACCAAAACTAATTCATGATTTAACATATAATTTAAATATCTAACAACTAAACACATACAATTACTAAACATAAGAGTACCAAATGACTAATATAGAAACTAAAACTAATCTAATTACAAATAATTTCTAAACAACCAATATTAATTTAAGAACATTAATTACTAATACATAAATTAAAATTTCTAACAAATTAACTAACTATCTTTACATATCTAAAAGGAAACAATGCTAATCAACAATCTTATACAATACTAACTTACTAACTTAACAACATAGTAACCTACACTAACAAAAAAAAACTTTAATTTAACCTACCCCATTCAAATCCTATCCTACCCACTAGCCAACCCATGTGGCATCTACCCACACATAAACCTATACCCCTACATGCTGCCCTAAGCACTGACTAGCACACTATGGGTAGGTGTGCCCCACCTAAGGCTGCGCTTGAAGTACCCAAGGAGGGCGACCAAAGGTTATCAAAGAGTTTGCATTCAAACTCAACAAGACACATGCGCCTAACAAAAAGTTTGCATTCAAACCAAGCAAGACACATGTGCCTCCACCCACGTGGTTTCCTACTATGTAAAGGTTAAGGGGGAAGTACAGGGTGTTGTCACTCATAATTGCATTGAAAATGTTTAAAGAGAAAATTTGCCCTTATTTCCAAACTGGCGCCTAATACAAAGGGTGACAAGATATGCATTAATTTTATTTTTTAAGGCTTCCACACCCATCTCTCCCCCAATCACATCCTAGGTGATGCGCTTCCCCAATAAAATTGACTTGTAAGGTAAGTTATGTCAGACATGTCAGCTATAGTAATACGCCTAGGATAGAGAAGTAATTAAGTTAAAAGTTTTCTAGGTAAGAATAGTAAAGGGGGGGTGAGGAGTTAAGTGTTAAAGTTGAGTAGGTAGATATGTTAGAGTATTTAGATTATTAAAAAGTATATATATATATATATATTTTTTTTTTTTTCTGATATCCAAGGAATGATTTCTATCTTATTGACAACATTGATTCCCTTTTTCAAGCATACTATTATAAAGATGTGTATAAGGTTATTCTTTTTTTTTTCTCTTCTCCTATCGTTATGTTTTATCAATCATCATATGACAAGGATATATGTTCCTTTTATTCAGAATTCAAAGTGATGCATAAATTTCTTATTCAAATTGAGTTTGGCACTTATTTAATTTAACAAGGAGAGAGATAACTTTGTTGTCTACAAAATAGGATTTTCATTTCCTCTTAATACATAAACATCGAATTGGAAACTTCAACATATCAAATTACTTTCCCTTCACATAATTTAAAACTTGAGAATTCATAATTCAAAAAAATTACCCATTAATCTATTTTCTCACATACATTTGCAAAATTTGAAATCACATAAGAGCAATGCAAGGAGGTTTTCATAATCTTTTTCTTTCTCTATTATTCACTTGGTTCAAAGCTCCATCAGGAAAGAACCAGTAAGAAAACCTGACATCCTTGGAAATACATCAAAATTTAAATACATTTTACAGAATATTACAATTCAATTGAATTCTCTTCTAGGTCCTTCACAAGTTCTTTCTTCCAATACCTTCAATACATCAAGGAAACCAAGGAGAAGAGGAGAGCTCACCTGGGGTGAAACATCACAACATCAAGAATAATTCAAGCATACACCCCAACCTGGTTTTACACAAATGGTCCAAGCATAGAACCTAATTAGGGGGGAGGTGGATTTTCCCAATGGGAGATGTCAATCACCATACCATAACATAGCCCTTTCGAGGCTAAAACTTCAAGAACTTCTGTTCTTCTACAAGGCCCTTTCGAGGCTATTACCACAAGAATTTTCATTCCTTTCCATATCAAGAATTCACAATATCAAACAAGGTATGTGATGACAAGTAGGGGCCCATACACCCTACCCTCTTTCCCTCCTCTCACCATGAGAGGAGACTTTACACCATTGAGGTCCAACTAAGGCCCTTCCCCTGTACATGGCCACTTCTTCCCTATCCAAGTGTGAGTAATGCCAAAATAATCCCCATGAAATCTCCTCAAAACAAAACATCAAGAACAAGTTAAAATCCCTCCAAATAAATTCCAACACACAAGCAAGAAAAAAAAAGAACAACACAATGCCTTGTGCATGATTCAAGCATGAACAACATGAAGAACAAATTTAAAAGAGTGAAGAAATCCTAGCTTCATAAAGAGTTATGGTAAAATGGTAAGTTGAGAAGAGCTTTTCCTTTTTCTTCCTTCAATCTTCCAACCTTCTCTAAAAATTAGAGATTGGGTAACAACTCCAAAATTCCTCTAAGTATGATCCTTAACTCAATAGACTTCAAGTAACCTCAAGATGAAGTTTGAGTCACTAACTCAAGTAGGAGACAAATCAATTTTCACAATCAACCAAAAGAAAGATTTTTGAGTGACCCTAAAAGTCAACCAAGGAGGCTAAGGGGGTGGAAAGTACTCCCCACCCATACCCTTACCCCTAGGGCACTTAAATTTAATGTTTTTAAGCCTTAAAGACTTAATAGGAAACAAACAAATGCTAGGGGAATAGTAAGACCATTTAACAACCTTCAAAGGAAAACAATGCAAGGATAGCACAAATTAACAAGGGGTTTAGTTTTGTCTTTCTTTTAGGTTTCCTAGCTAAATATCCTGCACACTCATTGCACACATCAGTAGGTTCAAGAAATCACATGCATTATGTAATTTATGTATCAGAAAAATCATATAAATTAAAACATCCATTTTTCTAATAATCAATTGTTTATCTAATTCTACTCATATTTTTTACTATTAAAATTGCATTATCAAGTGTTAGTTTTGCATTCATTTACTTCATCATCGTACATGTTTATAAAGCATTAAATGATGAAAACAAATATCTAAAAGTAAAGCATCACACATCATAAATAGCATAATAATGTTCAGTGCATCAAAAAATGTTTGGACATATCGAGTCATGAGTATCAAAATAATAATTTATCATCAATGCTAGGATGGGTCAGGACGAGGCCTCGCAAAAGGAGAATTGACACAAGATAAGAAATAGTTAGAGAAACTTTATTCTAGTAGTGAGAAGGTAAATCAATAGATATTTCACTAGAGATCTTCTTATGATAAGATAGGACTTGGATATCTGATTGGAGAGAAATCAACCAAGAAAGTTGAAATTAGAAGAGAACCAAATCTAGTCATTGAATCCCCATAGGAATATGATCCAAGTAAGGTAGAATCAAGCACATCTATTGATGTATCAAAGAAAGTAGAATTGATTCATTTATCAAAGAAACATGATGAACTTAAGAAAACAAAGAAAGTTGATGAACCTAAGCAAGATGAACCACCCAAGGAAGTAAGACATGAGTTCAGAGGTAGATGCTTCAAATGTAATAAAGTTGGACATATGAAAAGAGATTGCACAGGTAAGTGTTTTAAACCTATTACTAATTTCTATTGTTATAATTGTCATGCTTATGGACATAAAGCAATAGAACGTAAGAAACCTAAGTTTGATGGTGATAATAAAAATAGTAGAATGTTTAAGAATACTAACCCTATAGGTAATGAAAGAGGAAGATCACAGAAAAAATCCAATGATGGTGAGAAATCTAATGGAGACAAGAACCAATTCATGTGGTACAAGTGTAACAAACTTGGAAATATTGCAAGGAATTGTAGAGTATTGGAGAATCAAAATGGAACTAATCAAAGAAGAAATGCACTTGTCTGTCAATTATATAATAACTTTAAACACATAGTGAGATATTGTAGAATAGGTAGACAAAAATTTAATAGGAATCCTAATAATAGAAGGAACAAGATCATAAATGATAGAAGGAATGATAATGGCAATGACAATAGTCAGAAGGAAGAAATTAAGGAACATGTTGATGAATTCAAAAAAGCATTTGTGATAGCTAAGGATCTAGAAAGCTCTTATATAGTTTTGGAAGAAAAGTTATTTAATGCATCTGAAGGGAAGTTGAAGTCACAACTTGTTTGTTACTCATCCTACCTGAATTAAGTAGTTTCAATAGAGGCAGTGCATCAATTGGCCAAGACTGATGTTAGAGAGTGAGTTGAAAGTTGCACACTTAACAAGAGGTTAAGGACATAGAGAGAAGGCTATGGTCAAGTGCTCAGTTCTATATATGATCACAATGATCAGGGATCAGCAATGACAAGAGAATAATTTAATGAGGTAAAACGAATTGCCATGGAGATGAGAAAAAGTAGATAGTCTGAAGTTATTGCAACAAATCCTATTGTTGTAGTAGGAAATTCAAAAGGTGTGATAGTGGCACAACCATGTGAACAGACCCCCATTATACCTTATGCAATAGTTGAGCAAGTGCAACCTGTAAAGACAAGGAGCAAGCAGCCAAGGAAGTAGTAAGAGGTGGAAGCACCTATTTCATAGAGGAAATCAAAGAGAATTATGAAGGTGAAGCAAGGATATGCACCATCACCAAAGAAAAGGGTCAAGCAGACCACCAATGAATTAGGCAAGAGGAGGAAGATGATGCAAGTAAGTGATTTAGAGAGTTCTAAGGATGAAACTAGAGATAGACCAAGAGTGAAGGATGCACAAGATGGTAGAACTATAGTTGGAAAAAGAGTATGGAAACTAAAGGTAGAGAACCTTAACATATAAATAATAAATGATGATAATTTTGTTCAATTGAATAAGTATTATAACTTGTATAATAATATGGATAGAAGGTAGTTAGAAACTGCCACAGTGACAAATATGATTTTGAGGAATAAGAAAATTGAGAACATTCAGAATCAGATACCAGGAGATCTATATAATAGACTTGTAAATAGAAAGAAGAGAGTATTAGATGAAGATTTGAATATGAGGATCTCTATGATTAAACAATTATGTGAGGTTTGTTGGAGTTGAGGAAAGCCAACTCTGAAGACGCCCAAGATCACCTGCATGTGAGAACTTGTCAAAGAGAAGCCAAAGAAGAGGAAGAGCATGGAGCAAGGGAAAAACCCTAAACGGACATGAGAGATAATATGTGCAAACACAATGAAAATGTATTTACAATATGCACAATGCCTTTATGTTATGTGTTGAAAATACAATGAGAGAGATGTCACTTATAAAGACCTCAAGGAAGCTTGTAGAACAAGCTGGAAGGTGGTAGAAGATAAGGATGACAACTCAGCACATATCCACAAAAGGTGGAACATGCTAGAAGGGAAAAAACTCCTGTGTTGTCATCAACTAACCACTACATGCATTAAATACAAAATATTAAATAATTGCATTTACCTAAGTAAGCTTAAGTAAATAGAATAAATAATAAATAGTTAATTATTTACTCTAATGCCCCCCCTTAAGTGCAACTTAGGGAAATGCCTTAAGCTCACAAAACTAAGATGAATGCATAATGGGTCCCGACAACTAGACCATTTTAGGTACCCAAGTACAATGCAAGAAAATGCAACCTCTGTAAATGGGGAAAGAGAGAAAACCATGTGGGAAAAACCCTGCCCCAAAAAGAGGTAACCTAGTGAAGAACTGAAGAAGCCTCCAACTAGGGAAATTGTCCCCTAAAACAGGAACAAGGAGTGATCATGAAGAAGCATCACTGAAGCATGAAAAAGTCACAAATCTACCAAACTGCTGATCTAAAAAAAACCTCCATGGAAGAAGAAGGCACAAACCAAGCATGTCTATATGGTAGATGATCCATCTCATCGAAATGCATAGGTAGACAGCCACTACAATCACCTTGTATATAGGATCAACCACTGAATACATAGTTCACACTATCGAACCATTGAACCATGGATGCATTAGAACAACAACATAACCCCCCGCCTTAATGCAGATGGGGTGTGATGACAGGCAACTGAGAAGGTGGGCCGAAGTCTCCTACAAATGAACCAAGAACGAGGAGAGAGGAAAAGAGGTACAAACACCTATAAAGACACAGTCTAACTGACTCTGCATGGGGCTAATGTCATGGAAGGGACACTCACTTGACAAAGGGAGAATGCCTACAACAGCAAACAAATACCCCCCCCATGGTGCTTTATGAAAATAGTGCATGTACAACTTACTCAAAACAATGTTCATGATCCCTAGAATGCAAAAGTGGCACTTTATCTCAGTGCTATACAAAAAAGTGCTTCAAAATGATATCTACAATGCTCAAAATTGAAAAAGAGCTACAAAAAAGGAAAGCACAGCCGAAAATAAGAGAAAGCATGCTAGGAAAATGATCCTCAAACCTAAAATACTCAAAATATCCATCATATAGCAAAAATGCCAAAACTATGATAGAAAGAGCATGGGCCAAAAACTAAGAAAAAAGGACCACATTTCTGAAAAGGTGACAGAACCATCTTTCCAAAAATATAAAGTTTTCAAAAAAATAGGCGTGGGACGCAAAAGATAGGCTTGCCGGAGTCAAAAATAGGACTTCGGACTTTGACTAAAAAATAGGCAATAAAAATGCATCAAAACCTAAAAATATCTACACCAAAGTCTCTGTCTCGGAACCAGCTTTTCGGCACTTCTTTCGGATCGAAAAAAATACTTCTATATGCAAAAGTTATGGCCAAAAAACCACAAGTATGTCCAAAATAGAACTTGGAGAGGTGCATGCAAGGATGGATGATGCAAGGATGATGTCATGCTAATGTCAGCAATTAGCTGGAAACAATTTGACAGCTAAACCGTCATCGCAAAAAAAAGAGTGCCACATGGCATGTACAGATGATGTGGCAGGGACCATGTGGAAACGTGCCACGTGGCAGACCTGCCACATGTCAACCTGTGAACTTCAGCTGAGTTGGCAATAATGCCACGCGGGTAGGTTGATGAAATTGGCTGACTCGGCTCCAACTGTGCCGAAAACTTTGACGCAGACTGCTGTTAGTTGTCCACGTGGCTAGTGGCTGTGACGGAGCCAGGTGGCGAAGGAGACCGGCGGAGGTGGCAGGAAATGCAGAATCACCGAGCAGAGGAGCGCAGTGCTGGCAGAGGTGTTGGGAAGGAGTAGCGCTGGGGTGGCCCACTGATGGATATGGGCCGTAGTAGCTCTGCGGCGGCGCTGTCGGAGGTAGCGGTTGACGAGCTGCGCGATGCCGATACTGCAGTGGCCACCTGGTGGTGCTACGAAATTATTATTTAAAAAAAAAAAAAATTTCACTACGTGTTCGTACGAGCCGTATGGGAAAACCTTGCAACAAAAAAATTTGCCTCCTGGAGCTCTGTCTCCAAAATCAGCAAGCTTTATATGAATCCTGACTGCAAATAGCCTTTCGGATCCAATGGTGATGTCCGTTTGGGCCCAATGTGCTCCGAAAAAATGCTAATCCCCTGATTTGAAGAAAAAATGCACAAACAAACTAGGGTTTATGACTTCAAATCACAACTTCAAAATTTCTTCAACCAAGCAGCAGCAGGAAGGCGATGATACCATGTTGGAGTTGAGGAAAGCCAACTCCGAAGATGCCCAAGATCACCTACATGCGAGAACCTGTCAAAGAGAAGCCAAAGAAGAGGAAGAGCATGGAGCAACGGAAAAACCCTAAACAGACATGAGAGACAATATGTGCAAACACAATGAAAATGTATTTACAATATGCACAATGCCTTTATGCTATGTGTTGAAAATACAATGAGAGAGAGGTCGCTTATAAAGACCTCAAGGAAGCTTGTAGAACAAGCTGGAAGGTGGTAAAAGATAAGGATGACAACTTAGCACATATCCACAAAAGGTGGAACATGCTAGAAGGGAACAAACTCCCGTGTTGTCATCAACTAACCACTACATGCATTAAATACAAAATATTAAATAACTACATTTACCTAATTAAGCTTAAGTAAATAGAATAAATAATTAATAATTAATTATTTACTCTAACAAGGTTGACTCTAACGAGAACTCAAATAGAATTTTTAAGGGTATTGAACCCTTGTTTAGGAATAAAAGAAGAGCAATTCTTTTGATGGGAGCCAATTATCAGGAGGTAAGGATAGAAATAGAGAATGCAATTGTGAAATTCATGACCTCAATGCCAGAGGTGAGTGCACAGTTAAAACTTGATAGCCCAATGTATGTGCAAGTTAGTACACCTTCTAGAAATGAGGAAGAAGCAAAGGAGACACAATAAGAACCTTCACCACTGCATATTGTTATGGGTATTGAATCCATGCAAGTGGATAGTATGCACATAATTGTGGATAGAAAAGAAAAACCATTTGCAACTTTTGGCCAAACTATTGTTGGCAGTATTATAGCTTACTCCAATTCAAATGATGATGGTGAAGAGGAAAAGAAGAAGAAAGAAGTAGAGGAGAAAAGAAAAAGGATGATGATGAGAAGAGAAAGGAAGCAGAAAAGAAAAAGGAAAGAAGAAGAGGAGAAGAAAAATGAAGATTCTGAACTTAAGCACAAGTGGAAGATTGTAATGCAAGAATCGACAGTCTTGTCCAATCTAAAACATGTGGAGTCAGAAATTGGGAAGGCAGTGTTCCAACATGAGGCTAACATACCTTACATAGCCCCAACAATTATATCTATTGTAGCACCAGAAGTTAATCCATCAATAGTAGTATTAGATGATGAGGATTAGAAATGATTGATGAGCTCACTGAGCAAGTTGTTTGAGATGAACAAATTAGTAAAGTCTTTGGAGAAGACATTAATTGAAGTCTTGGATAGATTGTAGAAAAAATTTATTACAACTATAGAAAATCAAGACTTGTAGTCAAAGGCCAAGGAGTTGGTGAAAACGTTTGATAAAGATTTCACAACTCTAGTAGAAGTAGCTTCAACACAAGCTTAGGCAAAGCATGATGCATCATTGTTTGATACAGTATGCACTAATGTGAGAAATGATTTGAAAGTACTTGATGGAAGCATCAAGGAACTAAGAAAACTTAATGATAAAGGAAAGATAATGTATGGACACTATGCATTTCCATACAAGTACCTAACTAACTTTGAGATCCAAATAAAGGGAAAGTTAAGTGAACTTGAAACACTCACCACTAAGTTACAACTTCCAGAGACCACTATTGAGGATTGTGGAGAAGATGTTGAGAAGATAAATTATGTGATTAGAGGGTTGGAATTTGATAAGGAGAAGGAAGAAAAGAGATTCTCTAGTCTTAGAGAAATTTTGTTGGTAAATATTAGCATTTTGCAAAGGCAATTGGAGGAATGTCTTGCAAGAAAAAATTCCTATGAAAAATTTGCCAATACTAACTTGAGCATAGTTGAAGTGACATCTTATGCACTATGTGCACTAATCAATATTTTAGATATAGTAATGGAGAACTAGAAGAAGGAAGTGGAAAGATTGAAACATATATATGCAGATTGCTTTTCCAGAATATCAAGTTGATCAATAGTAAACCAGCCAATTTTTATTTATACAGTTTTTTTTTTGACACCTTTTCCACTGATGTCAAAGGGGGAGTAATATGTAGAAGGAAAATTGTATAGTTGTAAGTTGTATATTGTATATGTAAGGGGGGATACACTTATATACTTATGTATCAATGCAAAGGAGATATAAGGAATGTAATGATCCATCAAAATATGAATAAAATTGTTATGTTTTGAAGGAAATTTTGTGTAGTTACTTTTATCTATTTTTAACTATGTATGAATCATTTTGGGACTTAGTCAATTTTACCAAATGTCACCATTAATGCCAAAGGGGGAGATTATTGGAAATATGGTCAGATAGATGTATTGATTGTTTTCATTTATGGCAACATGTATTCAACATTTTATTTATGCATTTAGAGATAGAAAATTGTCTAAGTGTTAGACAATTTGCAACAACACAAAGAATAGGTGTGATGTGTATGGATGACTCGTTGAGAGTTACACTATGTGTAGTTGAGAAAAGCTCTATAATTTTTTTATGATGATGTATACTAGTGCATAGGTGTGTATGAACAATATGATGTGAGTTATGATTGAAATATCAGTACGGGTATTTAACAGTGTATAACAGAGCATAGCAAAGAATTGAAGTGTATAACTTTAGGAATTATTTTGGTTATGAAATAATTACTAAGTCATGATGAGCTAACTATATGGATATTATTCAATAAGTTATTTTATATTATTTCAATCTTCTGAAGACATGAAGGCCGACTGAGCAAAGAGTTATCAAGATGAGAGGTATAAGTAAAGATCTTATCTTGCGAGGATAAGTAGAAGTGGAAGTGAAAGAAGTGTGTGTGATATATGATGTACCATGTGATCTTTGCAAGATTTGTGATTGATGATATGAAAAATAAATTTGACATATGATTAGAGAAAGTGTGAATTACAATAGACAAAAAGCATTGTAGGTATGTCTATTCTTGTGAAGAATTGAATTGTATAATTGTATGTCAGGGAAGTGGGCTCTTCTTCATACATTGTATTTGATCCACCAACTCCTAGTAGGGTTGTAGCAACTCCTAGTAGGGTTGAAGCTTCTAACAAGGCCTAGTCCTTTAACAAGGACTCAAGACACTAATTATACTTCATAGACTCCTAAAAAGGTCAATATCCTTAACCATATCCTATTGTTTGGTGAATCATCTAGTGGGTATCATCCCCACAAGGCTTTTTCGTTGGCTAGGGTTTCACTAGTTAACAAATAATGGTGTTATGAGTTCTTTGTGTGCATGGTTATATTTACTATTCAACATTGTTGGTTTACTTTCATATGCAAGTTATAAATTAATTAACAATATTTAGTTGTGGGAAAAAGTTTGTAATATACTTATTCACCCCCCTTATCAGTATTATCTATTTCTAACTGTTTCTTGAGAGAAACTGCCAATGCTATTTCAAAATTTCTAGTATTAATGGGACCCACTACATCTCTAACAAAGCCTTTCATTTTTTTTAATGTTTCCTCAACATCTATATTTTCTCCTTGTTGATGTCTAACTACTTAAATACTTTCTTTAGGCCTAAAGTGATCAAGGGTTTGGTCATGTCCTTCATCAACTTTCTCAGAATAACTTCTTGCATCTCCAAGTCATGTGCAATGAAATTATTTGGATCAATGTGTGGAGGAGGAATGGCAATATGGGCCACCATGTCATTCTATCTATTCATCTTCATGAAGGCCATTCGATGGGGGTCCTTATTAGGTAATGTTGTAGTGGTGACCACCTATGTAAGCACCACCATTCCCTCTATCATGGACTACACATATATTCTCTAATGGGCCTCCATTTCTATAGAAATCCAATCTTGTACCATGCCCACTGAAGAGACATCTTGACTTGGTGGTGCATGGGTCACCATTGCCAAGCCTCTCCCCATGCTTGAGCTGTTAGTTCCCTCTTTTGTGGTTTTTAGCTCTTTAATGGGAGAAATAGTAACCATCATTGTCATTGGGGGTGAAGAGGAGGCTTGGGTCAGTCTAGAGTTAGCACTTTAGCATGTTCCTCCCCTCGTTCTCTTTCTTCTATTTGAACTACATGCTCCTCTCCTTGTTGTGCAGTTGTGTTCTCCTCTTCTGTAAGAGGAGGAGCATGTGTATTTATTCTTCTCCTACTGGGGGAGAAGGAGACATCTCAAGAGGTCCTTCAAAATAAGGTGAGATATTTTTATCTTCATCATCCTTTGGCTTAACATGAGGAGTATCACAAATGTGTCCTTTCTTGATCTCTGTCCCAAGTAGCATCCAATAAAAATTAGAAAGATCAAAAATTTCTGAGCCACTACCTATAGTAGACTTAGTCCATCCCTCTAGATCTATAATATCTTTTACTTGGATAGGATAATCTTGGATCAATGTGGGGTTCTTGAGTCTAGCTCTTTCTCCTTTCCTCCTCCTCTATCTAGGCTATTCTAGTTCTCTTCTTTAGAGGAACATGTTCTTCTTCATACTCTTCCTCATCCTCTACCCCTTCTAGCATTGTCTCAAGGATATAGGGGGAGGGCATCTTTTTATTCAATCTCTTCTTCTTCATCCAAAATTTTAAATTCTCTATTCTACTCTTCTTTGGGATGGAGGGAGTGGCCTAAACTTGGGGCTCTATGGGAGGTTCATCTTCTTCAATTTTAGAGGCTTCATTTTTCTTCTTACCTTTCCCATTTTCTTCTCTTTCAAAATATGATATATACCTTATGTGCCCATAGATTGTCTCTGGGTGAACCGGGGACTTAGTAGGGTAGGATGGGATAGTCACCTTCATTGCCTTTCCCTTTTCTGGCCTAGTTGGTGCCTGTAGTGTGGGAACATTAAGAAGTGGGTCTAATTAGAAAGGCTTCCTAATCCAACATTTTGTCAGATTAATAACATGTTGGGCCTGTTGCATGATGTCATGATTTTCTTCCTAGTCATCCTCAACATTGACCACTAGCCCCATTAAAAAATAATCCTTTATTCTCACCTCATAATCATCAATGCTATTAAGCCAATAATCCTCAACTCTCAAGTTAGGCACATAATCTTCTTCTGCCACATGTTGGAAAATGCCAATGTTAACAAAATATGGTTTGGTGAGGGGTAGTCCTCCAAAGGATATTGGTCCCACTCAACTCCATATGTACAAATTTCTTTCTTTTGCTTCACTTCATATGGGCCAATGGTTATTGACTAGATCCAAGTCTTTATATGATTCTTCCTCACTTAATTATTGGTTGAGTCTAGTTGTTTGGCAATCTCCAAAAGAATGAGCTTATTTGAAGGATAGTGTGAGATCTTCTTAGGGAAAAGGAGGGAGCTGACCACATGGATATAAGTGAATATTTTGAATTGGAATTAGATGAAATAACCCCCCACTTGGGTCACCCAATTAGTGGCCTATACAAACATTCTTTTTGCATGGTCCCCCTTCAAAAAATGGATTACCTTGAAGATGAATGCATTGTTTATAATTTTTGTGAAACCTAGGTACTAGGGTAGTTGGGCTACCAACATATATACTATGTAGGAAGTCATGTAAAATCTAGGGTCAATTTTAACTGATACCATTTGATCATGCAGAGAGTCACTTATGATCATTCTCCAGTCAATCATATTCACCATAGTCTTGATTTTTTTAATGAAGTGGAACATCTATGTCTCTAGGTGGCTTTCTATGGAGAAGCCCATCACGTAGCTTAGAAGAACAATGCAATTTTCAATGTTATATATAATGTATCCAAAGGTAAGGTCCAACTTTCCAGGCCCCCTATAATGAGGAGTCTAGGTTATCAGGTACCTTCTTTGTACAATATCCTCTACTTGAGATTTTTTCTCCCCATAGCATCGATTGGCACTTTCATATGAGATGTTATAGAAGTGATCAACAGATGGTAGATGGAAACAAATTTCTATGGTGTCTGGCCTGAGGTGCAAAACTAACTCTCCTATGACATTCCTCACCAACCTTTGATTAGGCATATATTATTGGATGGGGGTCATGATTAGATCTAATGATTGCACTAAAGTATGGTGATTAGAAACACTGACTAATCCATTTTTCATCATTATGGTGATCATCTCTGACCACTCATGGGGTTTGTTATAGAAAACCAAGAAGGAGTTCCAATCAATATGGCCAAGTTCAGTGTTAGATTTATGAATGATTGTTGATGAATTGAGATTTTCTTGACACCCCTTAGAACTTGAAAACCACCAGTTTGGGTAATGCCTTGGATGGTGTGGATGATGAAGATTCCATGATTGCCTACACAAAAGACAAAGGTTAGTATCAACATGACAATAAGTTAAAACAAAGATTAAAAAACTAACTGAAATAGAGATTTGGGGGCCTAGAATGCACATAAGAGGGAGTTATGCTGTTGTGCACTTGTGGAACTGCAGACAGTGTGCAAATGTGTGGGAAAATTTATGCACACCCCTAAAGGTTACACAATTTTACAAATGTTCAAGTGTACATTGTGTGCAACTCTACACCTTGGTTTAGAAATGGAGGTGCATGCTTAAAGACATTGCACACATGTTCACCATGATGATGTGCATAAGGTGTACAACAAGGGTGGCTTAAATTTTTGGTGCACATGCAAAACTATGAAGGTTTATAGAGTGTGTATGTGTATAGTGCCTACTTTGGGTTGACATGGACATGCTAGGTGCCCAAGAGCTGAAATTTTGCAGGTTGAAGGTGTGAGGGTGTGCAGTTGGGTCTCCAAGGATGAAAATAAGGTGTGGACAGAATGAAAGGGTTGACCTATTTATAGGTGGGGCTATCTGTACACTCTATACACCTTTAGTAGGTGTACAAGGTGTGTTTTTAAACTTGTGTACACACACATATCTACGTAGTTTTGGAAGTTGCACACCATGTGCACACTATTAGGTTGCACATGTGCACAATGTGCGTAGACGTGCACTTTTTCCTTACTTTCTTAAGAAAGCCCTTTTCTTCTTGTAGAATCTAACTGAGGCCACTTTTCCTGACTCCTAGACCTATGACCTAGTGTCCCCACTCCTTGGGGTACCTTCAAAGGTGCCCTATTATGAAGAGTCAGTCCTATGATTGAAAGAGAAGACAAAAGGGAGTCCTCATTTCTAGACAGAAATGGGGTATGTGTTGTGAAACCATACAAGTCTTCTACTCAATTAGCATCCTCTCTTTGACTCTTATCAAAGAACCATAATAATTATTCACCCCACTTTCTTTGTGATAACTTCATTACACGTTTTCTCTGTGCCACACTTTCACCTCATCTAAACTTCAACATTAAGGTATGTGGCAACAAATCTTATCCCAACTCCAAATCAAGGTTTGTACCATGTTATCATACATATTATTCATTTCTCATTAATTTCTATAGTTTAGTATTTTTGTGTATATAGAAATCTTTGCTCACAAATGCATGGTGGGACCCATGCCTTAATTTAAGTTTTTTTTGGGGGGAAGGGGATACATGTCCATTCTATGATGCATATATCATTTTGATGATTGTAACTGAAAATTTGACTTTGGCATTATTTGATATTATTATATCTTATGTTAAAACTATTGATGTGACACTTATTCTCCCTTAAAAGGGTATGAAAAAGAGTGCATTTATGAAATTGAAAGGGGCATGTGCAGTATTAATGATTGTATGACATTATGATATGACATGATTAGAGACGATGCTCACTTTTTAAACAATCACATTTTATTGTTCCATTGCTTTAAACTCTATTGTGATTGTTGTTTTTTGGGTAGTGATTTAAATTGTGGTATTTTAAGGGTATAGCCATGAGAGGTGATTTGATATGACATGAGCCAAAAATTCATGGTATTATTCTTCAAGATAATAATTGATGTCCTTTGTTTGAGAACCAGCAGTGGTTGTAGTATTTTTTGAAGTTCATAGCATGGGATGATGAAGTTGCATTCTAGTTCATGAACTCCCTACACAATGGGGTAGCTATAGTGAAGGGGCTTAAGGTGGAGTGCAGTCAAGATATAATCACTAAAGTCTTTGGGTTTTTGCGGGAAAGAAAAATTTTCACAGAAGACTCAGACCCACAATTAGTGAGGGCTCAATTTACCTTACACAGAAATAAACCACTAGAGATAGGCATGATGCAAGATACAAGGAGAATGTATGTGGAAGAACCTTATAATCAGTGTGCCCTCTACATCATACAGTATGTTACCTATGAAGAGAGACATCAATGGATTTATGGAATTCATTTCAAGCTCTTCATTTGTTTATGACATGATAACATGCCAGTAAATCTTCCTCATTTTATATTTAGTCCATTGCATAAAAGAGCCATTTTCATTTAGGTAGGTAAGTCCAATTCAGTCTTGCATTATTGTTTGATTGAGTTATTAGCTAAAAGGGATTTGAGAAAAGATTATATTGTTTTATGGGATAATTTTTTACTAATGAATGAATATTTCCCAAGGTTTGGAAGACCTAGAGGATTAGGTCTAGGAAGACAAGTTTCTACAGAAATTGACACTATCAAAATTTTAGAGTGAAATTTTGAAAACCATAGGTTATCTAGAAAAAGAAAGAAAAGGGTAGAAAACTAATCACCCATTTCTACCATAGAGAGGGGTATGGAAAAAATTATTTTTGAAGAAAACCTTGATACACCTAAACCTCAAACTAGTGTTAAAAGTAGGTTGTCTCCAAAAAGAAATGAGACACAATCAATCCAAGAATCAGTAGAAGAAAACACATGGAAACCAAAGGAATAAGAGAATTTCAAGGGTAGAAATATCACTTCCTCACCTCCTGTCAAGAGGAAGAAATTCCAAAAAAGAACTCTTGCAATGTTTGTTGAAGGGGAGTCTTCAAAGAAGAGAATGAAGGTGTATAAACCTCTATTTGAAACACTTATGAGGAGGAGTGAACAAATTTCTAAGGGTCATATTCTAGTAGATACCCTTGATGGTAAGAATGCTCATACAAATTATCCTAAGGTTGATAAAGAAGACCCTAAATTGGATAGAATAGAAGTGTCATAAAAAAGTTTAGGAAATGTTCAACAAAATTATGGCCAATATCAAATGGATGAAGATATTGTTCACATTGAGGATGATAGTAGTGATAATGACTCTAGAAAACATAATATTTTGTTTTGTAGGAAAAGGAAAAGTTCCCATGTGACTATGAATCTAATAATTAGCATGGAATTCTAGACAATGGCAGAAATTTGGTTTCTTGTAATCAACAAGAAATAACCTCAGATGATAATCCTAAAAATCTTGATGAGAATTTTCCCACTATTAATGAGGATATTGTTGATCAAGTTATGGAACAAATGGTTAATGAAGTGTTAGAAACCTTAGTCTAGGTAGCACAATAGATGGAAGTAGAAGATCCACCACAACAACCTATAAATGATGATCTTGAAAGGGCATTGACTTTGTGGAAAAAGAATCTACCTGATGGAACTCCAATAGAAAAGTCAAGAAGTGATGAAGAACATAACACTTTTGGTATTGAGTGGATTAATGTAAAAAATCAAGGACCAATACCTCCACTAGATATTCCACACCATTGGTAGTAGGATTAAGCTTATACAAACAGTGTTTGATGGAAAAAGCTATGTGGCTAGAAGAGAAAAGGAAGGTGCAATAGATTATTAATGATCACTAGAGGGAGTTGTTGGACCAAGAGGAAAATATCATAGTTCTAGAAGATAAGGTTACTCGGATAACTTCATTGATACTTGAGATTCTTCAGTGCAGATCCCCATCATAGGTGTATACTCTATTTCTTAAAGAAAAAATACTGAATTATAAATAATTGACTAGAGTTGTTTAAGCTCTTAAGCCTTCTTTGGATATGCCTCATGAATTTTACTATGCTTTCCAAAAATTTCTTGTAGCCTTTAAGAATTTTTTGTGTGAATTATATATGCATACTTTGGTGACTCTAGATGATAGGGATTGGAATCCCTTGATGTATATAGGGGATATTCAGCTTAGAGCATTCATGTCTTGGCCCTAGAATGAATTACTAGAGAGAATCAAGCCAAACCATATAGGGAAGATGAGATGATAGCACCATTGTAATGCATGCCTAAAGAGAAGGATCCAAGGAGCTATTACCATGATTTTATGTGGGTAGGAGTTAGTGATAAAGGGGAAGAGCATATTAAGCCTCTTAGGAAAATTGCTTATGTAGAATTTAAAGAATTATAGAATATAGAGGTTAAGGAGGCATAAAATTTCATTTTTTAGAGATGGATAAGACTTCCCCATGACTTGTGGGTTTAAGAGCCACATTATCCTCAAAATTTCATTATAGAAAGTAGAAGGGCTCCATGGTATGTAATGTTGGGACAAACTAGAGGAAGTTTTTGGATTCCACTCCAATTCCATCCTCCTTTACTCATGCATCCACTCTTAGGTATCCATTCAAAGATGTTAATGAAGATGAGATGGGTGTTGATGTGCAGATTTGGGGACAATTGAAGGATACCAAGGAATACTATTGGAGTTGGCAAAAAGGAAGATTAGGAGCCAACATAGTAGAAGATTTTAGAATGAGGGTCAGAGTTAGGAAATTTATACTTGCTGGAGGACCAGCAATACCTTAAGTTGGGGGGAATGATGGGACTATGAGATAGTATAAGTTTTATAGGTTTTTGGTTAATAAAGGTGTCTTATTTCCTATTAAAGTTTAAGGACTTTTAGCATATGCTCTATTTTAGCATATACTTACTTTACTTTTCTATGTTTTTGAGACATCATATGGTTTCATAAATATAATTCCATAATTATAATTTGAATGAGATAGATGGGATCATATGTTTATATTGATTGATAGATAACATACTTTCTCCTTTCAAGCTTTTAATGGGTAGGTTCTTGTAGCCAAGTGTTGTGAGAAAAGATTAGTCTATATGTGCATTTAATTCTTTCTATGAAGTTATTGGAATCATTCACTCATCCAAGGGGACACACTTGATGAGTGAATTTAGTTGGTTAGATTGATTTATGTTGTTTTAGGATTAGATATAGCTCTGTTGCTCCTACAACCATTGGTAATAGAACTAGTGGTTGTTCTTGGAGCATAGGTAATAGAGTATATTCATGGATGGATAATGTTACCTTCATTAGAGTAGATGTTTTCATTTCAATTTTGGTAAGTTAACTTAAAAACTTCACTCTTTTAGCTTAGTAATGACATATTAAAGAGGATTAAAAGCATACACTTTGCAAACTTCATTTCAAGTCTATGTCCTTGATCAGTATAGTACATGAGTCCAATAGGTCACTGGAAGTTTCTTGAGAATGTCTAAATTCACAAGCTATAAGTTTAGCTTCCAAGTTGATATATTCGACCAATAAATGTGGGTAGCATTTCTTAGAGAGAAATTTGAAGCATTGTAGAAGTTTAAGGTGTTTAAGAATATTATGGAAATGAATTACGATTTAGGATTAAGTGTTTAAGATCTGATAGAGGTAGTGAATTTACTTTGAATGAGTTTAACAATTTATGTGAAGTGGATGACATTAAAAGAAATCTTTCAGCCCCTAAGACACCTAAGCATAATGGTATAGTAGAAAGGAGAAACAAATCAGTAACAGAGGCATCAAGAGCTATGATGTTTGATAATAATGTTTCAAAAAAATTGTGGAGAGAAGCAATTAGAATTTTTTTCACATATGTGGCTAACAAGAAATTCAAAGTGTATCAAATGGACATAAAATCAACATTTCTGAATGGAGAACTAAAGGAAGAATTTTAAATTGAGCATCCTTTAGGTTTTCCTTTGAAAAAAGAAGGAAACATGTTTTGTAAGTTGAATAAAGTATTGTATGGATTGAAACAAGCACCTAGAGCCTAGTATGAAAGTTTGGATAAATTTGGCAAAATCAAGATTTGCTAAAGGTACCATAGATATTAATCTGTATTTGAAGGAAATTGAAAATGGTTTATTAATTGTTGAAGTGTTTGTGGATGACATGATATTTTGAGGTGATGATGAAGCAAGTGAGGAATTTAATAGAGAAATGAAGAATGAAGAATGATTGGTGAGATGAATTATTTATTGGGATTGCAAATTTTGTAGAATATGGATGGCATCTTCTTATCATAGACTAAGTACTTGAAATATTTGTTGAAAATATTTGGTTTGGAAATTTGTAAACCTATTGGTTTACTAATGGTAACTAGTTAGAATTTCACTTTCAAAGATGAGGCACCTACTATTAAACATAAGAAGTACAGATCTATGATTGAAGGTTTGCAATATTTGACTCACACAAGACCATATATAGATAATGCTATTGCTATTGTTGCAAGATTTCAAGATAATCCTAAATAGTCATAATATGTAACAGTAAAAATGATTTTCAAATATTTGAAGGGTACACCTGATTTTGGGTTATGGTATGACATATCAAATGACTTTACCCTATGTGCATATACTAATGTGGATTGGGAAAGTAGTATGGAGGACAATAAGAGTACAAGTGGTGAAGCATTTTTCTTAGGACAAAGATTGGTTTCTTGGATAAGAAATAAAAATGATTATATTATACAAAGCATAACATGAGAAATAGAGTATGTAGGAGTAGGGAAAAAATGTAATAAGATCATGTGGATAAATTGTTGAAGGACATTGGAGTTGAATTTACATAACCTATTATCAAACATTGTGATAACACAAGTATAATGAGCATGTCTCAAAATCTTGTGTTACATTCAAAGACAAAGCTCATATATATCAAGTATCATGTTTTAAGAGAGAAAGTTATAGAGAAAGAGATTATATTAGAGTATATTAGTAAAAAGGAGTAGATAGAAGATATATTTACAAAGCCCTTACTGAAGGATACATTTGAGTACTTAAGAGGTATGCTTGGGGTTATGCCCTTGCCTACTTTTGTATAGTTGATGCAAAGATTGCATTAGTCTAATGGTATAGAGAACTATTTTTTATATGTTCTAGATGATTGATTCTTACTCTATGGGGGACTATCTATGTTTTAGATGAGTGAACCTGATTTTAAGTATCTTGAGATTATAAAAGTGTTTGGTGTGGTTAAGGCACAGTGAGATGACATAGAGGCTATATTTGGAAAAGAGGTTATTGTGGATAGTTGTTTATTGGTATTATTTTGTGAAGGATAGTACTAAGCCTAGTTGGACTATGAGTTTGATGGTCTTTCCCTTGAAGATGTTTGGATAGTGGGTCCTTCTACCTTCCAAAACTCCTAACAGGGTTGGGATCTCCTCATAGGGATTCAAAGTCTCTTAATAGGGGTTGATATGTACTGAATTTAATTCATTGACTCCTAATAAGATCCATCCTCTTACAAGGAACTTATATTTTAGTATATCATTTTTAGGGTACCATCCCCAATGAAATTTTACCTTTGATCAAGGATTTCCCTAGTTAACAAATTTGGCTTTATTGTGCATGGTTATCTTCTTGTGGTTGTTGCACTTTCTGATTATATTTTTGAAAATTAATAAAGTTAATAAGAATTTTTTTAATTAGATAACTAATTCACCCCCTCCCCCCCCCCCCCCAATTATCTTGGTGGAATTTACTTTCTAACATGTTCATTGTTTGGTTGTTGCAACCTACATAGGAAATTTCCAACCACATTTTCTCAACCAAGCTTATCAAGTATAGTAATATCAAATTCTTGTAATAAGAGTAATCATCTAATGACTCTACTAGTTACTATAGTTTTATTCATTAGAAAGTGAATTATTCAATGATCTGTATGAGAAAATACATTATATCTAGTAATGTAATGAAAAAATTTATTAATATCATAAACAACATAAAATAATTCTTTTTCAGTTACCATGTAACTTACCTCTACCCCATTGAAGTTCTTGTTGATGTAGTAAATCGAGTAGAAGAGGTTATCTTCTTTTTAACCAAGAATTGTTCCCATAGAAAACTTAGAGGTTTTTATGTGAATGTGAAAATGAAACTCTCAATTCAAACCTTTAAGAAAAGGAGTGGTCAAAATCTTGTTCTTGGTAGTCTCAAAGGCTTCTTGGTACTCAGGTGTGCAAGAGAAGATAATATCTTTGACTAAGAGGGAAAACAAAGGAGAAGCAATTTTATTGAAGTTTTGAATTACTTTTTAATAATATCTTGTATGACCAAGGAAACTCCTAACATATTTTTAGCTAGAAGGTGTAGGGATGTCTTTAATTATCTAAATCTTTTAAGGATTAACTTGGATGGCTTTTGAGGAGATTACACTGCCTAACTCATTCCCTTTGGTCATTAGCATGTGACACTTTTTATGACTTAAGGAAAATATTTTATGTATACACCTTTGAAGCACCTTTTCTAAATTATCAATAGCTTCTTAAAAGGTATTTCCATGTACAATGAAATCATCCATATAAACCTCTACACAATCATTACCTAAATCAGAAAAAATGCTCAATATTGCTCTTTGAAACATTTTCGAGGCATTACATAACTCAAAAGGAAGAGCATTGTAAGATAAAGTACCCCATGGACATGTGAAGATTGTTTTATCTTGACCTTCTAGGGCAATACAATTTTTTTTATGTCCACTAAATTTTTCTTAAAAGGACAAGAATTGTTTTCGTATAACAGTATCCAAGACTTGATCAATAAATGGAAATGGGAAATTATCCTTTTTAGTCTCTTTTTTTAATGCTCTATAGTCTACAAAAATATGCCACTCACAATTTGTTTTGGTACTACTACCAAAGAAAATACCCACCTGCTATCCAAGATAGGATAATTGAACCTAACATTCAACAATTTTTGTAGCTTGTCTTTGACTATATCTCACATGGAAGGATTGAGTCTTCATTGTGATTGTCATACATGATGAATCCCCTCTTCTATGTAGATGTGATGGGTACATGTATCTAGATGAATATTGTGCATATCCTAATATTCCCATGCAATTGTGGCTTTATGCTCCGTAAGCATGACAATGAGGTCTTTTATTTGAGTGGTTGTTAATTTGGGATTAATATTAAGTGTGCATCCTTGTAAGACCCCCATGGGTTTGAATGGTGTAGGAATATAAAGAGTATCCCTTGGTGATGGATCTAGCTTATCTAAGGATAAAAAAGGACTATACAAGCATTAATGTGGCAATAATTAATGGAATAGAGAAAATTTCAGATTGACTGAGAACCACTTATTGAAGGAAAATTACCAAAAGGGTAATTAATAGATACTTGTAAAGGAAAAATAATGGTTTCCAAGACATCATTAGAAAAATACCTATTTTTTAGAAAGATGTCAGGGATATTATTCTCAGTAGGTTTCTTAAGATTTTGTGTTTGTTTGTGTTGGTCTCAGATTGGTTTTGACAATTGAGTGTCAACACACTTAAGAAAATTCTAAAGATGATGCTGAGCTACAGTATGTGCCAAGCTAGAAATTCAATAGGTGCTCAGTTATTCAAGTGTTGAGAAAGTTTCAAGTGCCGAGTAACAATTGATGTCGAGCTAGCATATGTGCAAAGCTAGTATAGGTGTCGAGAAAGACAGAGCTACTATAGGAGCTGAGCAAGACAAAAATCCTATATGAGTCGAGTAACATAGAATCAACATAAGAGTTTGTCACTCACAAACTCAGATGTAAACCATTTTTGAGCCTACTCAAGATGAATCTTGAAGGATCTAAAAGATAAGATCAAATCTATTACATTCCCTATGTAATCAACATGCAACCAATTAGAAAAATGGAGAGAGCATGCAACCAATGAGGAAATATGGAAAGAATTGAGTGGGAAAATATGGATGAATCTCAATCACAGATTCATACCTAACCCTAAGTCTTGAAACCTTTATAAGGAGATTGAAACCCCATAATTCACAAGAGTAAGAAGTCATGTGGGAATGCATGAGTGAATGCTAGTGAAGTTTTGGAAGGGGTGAGAGGACTTAGAGGAAGAATAACATTGCAGAATAAGTTGGTCAAGAATAGAGTATCAACACTTTGAACAAAGATATATTAGATCAGGAAGGATCAAATTAGATTGAACAGAACAAGGATCTAGAATTGACAATTGAAGATTGTAAGTCATCAGATCAATACATTCTATTATACCATTTAGCCATTGTATTGAGAGAATGAAAACCCTATGATGATATGTTGGTTTAATAGCAATGTTGTAAATCCTTTAATAGGGTGACATTCCAAGTGAATTTTTGTAAATCCTTTAGATAGGTCATTTTTAATAGGTCATAAAGCCTTTAATAGGGTAGGCCTTTCACAGGGTAGACCATTGATGGTGGTCAAACTTTGTAACCTTAACCAGTTACATATTGCTACAGTAATAAGTTGTGTGTGTCATCCCCACCCCAGTTTTACCTTCTCATTTTGGAGAGTTTTTGGGTGATCAAATCTTTTGTTATCTATTTTCATGAATGTCTTTATTTTCATGTTAATTAGATGTGTTAGATGCATGTGAATAATCTCAATTAATATTTTTAGAGGGTAAAATTTGTTACTCCTGATTCATCCCCCCTCTTAGAAGTAAATCTTCCCACTTGGGAATTCCAACAATTGGTATTAGAGCTTGGTTCTCACAAAGAGAAGCCTTATAGCTTGGAGAAAAAGATCTAGAAATGGAAGTCTACAAAGTTGGGAAGATCATAGAGAATCAGGAAATTGAAATACAACTCATTCTAGATTCTCTGGAAGAAGCAAGGGAAGAATTAAGGAAATCCTTAAAAAGAAGAAGAGAGATTGCCATAACTGAGAATGATACATAGTACAAGGAGATTGACACCTCAAAAGTGTTTCCAAATGGAGATTCCAAGGAGTTTGATGCAGCAATAGCAAATCTAATGGAGAAGAATAGAGCTCAAGAAGAAGAAATTAGAACTCTCAAGATTGAACAAGAATCTCAAGCCATGATGCTTTGTGAAGTGACTAAACAAAAGAAAAGAGCCATTGAAGATAAGGCTATGATAGAAGATGAAAAGAGAAACCTTACTAATAGATTGGAGGAGAAGTCAATTGAGCTTGCAAGAATTTCCAATATGTAGCTAGACATGCTAAGCTAGATGATGAATACACATCATGAGTTGAATATCAAAGACATTGAGATCTCCACACTGAAGATGCAAAATGAACAACTACAAAATGATTTGAGAAGAGAGAAGGAGATTGCACAAAACTTCAACAAACCTAATGAAGTTATTAAGTATTTTGAATAGCTACTAAAATCACCAAGATCCAGTAATGACACTTTAGGACTAGGATACACAAACACTAAAGAAGGTGAGTCATCAAAGACTATAGAGGAAAGATGTGACAAAGGTAAGAACACAAAATCCACTTGTCATTATTGTGGTAAAAAGGGACATACCTCTAATATATGTAGGAGAAAGAACACCAATTAGCTTGACAAACCTAAAAATATGGGTCACTGTCACAAGTACAATAAGCAAGGACATCAGGCATGTGACTGCAGGACTAGAACCATCAGGACATCAAGATTTGAAGGCCACTGCTACAATTACAAGAAGTATGGACATAGAGCTTTTGAGTACAGATCAAAGTCTATGTGGACACTTAACCAACTAGCAAGGTCAAATAATCATGGACATCATTACAATTGGGACTACAACACTAGGCATAGCTATCACTACTGTCAAGAGTATGGACACATCCCTAAAAATTACATAAGAAAACATTTTAGAGGAAGCTACAACAAATGGTTGAGCCAAACTACATGCTTCAGTTGTTTGAAGACTAGTCACATCAGCAAGAACTGCCCAACAAGGTCAAAGCCACCCAGCTTAGAGTTCAACAAAGGAAAAGGAAAAGTTGATGTTGAACACATCAAAGGAGAAATGAATAAAACATGGAAGAAAAAAGATGGAAGCAACACATCCAATGAAGAGATCACTTCACCCAAAAGGTCAAGTTCTCACACTTCATCCAACTTAAAAAAAGAAGGGATGTGGAACTAATATACAAAGCTTTATCATACATCAGTTCCTAGATAAGTAAGTACTAAAAAAGGGTAGATTAGCATGAATAGAGATGCAAAGTTAAAACTTCAACCTTACATAAGTGTTGCCGAGTAAGAAACATTGCCTTCAGATGTTGAGTGAAAATCTAGTATATGTCGAGTTGTTTGCTAAAGTCAGTAAAAGCTGAGTGATTAGTTGTAGCCAAGTTAGTAGTGGATGTCAAGTGAAGGGAAATTTGTATCGAAGCTGCGTAAGTGAAACTCTAGTATATGCCAAGTTTTGGCAAGACAATGGATGCCAAGTAAAGTAGAAATTCTTAAGGAGCCGAGTGGACAGTTGTAAATGCGTTAAGCATTAAATGCTATGAAACAAGGGTATATGACTATATTTTGAATCATTTCTCACCATCGCAAACAAAGAGAAAAGATGAGAAGAGCATAGAAAGGATTTCAAAGTAGAGAATCAAGCATTTGAGCAGATTTTAATTGAGATTCAACATAGTTTCGATGATTCAAGGTATTCATACTTGTTTCAAACTATGTAGTTTTGAAGTTTCTTTGTGTTAAAACCCTAGTTTGCACAAATGGCCTCCAATTCTAGAAAACCCCAAGAAAAAGAGTCATATGAAGTTTAGTTAGTGTCAAATGAAGTTAAGCAACCCAATTTTTGACCTATCCCTAAAGTTGCCTATAAAAATGATCCTATCAGAGCCTTGTCCATAATTCCTCCTAAGGTTGTAATGGTCCAAGATATTAGGAGATGTTATATGTGAAAAGTAGGTGCTATTAGAGACATGGAAATCAAGGAGACATATGACAAGTTGTGCAAGAATGGGTTCTTGAAAGAAGAATTTCAAATCATTGAGAAGAAGGGCTTAACCCATGCCCTATATCTCCCTACTATTTTTAAGACCGAATGGATTAGAATTATACACAGTAGGATACATGATGGCAACTTATGGTTAGAAGATGGGCCAGTCAAAATATTAAGAAGGATTATTCATGGGGTAATAGGGTATCTAACCCTAGATCGGCCTAAAACTCTAAGGAGTGACTCCAAAGAAGCTATTGAGAAGAATATTAGAGCCAAATGGAAAAAGAGAGGCATGACCATTGATACTATTAAGGATCCTCTTGTTGATTTTTTTTTCAGAGTCATATCCCACAAGTTTTACCAATCTAGTAGACTCAACAGTGTTCATTGTATTGTAGTGGATGTTGGTTATAAACTTGTTAAAAAGCATCATATTGATGATCTAGTTGAACTACAACTACAACAGATCAATGAGAATTTGGGAGCTATAAGAAGAACAAAGGGAGCTCAATGTAAGTTTGGAGCAATTTTGATATGTATATTCTTTTATGTACAGAATGAATTCCCATCTTTTGAAAAGGTTAGCTGGAAGAAAAATAGGTCCATTGTAGCCTAGGTGAATGAATACATTGAACAAATGGGAGCCAATTTTGAGATACTCATGACTAGTTATTTTGAAGATTTCAAGAAATCAATGAAACAAATACTTAGGATTCTAATCTCACTTGTGGAACAACATATAAATGATATTTGTTTACTTATTGATATTGACTGTACCTACATCCAAGCAACCATACCAAGGGTACGATGGCTTAGACCACTTGGGTATGAGATAGATATTGATGAAGCATCTATAACACTAACAACTCTATTGGCAGAAGAAGTAGATAAAAGTGCCCAACATTTTGGTGCATATTATGTAGTAAGATCTAAAGTAGATATGGAATTGAAGACTACTTCTACACTAAAGAAAAAGGACAAATTAGTTAAAAAGCTCAAGGCTAAATTTGGAGAAGGCACAACAAAAGTAGAGGAAGAAGAAGATGATGAAGAGGAAGGTGAAGATGAAGAGAAATAGGGGCAGGAGCCACTAGCACTGACCCAAGGCATGGGTGAAGATTCCAAAGAAGCAAAAGGTGTCGAGGAGGAACAAACCAAGGAAGCACCTAAGGCAAAGGCAAAGAAGAGGAAAGCATAGAAATAACTTGCTGCTCAACTCAAAGGCAAGAAGAAAGCAAAGCCAAGCCCAACAAAACCCACCACAAGGGTAGATACAAGGGCTATAACAAAGGTGGCAAAGGAGCAAGAAAAGAAGAAAGCCATAGAGAAAGGAGGACCAGCAGAGAAGAAGTAGAGGAGAAAATGTGTGGCACCTCTAGAGTCAGAGGAATAAAGGATAAAGTTTGATGATAAAGGATAGTTTAGAGTAGTAAGTCATACCACTAAATCTGATTTGGAAAAAATTTGTGACAACATTAGAGATAATGTACACTTGTCAAGGCTTAAAGGGATTGATTTCAATAAGTTGACAAGAGAAGAACAAAAAATAGTGAAAGAATCAATATACACTATGATGGAAAAGTTCAAGAATACTCCACTTAAACTTGATAATACTATGCCTAAGGAGTTATATTCCATTATAGAAAATAAATGGCATTATTTCCTACACATGGAAAAAGAAATAAGAGAGTCAACATTGGCTCATGTAATGCCTGAACTCACAAAAGGTCAAATAAGTAAGGCAAGTAAGAAGCATGGGAGAAAATTTGCACCCAAATATAGAGCATTTAGTATTTTGCAAAATAAAATTGAAGATGTTGTGAAGAGGTACACTCTCATGTGGAAAATAATTTATGGTCTCCAGACAGTTAAGGAAGGACAAGAAGATTCCTTTGAGGGAAGGAATGATGAAGATAATGAAGAAGAAAATGGCACGGAAGAAGGAGGAGGGAAAGAAAAGATAGATGTTGTAGTGGAAAGGGAAAGGCAAAAAGATGGCATGATACAACAACAAATAGATCAAAGTGTGCAAGACACACAAATATCACCTCCTAGCCCTCCACATGTAACACCTACACCTATAGAGATAGTAATTGTAAAGGATGTTCCTAACATGTCTGGTTAGAACATCAACCCATTGACTGTAGAGGACCTTAGAAAGATCCTTCACCAGACTACTTTGCAATCATAGCTATGTACTAATCCAGTCTTGGTTAGTGTAGAGGAACTTCAAAGAGCTGTATCTAAGATTACAAAGGAGAAGGTGAATCCACAAGAACCACCTTCACATACTCCAACCACTACAAGTGGTCAACTACAAGAGAAAGCAGCACAAGATGCATCAGCTAGGGTTGATACCACAATCATAGTGGCTTCAACTATTGAGGAGCAAGAAAAGGAGAAAACAAGATAGAAGGATATCTCTATTCCTACAACATAAAGTCAAGGTGCACTCCCTCAGATCACTATAATTGATCAAGGAAAAACTAAAGAGGACAAGGAAGAGAGCCCTAAGGAAAAGGAACAAGAGGCAATTCAAACATTGATAAATTTTCCTACTATAGGGACTCCTACTGGAACAACATAGTAGCTGAACATTGATGCGGTACCTCTACAAATATCCACACTAGGCTCGAACTCTACCAAGGTAGCAAGAGTACTTCACTATGGAGACCCTACACTTGATGAGGAGATAGTCATTCCAAGATATGACTATAAAACTATGAGCATTGATCAAATCAACGAAGTGCAAGAGGCACTAGAAAAGAAGAAGAAACAAGAGATACTTAGCAATGAGTATAGATAAAGGGAAGCTCTGATTGAAATCAAAGACATCTTTCTTGATCCATTCAGCTTGCAAGTATTTGATGAGACAAAGCCCATAATGAAGCAATTATCCAACATAGTGGACTAGGTATAGAATGAAGACGTAGACACCAATGCTAAATTACTTGAATGGTCTGAAAAGAAGTTCCAAATGAAAGTAAATAAGAAAATATCTAGTGAGATAGCACTCTCTCAAGTAAAACTGGCAAAGAAGGTAGAAAAGGTGAAAGTAGTACTTGAGAATATATTCTCACTGTACTCCAAATTGTGTGATTCTTCATACTTCACACAAGAGACCAGCTAGAGGATATTGAGCTTGGAGAGGAACCTTAAAATATCTAGCAAGTAGCTACCAAAGGATCCAACTCAAAGTGAGAAGCATTTTGTTGAAAACGCTTCACACACAAAAGGAATTAGCTGTACACGCAGCAGATGAGGCAAACACCAAGGCCAAGCTAATACAAATCTAGTCTTCCATAACCCCTCACATGGAAGTTTTGCACAAAGAAATAGCCTATACAGAGAATGTCTTGAAGAAAGATCCCAATCTTTCTACATTGGAAGGCCTAGTACACCTTGCAACAAAGAAAACCATCCATCTTAAAGCACTGGAAATTGCATTAGACAATTGGGATGCTACTCTAAAAATCATTATGGAGGTAAACAAATCCTTTCTAGCTAAGTATTCAATTCATTCATAGAACCTTTTGACATAAGTGTCAAAAAGGGGGAGATAATACATTTTGAGGGAGATAATAAAACTTTGAGTTTTGAGGAGATAAGAAGATAAAGCCAAAAGGATAATAAAAATTGCAAGGGAAGATGTGTGAAAGGGGGAGTAAAGACAAAGTAGATAGAAATAGGGTAGACACATGAAGGAATGACAAGGTAGAGATAAAGAGTATCAGAATAATTAGCATAAGACAGATCCAACATAAGGAGTTTTAGATATAGAAATGGCACATTAGCTTAGGGGGAGTACAAGTTTTTGAGGTATATAGTCTTCTACAAAATTTTGAATGAGTTTTTGAAGTTTTGAACATATGCCGAACAAGATGTATATTGTACTCATAGAGATCAGATTCATAATGCTTAGTTAAGTGTTTTTGACACTCATGTCAAAGGGGGAGATTGTTGGTCTCAAATTGGTTTTGACAATTGAGTGTCAATGCACTTAAGAAAATTCTAATGTTGATGTTGAGCTATTGTATGTGTCAAGCTAGAAATTCAATAGGTGTTAAGTTATTCAAGTGTTGAGCAAGTTTCAAGTGCCAAGTGACAATTGATGTTGAGCTAGTATATGTGCTGAGCTAGTATAGGTGTCGAGCAAGATAGAACTACTATAGGAGCCAAGCAAGATTGAAATCCTATATGAGCCGAGCATCAGCAATCAGTAAGTGCTAAGTAACATAGAATCAACATAAGAGTTTGTGCCCTCACAAACTCATATGTAAACTTTTTTTGAGCCGACTCAAGATGAATCTCAAAGGATCTAATAGATAAGATCAAATCTATTACATTCCCTATGTAATTAGCATGCAACCAATCAGAAAAATGGAGAGAGCACGCAACTAATCAAGAAATATGGAAAGAATTGAGCAGGAAAAGATGGACGAATCTTGATCATAGATTCATACCTAATCCTAAGTCTTGAAACCTTTATAAGGAGATCAAAACCCCATAATTCACAAGAGTAAGAAGTTGTTTGGGAATGCATGAGTGAATGCTAGAAAAGTTTTGGAAGGGGTGAGAGGACTTAGAGGAAGAATAACATTGCAAAATCAGTTGGTCAAGAACAGAGTATCAACACTTCGAAAAGAGATATATCAGATCAGGAAGGATCAGATTAGATTGAAAAAAACAAGGATTTGGAATTGGCAATTGAAGATTGTAAGTCATTAGATCAATACATTCTATTATACTTTTTAGACATTGTATTAGGAGAATGAAAACCCTATGATGATAGGTTAGTTTAACAACCATCTTGTAAATCCTTTAACAAGATGACATTCCAAGTGAATGTTTCTAAATCCTTTAGATAGGTCACTCTTAACAAGGTGTAAAGCCTTTAACATGGCAGGCCTTTCACAGGGCAGACCATTGATGGTGGTCAAACTTTGTAACCTTAACCAGTTACATATTGCTGCAGTGATAAGTTGTGTGTGTCATCCCCACCCCAGTTTTACCTTCTCATTTTGGAGGATTTTTCGGTGATCAAATCTTGTGTTATCTATTTTCATGCATGTCTTTATTTTTATGTTAGTTAGATGTGTTAGATGCATGTGAATAATCTTAGTTAAAAGTTTTAGAGGGTAAAATTTGTTACTTCTGATTCACCCCCCCCTCTTAGAAGTAAATCTTCCCACTTGTGAATTCCAATAGTTTGATGGTAAGTGCTAACATAGAATATTCTAGGTCACTATCTATGAGTGTTAAATATGGACTTCCGAATTAATCACAAGCTTCAACATGATCATTATTTTTTTAGGTTCATCCAACAATGAACATGAGATTATTCATCCTAAATGTCTGCACAAGGTGATTTGTTGCCTTCTAACTAGACAAGGTTTTATTGAGTGTTTAGCAACCAGACTAATTAGAACAAAGGATTTAATCTAGATGAATGAAAGATTAATCTATATTTTTGAGATTTTATATGCAAAGATATGAATTAATCTAGATGATATGCAGATTAATCTAAGAATGAGATAACCAAATTACTCTAAATGGATGCATTGCAATCTATCTAAGAAAGTATATGAAAGAAATGAAATTGTGAATGCAAAATTCTTGAGTGCTCAATCCGACAATGATTTGATACTCATCTATTGCATCCTCCCAAAATGGGAGGTTGATTATCTCTTTTTTAGAATCTCAGAACCAATCAATGGTCTAGATCAAACTAGATGAACAGTTTAGATTAGAGGAGAGTTGAGTGAGAATAGAAAGTTTCCAATATTGAAGGAGTTGAATGAATTGAATTAGGAAGGAATATTGATTTATTCAATTAAATATGAACTCATAATTAAGTATTCTAATTAATTAAATTCAACAATTAGGATGAGGGTATTTAATTAAACCAAATATATTTAATTCCATATTCATGTGTATCATCTAAAGGGGGTGAATTTAATCTAATTAAGTGCTAGGGCTTTGTAATTAAGTTAATTTGATTAGAAGATTAATTTGGCTAATTCAATTTGATATTTATGAATTAAATAAAGTCTGTGATTAATGCAGATTAGGGGTTTTCTGCATTTGACATTTAGGTCAAATAAAGAAAATTAGAATTAGAAATTCCTAGTACAATAGGACTTAATTGATCAAGGAATTGATGTTGTAAGATTAATGCAATGAAATTGGTCTAGAATGCCAATGTGCCAATTTTGGGGTACTACTCTATCCACCCAAACAGGGTCCTCTCTATCTAACATGGGTTGAGTAGGGGGATATGATGTCAACTATTTAGTTTGTTTTCTATTGGAAATAACCATGCTACCTAATCGATAATGAATATAAGCATTAGTATCTTCTGACATGGTTCTTCCTAGGATTAAAGGATAAACCCCCAACTTAAATGTGGGCTAAAAAATCATAAAGTCAGTTAGATAATCCTAGGTATCAATAGAGAGAATGTCATCTTCTATAACCCATTCTTAACTAAGGGCCGATGAACCATCTGAAGTACTATAGGGGTAGGTCTAATCCCATAAAGAGATAACTTAGTCTTAATTTCATTGGTCATTACATTGATAGAAACACCTAAATCCACAAGTATATTATATAACAACCTTACCTATGCTTACTTGTATGACTAGGTTGCTAGGATCTACGTATTTTGGAATAGTTATATTCCCCAACATTAAGTATGTTAATTTTCCAATAACTTTAATAGTCTATGGGTTCTCCTTATGTTTATAATGATGAGTGCATAGTTATCAAACTATTTTATTACAAACTAGAATGTCCTTAATAGCTATCAAAAGATGAATCTTAATATAACATGATATAATTCATTCAAAAGATCAAACTATGCATGTGTTGTATCCTTAGGCTCAATTTTAGGGATAAAATGATTATGAAAAGGTCATTCTTCTTTTGGCTCTTCCTCAAGTTCATCATTAACTTTTGTAATAGTAGATCCTTGGAGAGATTTTCCCAGTCTTAGTTGTACCCCATCCAATTCCATTGTATTTATGGCATAAGTTGGATAATTTTCCACCTCATTTTTGTATATAGGTTGGGGAGGTTTATTATTGGGATTTCAATTTTGTTGAGTGGGAATAGATGTAGGTTTTGGTGGCTAAGGTGGATTTTGCAATGGATTAGAGGAAGATGGTGGTATATGAGGAAGAAATTTTTGTGATTTTTGATAGACTTATTACAAGTAGTGGTGGAAATAATTTTTTTAGAGGATAAGGTTGTGGATATTACTGTGCATATGGTTGTGGAGGTGGATAAGCAGAGATTTTTGGAATTTGTAGCCTCCACACTTGAAGCCACGATGGTGTATTGAACTGGTAAATTTGAGGCCATTTAGAATATAGTTGAGGTTGTTGCCAACTCCTATACCATGAACCTTTATCAGGGAAACTTTGAGTCAGTCTAATAAAATGTTCATTTGGTAAGCCTTACAGTTGGAATAGGGATCTAAGAGCCATAAAGTAAATTGGTTCTTTTGTATACTCCATAGAAACCACACCTTCAGGAAAAGGTCTCAATGTAGTACTTTTCCTAGCATCTTTTGGAGATTCCATGTTATTGTTATTATAAGGACAATATTCTAGTCCATGCTTCTTATGATAGGTTCAACAATATACTACTAGAGGTTTTTCATCTTCCTTTTATTTCCTGTGGGTATACAAGGTGTCAATTTTCTTTCTCATATGATTTAATAATTTAGTTTTAAGACCTTCAACTAAGTCACCAATTTCTCTTCTTGAAATTCTTGATGTATTATCCATGGTAGAAAACATACTTGAATGTCCATGAAAAGACCTATGGACCAATAATATTTCTTGTACATGTCACAAATATCTTAGAAAGGTAACTTAGAAATATCACCCTTACCAATCAAGTTTAAAGCATCCATGGTTTCATCTCTAATTCCCCTAAGGAAGAGAATTTTCATAGTATCAATGGTTAAATCAAGATGTCTTGAGCATTGTAAGATAAATGCAAATCATTCTAGGAAATCTTCTATAGAGTCTTCTTCTCATTGGGTCATGCAATAAATTTCATCCTATACTTCTTTGTTTTTGCACTATTCTTGATATTTTCCCACAAAAGGCTTCTTTCATTTGATCCCATGTCCTAATGTACCTAAGGCTTGTCAACCATTTCAATGTTGCATCTTTCAATGTAGTTGGAAAAAATTTCAATTTTCACATGTCACTTTGATAATTAGAGCTATTATAGAGGACATCAAACTCAAATAGGAATATTTCAAAAAATTTAGTAGTTAAACCTCTAAATATAGGATGTGTTGAGTGAGGTATATTCTTCATAGGGGCATCATCAACAGGATGTTGAATAGGGAAATCACAGATCATAAGATTGTTTTCATGTTTGACTAATGAATTACTATTGTTTCTACCATTATTACCTCCTATTATGTTTCCTATGTTATCCACCATGATTTTCTCCAAGACTTATATTGACCAAGGTGTATAGTAAGATTTAAATGGTTTTTCTAGAGGTTTGGAGGTTTGCTACACTTGGTTTCAAAATTTGTTGAGATATCTAAGGAGGAACAATAGTTTACTACTCTTTCTTAAGAAACCTTCCTTGACTATCTCTGGGTCTATTCATGCACCTAAATGATGTAATTTAGTGCAAACCTAAGATACCTAATTGAGAAAGGTTGACACTTGATCAAACACTCTCTAAGACACACTATTCCTAACTTGACTTACTATGGCTTCACGCCTTTAATATCTCTCCTCGACAATGACACAAGAAATGTAGGGTAATATTGGGCTCTATTTTGTTGATTTTTTTTTGAGATATAAATTTGATGAAAATACCCTAAGAGTGTCAATATAGGACTCATACGTTGAGGAGAGATATAGTGGCTATCTACTCAAGGGATGAAGATAGTATGTCAAGTGGTTATGGATGCATTATAATTCACATATTAAATTGAAATATTTTAATTAATGAATTAAAAATTGTACCTAAAAGAATCAAACTCTCTTTCATAAAAAAACTTACAATTAATGAAATTAAGTCTACAATCAACACTTCACTTTATCAATCACTTAATAAATAGGCTTCTATTTAGATCACACAATATAATCACAATAATTAATCTATTAAATACCACACTAAAAATCACACTTAATTAATGCTTGAAAAATATATTAACATCAAGGAGTATGATGGACTCAATATGCAACAAGATGTTTGGTTGCGACAGGAGACTTATGGATTGTGAAAGGAATGGGCAATTATGATAGGAGGTTGATAGTTCAGTGACCAAATATTGATGACAAGAGATTCACTAATCTATAACAAAGTATATGAATTAGAACAAAGGATACAAGTCTTTAACAAAGGAAAATGAACTATAACCAAATATAAGTGAGTATAGTAGTGAATTTAAATAGAATGATGAAGAAGGAAGTCTGAAGTCCAACTACTCATTAAAACATTACTTTAGGATTCCTTTGTTTTTAAGTTGTAAAATAATAAATCTTCATAAAACTACTATTTTGATTACCAACAAACAATCTAATGTTCAGAGCCTAATTACTTGACACTAAATAATTGTTATTTAGAAACACGTGTTCAAAGTAAAATCACACAACAAAAATTCATAAGTAATTAAAACAATCTCACTCGAGTTCTAGGAGGGGGCCCTTCCTCTAGTTCTCATAGTGAGTAAAAACTCAAATAGTTGTGCTAATTTAGATACACATAAATAATTGCATTCTCAGAACCTTAGATTTTTTTATCAATTTTATTATTGCAACACACACACACACACACACAAGTTCTCAAGACTATCTCATCCACAAAATATAAGTTAGAAATAGAGAATTGGTTTTACCAGATCAAAACTATTATTAGCAAATGAGGAATATGGCTTTGGCTATAGGCCATAAGCCATATTCATTATTAAAGACTAAATCACCACCTTAGGACTTAAACTGATTTCATAATGGGACCATAGTATATTAATAATAATTTACTAATTTGTAGTCACCATTTTATACAAATTTATAGACCTATTTTTAATAAATGATTTTTCCATAAACCCTTTGCAATTTATAAGGGTATAATCTTTTTAGACTCTTTGAAATATCTTGAATTATTTCTAGTTACTATATATTAACTTTTATATTTTTTTATTATTAATATAATATCAACAACTATTGATAAAAACATAATATAAATGATTAACACTTTTGAAAATCAAAAACTCTAGCAAATATTTACCCACTACATTAATTAATGTAAAAATAATAATTAGTTAGAATTTCCTAAAATGCTTAGTTCTAAAAATATAAATATAATTTAATAGTAATATACTAATTCTTCATTATTATTTTTGTATTAATTCTTGTGATTGTTTTGTAATATAAGAGGCTCACAATTTATCATTGTGTTGTAGAATCTATAATTTAAATTATATTAGATATTACAATATAATTACATTAATTTCAAATCATTTATTTATTTATTGAATTATGTGCTACTATAATTTCTAGTATTTAAACATGGTCAAAGCAAGCTTACTTTCTCCAAGAAAAAGTGTGGAGGAAAAAATAGTAATTGTTCTTGGATGAATGATTTTGTTAGTAAAAAATGAGCCTAGAGAAGAGTTATAAATTTGATTTGATTTTTAATAATTTTAAATTCAATATAGTCCAAAACAAAATTAAATGATCATTTGATTATGATGTATGTTTGTGTAGTGTTCAAACACCTTAATTAATAAAATAATACTTTCAATTATTCACACAAAAAAGCATTTTGTAAAGTCATATAATCTCGTAGATTATTCATTCAAATCTAAATTGTAGCAATCTGATTCGGGACTAGGAAAACACGTGAAAGAACTCTGCTTATATACAGATTTAATAGATTCAATATTCAAAATTCAAGGCGGACAGCTATTTTGACTTGGGTGCCGTGCTCACGCCTTTTAACAAAGTTCACGCTGTTGAATTTATCGACTTACTCTACCCCAAGATTTAGTATACATATACGTATTATATCACCATTGTTTTCATCGAGCTAAGATATTTGAGCGATAGTAGAAGTCATGGAGATTTCTCTGATGTCTACTATTCTGGTAGGAGCTGCTGTTATTGTGGCAACAATTCTGCTGAAACAAAATAGGAGCCCTCTTCCTCCAAGCCCCACAGCTCTTCCTATAATTGGCCACTTTCATCTTCTCATAGATAAAATCAAGCCAGTCCATCAGATTCTTAGTTCGCTCTCAAAAACATATGGACCCATTATGCATCTCAAATTTGGTAGCTCCCCTGTTTTAGTGGTAAGTAATTCTGCTTTAGCCAAAGAATGTCTTACGGTGAATGATAGAAATTTTGCATCTCGCCCTCAGCTTGTGCAAGGCAAGTATTTGGGCTACGAGTATCATAATATGGGTTGGGCTCCTTATGGCGCCTATTCGAGAAACGCTAGAAAAATATGTGTTCTTGAGCTCTTGTCTACCAAAAGAATCCAATCGTTCGGACCCAAGAGAATTCAAGAAATCAGGAAATCAGTGAATTCTGTACTTGAGCAGGCAGAGTCGAAGGGGATTGTGAACATGAGAAGTGTTCTTTCTAAATTGACTTTATCAAGGCAACTGCTGTTGTAAGTGATTCTAGCGACTTTGATTGTTTATTATATATATATTTCTCTTATAAGTTATTATGTATCTGGTCGAGATATCTAAAATAACACTTGAATACTTGCGACTTTTGGTTTTATTTCATTTTCTTATTATTAATATTCTTGGCTATAGATTATGTTTAGTGCAAGGTCTGATACATCATCGATTGCAATCGAGTGGGCATTGTCATTGTTATTACAACATCCCCATGTAATGAGGAAGGCACAAGAGGAGATTGATTCTAAAGTTGGACGGGACAGAGTAGTGGAGGAGTCAGATATACCCAAGTTAACATACCTGCAAGCAATAGTGAAAGAGACTTTACGCCTTCATCCATCTGCACCTTTGATGATGCCCCACACGTCTATGGAAGCTTGCACAGTGGGGGGCTTTCGTATTCTTGCGGGAACAATGCTGATGGTAAATACATGGGCCATTCATAGGGACCCAAAGTTATGGAATAAACCACTTGATTTCATTCCAGAGCGTTTTATGGAGAAAGGGATAGAGATGGACAATGTACAAGTAAGAGGGATTGAGTATGAGATGCTTCCATTTGGGGGAGGCAAAAGAGGGTGTCCTGGTACTGTTTTAGCAATAAGCATGGTGCAAACAGCTCTTGCAAGTTTGTTGTAGAGCTATGATTGGTTTGTTCCAAATGGAACAATCCTTGACATGTGTGAAAAAGTTGGCATGACAACGCCAAGGGTAGTGCCACTGGAGGTTCTCGTCAAGCCTCGTCTTCCTTGTCATCTCTATCAAAAGAAGATCTAGTTTCAAATAGTTGAACTCTATTTTTTTTCATTAATACACAATACACTATCATACTAGTACGAAGGTGAGCACAAATAATTAGTCTGTTGTAGCTTAATGTTAATGATTTGGTGCAAGAGCACCCACAACTTATTTAGTTTGATGGACTAGGCATGTGTAGGAGTTTATCTTTGATGTAATAAGGGTACTTGGACAATAATAGAATGTTATTCAATCAATTTGTAAGGCTTCTTAGCCAAACTATTCTACATACTTAGGACATAGTTGGTTAAAGTGTGGTCAATGACATCAAATGTAATAAAACAATTCTAAGCCTTATTTTTTATATTGGAAAGGTTATAGGGTCATATAAAGTCATTATTTAGGAAAATAATTAAATTTAACAAAAAATATTAACATTTTAAGGTAGTACACAAGAGGCTACGTTAACATTATGAAAGGCCTCAGAATATGTGTGATAAGCAGAAGATTAAACTTGCCCTTCAGTCCAAAACAAATGCACTTAGCTCCAACATTGAGTTCTAACTATTATGATCAATTTCCAAGCTCCCCAGAAGAGAGGAGTCTGGTGAAAAATAGCAATACGATGGTCTATGCATAATATTATAACACCATGGTCTTACAAAGAGCTCTTGAAATTGTGATCACTATAGTTGAGGTATGTGGAGCACATTGATTCAAATCATTCTTTCACTCTTTGCTAGTTAAAATATTCCCTAGATTCTTGGTCCCATTCGATGATAGAGTCTAACAAATTTAAAGTATAGTGATAAATTAACTTACACACAGGTTGAAATGTTTTGCATGGTGATTCTCAATGTAAATTCAATGCACATGTAGATATATCGTTGTACCTAGGTGAAGGAAATATAAATCCAAAGTTTCAACTTTCGAATCCAACAAAACTAGTATTTGAAATAATGATGCTACTTCATCGCCAGGTGTTGGCTTGACTCCATGTGGCTATTCAAAGCTAAAAGGTTAGTCCACATTTCCTAATTGATGAAACATAGGTATTCATAATATCATTGTTATTATAAACTTTCAATTTTCAAATATTTGAAAGTTAGTAAAGACCAAAGAAACAAAATTCACAGAGGAATTAGAAATATGGGAAGACTGGGATTAATTAGTGGTTCTATCCAAGGATTAGTTATTTAAACCGAATGAGTCCTCATTGAGTCTATTTAATCTAAAAAGTTTTACGGAGAAGGGGTTCTCCTTTTTCTGCTAAGTCTTGAGGTTATAGAGGAAAGATTACATGTGTATCTAGTATAACATAAGGGGATAGGGGAATTTGTTTTATGTTATGTTTTCTACAATTTTGATTGTAATAATAGGATACAACTAATCTCGTGGTCATTTATTTTACCTCGAAATAAGGATGAGTCTATATTGCAGATCATATGGTCAGTATATTCATTTTTCTAGATTAGAATGAATCATATGGTTATCTTTTTCATATTTCTGAATATCTTCTTCCATTATTATCAAGGTTGTGTTGCATGTAATCATGTGGTTCACACATTCACAACTTGTAGAATAGGATGCTCAATTTCTCTATAATGTAAAGGAATGAATAGGTAATCTTGTGATTGTTTAATTGTCTTTCTCTATGTTTAGAGTTGATAAACCTAGAAATCACAGTCATTTTATGTTTATGGATGAATTTTAGTAAACCTTCATGCCTTATGGTAAAAGGCATATTTAGTTATTTAATTAACTGTAAATGTTTTTATCAGGGAGTTGTACCTCACAATTCAAAGGAGAGTTATCAATCAAAGATAATCTCATCCAACTTTTGGTAGCCTTTTACCTTCATTCAGGTATTTGGAGACATTATTTTAATTTTTTTTGAAAGAAAAATCTATTAACCAACAATAGGTATCATGATCTTTGACATATTTTGGGACATCAAATTAATGTATACATTAATTATCATGAGCTTTGACACATTCTGGGATAATACTTTATTGTAATTTGACATGTTAATAGATCAAGAACTCAAGAACAACAACTTCAGTATCGTGATTTTTGACACATTCTGGGACAACTGAATGTAGTCTATCGTGATATGTTTTGTTTTTTGATGTCTGACACACTTTGAGATAACAACTAGATGTAGTATATTAGATAACTGCCATGATCTATATCATGACAAGTATCATGATCTTTGAAACTTCAGGACAACAACTTAATGTAGTTTATCATGATACATTCATTATCATGATTTCCAACACTCAGGGTAAAAATTTAATATAGTCTATTATGATAATAATCAAGCCATTGATAAGATCATCACTTTACAATAGCAACCTCACACACACATCAATGAAATATCATCACCTTTAATGCCATAATCCATATATGCAAAATAGTAACTCACATGATGTCCACCATGAACCATGTTAGAGGGTGGATCTACCATAGCTGCTCCTAGAGGGTGGAACAAGGCTTTTCACCTCAAACTTCTCTCTTACAAAGAAGAATTAAATAAAAAATATTTCACCTAGAACTTTTTATGGAGAAGAATTCATTAACAAGGAATTGTAACTTGAAATTCTCCCTCTAAACAAAGATTCAGGGAAGTCATTTCCTCTAGCTTCTCCCTCAGAAGCTCTCTTCATTCAAGGATGCATATTATAACCTATTAGAATCCCTCTAAATTAGATATCAATCTTTCAACTTTCTTGCACGACAAATCGTTACTTCCTCATGATGAAATAGGATAGGCCCATTAAAATCATGCAATCACACACATGTATTTCTAGAGTCGCTCTTAATATTAATCCTCTAAGATCCTTAATGGCTTTTGACGAAGTGTCAAACTCCCTCTTAAAGGAAGATCCCCTTGTCTAGACTTTATTTCATAGTCCTGGATATTATCACCCACAAAGATTGTTGGACAAATATCCCTCCACATCAAATTGAAAAGCACCTCCATATACACATTTATTAAACAATGGGAATGAAACATTGGTTATTTAAATTTGCAATAGTGTTGATCCACTAGACAAGAAGTTTCTCTACTTGTACAAATCTCTCCTCTCTTAGAAAATTTTATATTACTATCCACTTCTATTACACTTCATCCCAAATATGTTGACTTCTTTCTTTACTTATCCAAATGTATACTTTTATCTTACACATAGATTGTTGCCAACCAAATTTGGATTATGACATTTGAATAATAAGAATTCCATCTTAGTTATGAGTGTCAAAGACATTTTGAGCAATCCAAATAGGATAGGAGAACTTCATACTAGCAAAATGAAGAATTATTGACTTCCTAAGGATTTCAATGATCTTTTCAACTTTTCTTAAAAATTTCAACATTTAGATTTGTCATTTTGGATCCCTTACCATTCCCATAAATATACTCTTTATTCTTGTAGAGTAGTTCAATCAATTTGTCATTTTCTTATTGTAGATTAGGATTGAAGATGAACTTTTTGTTATGTTAATCCTTTTGTAAATGATATTGTGTCTTCTCAAGATAATATCAAATTTTGATACTATAACCAATACTATTTTCTTTTCTCATTGATTATTACTTGTCATCATTTTATTTATCATTACAATTTGCTTGATACTTGAGATTATTGTTTGACATGTTGTTGTCTTTGTGATATTTAATTGTCATCTATGTGATAATGATGTTTTCCACATTTAATAAGTAGTTTGACTCAAAAACATCGTACATATTGATAGTAATGTTTCATTCATGACACAAAGATATTACAACAGCATAAAATTGTTGTATATGTTCCTTTCACACATCTAGGTTTGTATCACCATACAAAGATACAAACCAAATATAAATAGTTAATATTTGGACATTGACTGAAATTCTCTGTCGGGTCTTCTCATCCAAATCATAAAGACACACAATAGCAGGATGTGATTGCTTCTATGAAAAATTCCATAAGAGAATGCAAGTCTAAGGTAGCCTAGGCAAGTCTTACCATGGTCATTTTGCTCCAACAATGAAATATGGTGCAAGCTTGTGAAGCATCAGGAACAAAGATTATTACAATAAATAATGAGCCTAGCAATTTCCCTTGCATATTTTGTTACATGTGCTAGAAATGACACATTATGAGGATGATTCTCATCCTCCATGTTGAGGCCACTATTACTACTCCTAGATGAGAATAAAAGAGTCCTTTTAGATGTAGGCCTAAGGAGTTACACATCTTCATTTAAAGATTTAATCAACCCTTTCCTTAACCACAAGAGCTTCCCAAACCAATTGTTGAATATAAATTAGTAGTGTTGTCTTCCATGATAATTTTTCATGACTAGACATAGTATAATTGGAGGTTGCAATTAGTTTTACTTTTAACCCATTGGCTTAGCCAACAATCTCTTGAAACTATACATGTTGAGTCCTCATTAATCAAACCATTTTGGTCCATTTGTAAGAAAAATGTCCTATCCATCTTTATGTTTAATAATTTTGCCACATGTGAATTGTTAATCACCATTTATACATGTTTCAATGGATGCTTTTATTCATTTTGATTTTGATTTTTATGTTAGTATAGACAACAAAAATATTAGTAAGTTTGAGGTTTTGAATTCATAGATGTCATGGATTTTTTAAGAAGTGTATATAATTTCAAAAATCATTTATTTATGTTTGTTATATTTATAGACCGTCTTTTCATAGCTGAGGATATGTGTTAGTTTGTCTTGATTTCAAAGGTGCATGGTTTTTTTAGTATTATCGTTATTACTTCTTTAATGCCAATG
This sequence comes from Cupressus sempervirens, assembly GCA_028749045.1. NCBI lineage: Eukaryota > Viridiplantae > Streptophyta > Pinopsida > Cupressales > Cupressaceae > Cupressus > Cupressus sempervirens. The sequence continues at coordinate 105,974,411 of CM053793.1, read as the reverse complement.
ATTGTGTAGATCTCATATCACTACTCTCTCTCTCTCTCTCTCACACACACACACACACACACACACACACACACACACACACACACACACACACACACACACACACACACATGCATGCATGCATGTGTGTGCATGTGGACACACAAACACAGTTGATGATTAATAAAATGCAATAACGTCCAATATCAATTGGAGATTAACTCAAGATCAATTCAATCTGACTAAAGATACAACATTAACACTACCTCATAGCTATGGATGATTGATATAGAACACATTCAGAAAACATTATGCTCTTAAACATATAGAGAGATATCATCTTAATATGATACTCTTGTAATGACATATTTAAGGATATCAATATATGCCCATCAAATCAAGAATAATCCAAGTGGTGATATTTCACCAACACTACCTCTTAGTGAAGGAGAATTTAAGCAACTCAATCATCTAAAAAAATGATGACATGATTATAAACAATATTATCAATCTCACATTATTTTGATATTAACACTAGAATCAACATCAAGATTCCTATTGTCATGAATATCATATCCTAGAAAGATATGAGTTATCTAATTTCTGGCACACTTTGGATAATCCTAAATGTAGTCTATCATATAACAACCTTGATCTTGAGGACAACAAAGTAGTCTCCATTATAACAAGTATCACAATCTCTGTCACACTTGAGGACATCAACTTAATGTATTCTATCATGATAAATTACTTATCATGATCTCTGACACATCCTTGGACAACAAGATAATGAAGTCTATCATGATAATAGATTAATAACTCAAGAACAACAAATGTAGTATAATAATCTCTGACAAATTTTGGTACAATAAGTTAATGAAGTCTATCATGATACGTTTGTTATCATAAGATAACAAATCAATGTAGTCCATCAAGATAATAGGTCAAGCCATTGTTAAGATCATGACCTTATAATAGTGACCTCGTAACACAAACATCAATGAAAGATCATCACTTCTCATGATGTTTTCTAACAAAATCATGTAAAAACTCACATGATATCTTTAGTTATTAAATAAATAATAATTATCGCTTGTATTTGTTATTTTTTATGATGAGTGAACATTTTTTTAAAGAATGTTCACTAGCTTCCCATGTATATCAGTAGGTGATGAATTTACATCCTTGATATGAATAACTATTTTGTCAAAAATATAAGGGCTTGCAACTAATATATAGAAATAGTGATAGGATTTTGAGTCTTTAACTAGTCAACACCAAGAAATAGTGAAGGATGATTCTCCTAATGGATCGATAACAGAGTATTCACAATTGAAGTAGCAGCATTTATTTAGATCAAAATTTTTGGCATTAGACATTCCATACCATCTTCCCTTGCACACATACTACTTCAAGAACATTGAATTTTCAACTGGGAATGACACCAATAGGTAGTTTTTATAGTTAGCCCATTTACCACTATTCAATTACTTTATGTCTTCAAGAAGGCCCATAGTTATATAGGCAGCAAATACATTTACTTTTGACAAGTGTATTAAGCTTGAATCAATTAAACCTTCCCAAATTGAACTGGGTCTCATTGCTTTGTCAAGGAAATTATGCCAATATGATTAAATCTTTAATTTTTAGGAGTTTGGTGCCCAAATCTACCACCTTTCAAATGCTTGTGATAAAATTTGCACACCAAGTAATGGATTTAGTGTTGATGAGTCACATTTATAAATCAAAATGATAGTAAATCGGAATCCCACTTATTCTAAAATAAATTCCTATAGTAAATCAGAACCCCATAAAATATTGTGTTCAAAGAATTCAGAGGCAATTCTTAACTGAGTAAACTCTCTTTTTTTTGATGATTATTATGTTTTTGAATGTCACAACTGATCGATCAATTTGGCTAATGGAGACATCAAATGAAATTTACTAGGCTTAACTGAGTGCATGAATGTATTCACATATGTTCAACCCATATACATTATTTCCTTGAGATGATACCTACATTGAATAGTAATATAGGGTAGAGTCCTCTTGTGCCAACGGTGCTATCTTGGTCAAGCATTCATTCTTCTTGAATTTTTACTAGCAAGAATGGATACCATCTTATAGCACAAACTCTTTTTTTCTATGTGACCTAGATCTCTAGTTTATTTCAATAATTTCTATTAAATTCCAACTAAATGTAGATATATCTCATATCTTTAGATACAAGGAATTTACATCATCCAGCTACGAGTATTGTTAGATCTTAGGAAGTAAATACTAATGGCGATGGTAAATGATGTCTTTGGTTTATTGGTTAATATAAATTTTCTTTATGTCCAAGAGATTGGGTTATAATATGGAGACTCATTCAATAGTGTACATTGTTAAATGGAGTTTCCATGTTATAATTAATGTTCTAGAATTCTTCCATAATTAACAGTATTAATAGTTGTTCGTTCATAATTAACATATATCTAATGCTCAAAATGTCCATATTAATATATTTTCTCTGATTAATAGGTCAAATATTTATTCTTTATGATACCTCCCCCATATTTGGACATATGCAAATACTAATCACTTCTACTTTGATAGTTGATATTAGTGTATTTTTCTGATAGTATCTAGGGACTTGACTGTCTCTTTTTTGACTCTATAGTGACCATGTCTCTTAATATTTGAGTTGTTTACAATTATTGATAATGTAATTCCTATATTTATGGAAATCCCCTTCTCTCAAAATCTCTTAGATCCACCTTCACCTCAAAGATAGATTCTATGTTACACTCTAATGTCAGAATTCAGATACTTTTACTTCCATTTTTGGTGTTCATGTGGGATTAAGCACAACTATAACTAACTTGTTATAGCTGCTAAAATTCACCATTAAAATCCTTTGATCCATGTCCATGAGCTTGTGATGGTTATCCACTATTTTGATGCTTTATTTCTTCTTTCCCTAATTTTATTCTAAAACTGTCCCTCTCCGAACTCACTTGACAACTTCTTACAAACTCTATGTTATCAAATATAAACAATCAAATGTATCAATGGTGTGTGGTTGTGAGTGACATATTTTATATTACATTTATAGTTTGGATCTGATACCATGTTAAGGGAAAAGATTGTTGCAAATGTAATAACACTTTCAATTATTTATGTGTGTTCCAAGTGCACATCCGAATGCATATATATATGTATAAGAGAAGAAGATACATGTCTCTACATTAATAAATATTAGTTATGGTAAGTTAATAACCATTAGATATTATTAGCATGCACACACACACACACACATACCATGTTAAGGGAAAGCATCATTGTAAATGTAATAACACTTTCAATTATTTTTGTATATATATATATATATATATGTATACATATATATATATATATATATATGTATACATATATATATATATATGTATACATATATATATATATGTATACATATATATATATATATATGTATACATATATATATATATATATGTATACATATATATATATATATATATATGTATACATATATATATATATATATGTATACATATATATATATATGTATACATATATATATATGTATACATATATATATATATGTATACATATGTATACATATATATAGATATGTATACATATATATATATATATGTATACATATATATATATGTATATGTATACATACATATATATATATACATATATATATATATATACATATATATACATACATATATATATATACATATACATATATACATATATACATATATATATGTATATATATATATATGTATATGTATATATATATATATATGTATATGTATATATATATATATATATGTATATGTATATATATATATATATGTATATGTATATATATATGTATGTATATGTATATATATATGTATGTATATATATGTATGTATATATATATATATATATATATATATATATATATATATATATATATATATATATATATATATATATATATATATATATATGGGTAAGTGCACCAAGCTGTGGTGCCAAAAACATTACACATAAATTTATTTTTTTAATTTTCCAAAGTGGATGCATGTTATAGCGCGCACACACTTTGAAAAAAGTAAAATTATTTATAAATGGGCTGTAAACCCACAACCCATTTTATTCCATTTGGGTTCTCCATTTCTCCTCAATAGTGTGCACACAGATTGAAAAAATTGAAGAAATTTGTCACTCACCTCCTCAAAATGTGTCCTCGTCATCAAATATCAAGATCAAGATCACATCGTATATTTTCTACTCTTGTTCTTACATTTTTTAATATCTTTTTGCATTGTTTTGTAAGTATTTACATTGTTTTGTAGGTTTTTTTAATTTTTCTTTAAATTTGTTTATTTACTTAGATTGCAATTAATTTCTTATCAGGAAATATGAATAATGAACCACCAAATCCCCAGCTAGATCAACAAAATCAAAATGAAAACCCTCCATAAGATCCAAATCAAAACCCTCCACAACAAGAGCAAGAAATTTCACAACCTGCACCAATTGGAAGACCTCCTGGCACCCATGACACATAATGAATAAAATAGAGAGAGAGGAAAATGAATTAGAAGCACTTATTGGTGGGTCGAAAGCTTGTGGACAAACTAATCTGATGAGAGCACAATTGGCATCCTCCCTCGAGTCCATTATGACCCATGTAGCTTCTATTAGTGGTCAGTTGGATATTTGGTGTGTTAAGAGGGATCAACAAAGAAGATATTATGCGAAAAAATTATCATATGTACTAAGATGTAAAAAATAAATAAATAGAAAAAGGTAGCATTTGTGCATTGTTTAAAAAGCCTGGAGAACAAGATACTATTAAACAACAACTAAAAGGTTCCCCATCCATTGGTGCATACATGATGGTATTAGAAATAACTTTTGGGATAGATGGTGGATGGTCTTTGATGCCCCTCCCTGCAATAATCATGAGGTTCCAATGTATTTCTTAAAGAAATTGTATTGTGAATTTGTCCTTGGGGAGATCCCCAATTATTTTGATATATTAGAATCTTAGGGTAGAGATGGGTGGTCATCATTTGAGAGGCCAAGGGCATGCCATGACCCTAATGTAGTTAGGGCACCTGTTGTCAAGCCATAGGGTAAGCATGTGATTATTCCTTCAGTTGTGAAGGAACATGTAGAGACTAGCGGTCTAGGGACTATCAATGCTTTGATGTAGACCCTCATTCATTGCACTAATCTATTAGTTGAGGAGGAGCCTTTTGTGCATTGTGGTCACATATGCACATCATGTGGATCCTTATGCACATTTGGTAGTCATGCCAAAGATAATATAGATGATGGGCTAGTTACTGACGAGTTCTTAAATGACACATTTGACATTAACACACAGGTAAATTACAATTATAATAAACTAATTTGATCACATTTCGTATGTATTGTGAATGACTAATTAATTATCATGTATTGACATTGTTCAAAATTCAGGGTAAGAGTGTTGCTAGCCCTAGTACAGATTTCCTGGCCCCATTTTTCGTCTTGTCGACGAGTTGAGAGGTATGTATTGATTTAATCATTTAAATTAATACATATATTTATTAAGTAATCATATGAAGGATTGACAAATTTTTTTATGCATGTGCATTAGCTCTCTACTGGACCATTGACATTCACAAGGGACTCTGAGCCTAGCCATGAAATGAGCTTCATAGAGGTATATTCGTTTCATGTTAATTTAATTCATTTGATTATATTTGTTTCATGTTTCATGTTACATGTAAATTGTATTATATGACATGCAACTATTGACATCTGAGACTCCTCATCTTCACCAATCCATCAATTGTGGAGTTGCTACAATGATGGCTAGTTTAGAGCCATTGACCAAGCTATGAAAGAATTTTCTTGGTTTTAGTTGTTGTTTATAATAGTTAGTATTGAAATTACTAATGTTATTTATAAGTGATTATATTGATTGAATTGTTGTAGGGCCTTATTACATCCGATGATCTGCGAGCCTTTGAGGTGGACATATAGAGTGACTATTTGATGGTAGTAAGAAAATAATTAATTTTGTGTGTACATATATTTGATTTCAATGTATAATAATTATTGATTCAAATCTACTTTTTTTGTATTAGCTCGAGTTAGAGAAGAGCTTAAACAAGAGGACGAGCAAGCGTGTGAGGAAGACTCCATCATCCTCATTATCTTCCTCCACACAATGACCAAAGACCCCTAGGGATTTTTTTCCTTCCCCTGGTGGGAAGCATGGTATACTTTAAGAAACCCCCCCTTTAGAAAAGGTGTAAAAACTTGGCGAAAGGTGTAAAACCTGACAAAAAAATTTAATTTTTGGGGCAAAAAAATTAGTTTACAAAGAAAAATAATAATCTCCATTGGCGAATCTTTCATAGTCTCTCGAACAATGTATAAAATCTGGGAAAATTTTATTATTTGAAAACCACAAAAAATATATACATTCGCAAACAAAAAATAATTATCATAGTAAAATATTAATTTTTTGGGCAAATCATTTCATTGTATGAGATGAAAAAAAAAAATACATTAGTGAATAATAATAATTTCAAAATTAAACATAAATTTTGTGGGAAAATTAATTCATTGTGCTACTGCTAGACATAAAGTACATAGATTACAATTATATGGTTAAATTTTATAATAATATTATAATAAAATAAAATAAATTAAATTCTTACAAAATAAGTAAAATAGAAAATGCATATCTATCTCCCATCTCTAAAAGGGCTAGAAACTAACATGGCTAGAAACAAGATTGCTGCAATAATTTTTTTATTAAAATATTTAGATGTATGTAATACAAAATGAATACACAAGTAAGATAACTTGTGAACTATTGAAAAGAAAGGTATGATTTTATGATGTGGAATTGACCCCAATATTCCCAAAAGGGACATTTAGCAGCATAGTGTCTACTATTCCACTATTAAAATATTCAAAGGCTAACTTACTGTATACTTGCTCAATGCATTGTTTAGTTAAGTGACACATTAAAAATTACCACTTCATTTTAATGAAACTCATATTTAGTTTACCTTTGAATTGTTCTCATATTTTGACTTCATTCATTAGAGATTCAAAATTATGCTTCATATTGTACAACTCATTCTCAAATATTTTAAAGATGTTTCAATTAATCAAACATATATTTTCAACCCATAACTTTTAGATATTATCTATTACCCAAACTATTCGTAGTTATATTTCTCATCTTAGCATTGCTCTCATAAGGCATAAGTTAATCTTTAGTAAGAGGATTTGATACTTTAGGAACATAGCGTTTATTTTAGCATCTAGATATGAAAAATATTTTCTTTTATTTCATCATCTAAATTTAAATTATAATCTTGTATTGACATATATACCATTATTTCATCATCATACCATTTTTAATATCTCTCTCTCTCTCTCTCTCTCTCTCTCTCTCTCTCTCTCTCACACACACACACACACACACACACACACACACACACACACACACACACACACACACACACAGATCATGTTTAACTTGAAGGAAAACAATAAATCCTCATTGCTAATAAAAGTGAGATATTCATTGTTGTAGTTGTTGGGTAGTTGTGTCCATGTAATTGCATTTGACTAGAGGCAGTTGTAAAAATTAGTCTAAAAATCTTAGAATATAAATTTAAATTTTAGAATGGAGGGCATTATATGTGATAAGGTACAAAAATAAATAGGATAAGCTCATGTATTTTTGGATAAGGTTTGGGTTTTGGAGAGTATCTTTTTTATAACAATTGTAAGTCTCTATAGAAAGTTTTGGTTTAAAATATTTGGTTAATGTTTCCACAAAGAAAATTATCACTATAATTAAAAAATACTATTTATTTTAATATATGAGATTAACCAATTTTGGGAAATTTTATGCAAGGACCCAAATGTGTACTCCAAGATTCCTTGATCTTGTTGCTATAAATACTCAAATATTTATCTTCTCCTTTTTTGATTCTATGTTGCAATGTTTAAATAAATTTTGCATGATTAAATAATCATTGATCATTGATCACAACATCACATAATCATTTAATTTATTATATTTTTTAAGTTTGACGATCTAAATCCCAAGTTATTTGATTAAAATAATATGTTCCACTTTTAATTAAATAAATAATGAGAACCCTTTATCCTATTTGCACATAAATATGACTTTCTAAAACAAACAAAATTGAAATAACTAACATGAAGAGCACTCTTTTTAGAAATTTGCTAAAAGTGCACATAAATAATTTTTTCTCAAATTAAATAAATAAAATGAAATAACATAAAATGCACTCTTTTAAGAAATTTCCTAAACCTTGAGCACACAAATCAACAACAAGAAGATCTCCACTGTTGCTCAACTTTTAATCTTAGCTGCCCATTCACTTTTGATTTCTATAAAAGTAGTCTCTCTCCTCATTTTAAAAGATCTTAGATTTTTTCTATTGTTATGTTGTTGCTCTCATTTTTGAATTTCTTAAACCTTTTTGTTAGAATTTTTTCATATAATTAGTTTGTTTTTCATTTCTTCAATTCCATATAGATTAGATAATCTAGTTTAATAAGTATGGATTGTAATCTTTCATCTTTGATAGTTTAGGTTTTGTTCTTGGTTAGTTTTAGAGCCTTTTCATCATGCATGCATCAATGGAAAGATTTTTCATCATGAATGCATTAATATTTTTAATATTAAACATTTAAATCTATTTTCTAGGTTTTCAGTGTTAATTGAATCACATAACTTAATTAGGAGGATTTGTAATCTTTCATAGATTTAGATTTTTTATTTTTGCTTAAATTTACTATTTTCTAATTATGCATGCATCAATCAAGATATTTAGATGCTTGCAAATTAATTGCATGCTATCTATTTGAATCTTAAATATTATAGTGCACCTTGTAGAGGTCATGATTTTTTATTGGAGAGGTGATTAATTATGTGATTTGGTTTATGCATGCTATAATTTTGAAGTTGTAGGTTCACATTCATGAATTTAGTCAATAAATCTCTTAGATAGAAGGTTTTATAGAAGTATCCATAATTTTGCAAATATGAATTACATAGATTCATGACCATTCTATTTTGCTTGTTCGTATTCAATCTTCAATTGGTTGCCCATGTAAATCATACTAGTAATATATCTAAAGTAATAATTAGTAATATGCTTCTAAATAGGAACCATTGTGACCATTGATGTCTATTAAACTTATTATATATTTGAATGATCAGGTAAGCTTATTATTTAATGTATAAAGGTTTTAAAGATGATAAACAATTCAAAAAGAATTAATGATGAGCATAATAAAGTTGAATTTTTGTCAAATCTCGTTTACTTAGCCTTAACTTAATAACTGAATTTTTATGTTTTAATTATTCAATAGTAACTAATTAGGAAAAATAACATGCTTATGTTAAACATTTCTTTTGAAGCATAATTAAAATCTTATTTAAATTCAAGTTCTCTAATTATTAAAGTAATGAGTAAATTTTATTTTTTATTCTTTTTACCAAATACAAAAATATTTTTAAAAAAAGGAACTTTATAATACAATCAATTATCATGAACTCTCTCTTTAAGAATAAGTCATTTCATTCTCTTAAATCAAATAATCTCATAACTCATAATTCTCTAATTCCATAAAGAATAGTTGTAAAAGTTGTTCTTCAATAACAAAAGAAGCTTAACATAACATGATTGATAGTCATCAAAATAAATTCTTTCTCTCCTCTCATTTTCCTAATCATGAGAAAATGTTTATTCTTCAAAAATAAAACATCCGTAGTGGTATTTCCTTTCATCATGCAATACATTTGTCATTTTAAATAAAAAACCTACTAGCGAATAAGGCTATTACCTAGGATGCCTATTAGAAATTGTAACACCATAGCCTTATGTGATCTAATTGGGTCACAAAGGTTTGGTGATAGGTCTTTTAGCACCACCAATACACCTTCCACTGAGCTACAATTAAGAGCATTGGTGTGGTTGGCTTATTCACTAGAGGATTGCCACTTCGTATCTTGATGGTGAGTACCATGACTAGAGCATAATGGGCTAGTTATGATGCTTTCAAGGTCTATGCAAAAATATGAGTTTTTTAGTCTCCTACAACCTTGAATGATTTTGGTTTCCTTTCCATTATCCCAGTTAAACTAAGGCTTCTTTTTTATAGGCCCACTTCTAGAGCAATGACAAGAGTTATTCACATCCAAGGCTTATCCAAATAATAATTCTCTAGTTTATATTGAAGAATATCACAAGGCAATGTGAATGAGGGTCCCAAACATTATAATGTTGGGGTGGATGCAACAGGTGATTGGATTATTTCAATAAATTAGGAAATCACATGTGAGCCTTAAACTAAATGGGAAATCAAAATAATAATATCTACTAATCTAAAAAATTAAAACCATTATAGTGTTTTTGATTAAGGAAAATAGGTTTTATAGGGACCTGAAACCCTAAAGTTTTATAGCATAAAAGTTAAGACATTAAAGTCTAGCAAAACACGAAATAGAAATCAATAGCCAAAAAGAAACAAAAGGCCAGAGGCCAAGAGGAAAAAGCCAATTGCCAAACTAATAAGGAAAATCAAACCTAATGGTTCTCCTTATCCAGATCCTATAGAGTTTATGTAGCTTCATTATCCTTCTGGTTGTCTGCTCCTTCCTGGTTAATGTTTTGGGCTTCCTCCTAGTCCAAATGATCCACCTGGTCCTTGCTAGCATTCAGATCAGCCTCTTCCTTACCAATGTTTTGGCTAGTTAGCTTCCCCATGTTCCCCCCAAGCCCAACTCTCATAAGAGTATCCCCCAGGTTGATAATGTTCTCATTCAAAGTGTGCAGAGTGTCCACAATTTGATTAGTTAGAATCTGGATGATGTTGCCTAACCTTTGGACTTTCTATTCAACTAGGGAAAATCTATCCTCTTGATCATTTCTGGAGTCCTGGCCGCTACAGTGCTTCTGGCTATCATACTAGTCATTCATCCTTTCGGTGTTCTCCTTGACTCTGCGAGGGCTCTGGCTACTATCCTAGATAATCTTTTCCTTTAGAGCCTCAATTTCTTGAAACAACCATTTGATAGATTAGAAGTTATCTATCAAGCTATTCTTCACATTGTTCAAAAGGTTGAAGCCATATTTTCGCATGTTATCAGACAAGACCAGAAGAGCGGGGTCAATGAGCTCATCATAATGGGTTCTACTGTTGAGGTCCTCCATCACCTGGATGTTCATTGGCTCTCTAATAATTCCCAACCTAGTAGTATACATGTTAAAACTCCTCCAAGCCCTCCTCCTATCCTTTCTTATCACCTCCCCACTTTTTTCCATAGTCTTCTCCTCAGGTAGGGAAGAGGGTGAGACAGGACCAAGGGTCTCAGAGGTTAGGGTGATGGGGTCTTCCTGAAGCAAGGCTTGCTCCACTTTTCTTTTTCTAGGGTTATCAGGGGGAGCATCAAGGGTATCAAGGGTTTCCTCCCTGTCTCTCTCCCACCGCTTTTTCTCATCCTTCAAAGTGTCCTTTCCCTTCGCCTTGTCCTCATCCTCAAACTCAATCTCAATCTCCTCTTCTTCTTCACTATCATCTTTCACCTCTTGGGGCTCAGGCTTGGGAAGAATGGGGGGGAGACCTCTAGGGCTCTTTCTACTGGGAAAGTGAGGGTTGAGAGTAGTAGAGATGGATTTGGTGGAATAATCCCAATCCTTAGATTTAACAACTTGAACATCCTCAAAGTTCAAACTGGTAGTGTCCTCCAAAGCATTACCAGGGTCATTGAGAGTTTTTTCCCTAGTTTGAGCTTTTAGAAACTCATAAACCAAGAGGATAAGGCCTTTGTGGAGGGAAGGATTAGTGATGGGTTTTCTCTTGAAACCCTCAATATTCTTTGACATGGAGGTGAAAAGAAAGAAAGGAAAGGAAATTTTAATAGGATGCCTAAAGTGGTTAAGCAACACAAAATGGTGTGTTCTTATCCTATTGAACCTGGAGTCAAGAGTGATATACTCAATGAGAATCCTGAGAACATACCTCCATAATTTTTTGATGGATCCCATCTCATAGTAAGTATCTATCTTGATAATTTTTTTCTTCTTAGCATCGTCCTTGACAAATTTGCTAATAGCATTGGCCGACTTCTTTTTATTCCTGAAGAAGTTTATGTCAACCTAAGGGATTTTCATCACCTCTGCTATCAAGCCCTCAATGATTTGGTGGGTGACACCATCTATTTTAACTTTTCCATTGTTCCATGTTTCCACCATCCCCTTGGTAACCCTAGTGTCAAAGCCATGAAGCTTCTCCATGAATCTGGTTATACCCCCTTTTTCAAGCTTGTGCCAAACCTTCTCCTTCCCCTTCCACTTCTCCATTTCCCCCAAGGCTCTCTTCTGATCCTTTCCCCAACCATGGCAGACTTTGGCTTTGTAAACCCTATTCCTCTAGTAGAAATGCTAAGCTTGGTTTTCCTTGAGATGCTGAAAACAAAAAATGTAATTACAATTTTTGGTGGTTCTGTTCATGCCAACCCTCAAAGCATGCCATCCATATGTGTGACTATGACTAGAAAAGAGCTCTGCATGACTTCTAATTACACCCCTTTTGACATGTGATTTGGTGTACCTTTCCATAATAAAAAAAGGGGTGATATTAGTACCCTATATTTGATCCTGCCAGAGTAGATCAATCGTCGCTACTAGGATTTCATCTCTGTTCATCCATGTCATCATTGAGTTTCTGGTAATAGCATCATTGGCAAACCAAGATCAGCAATCGAGTTCACTTCTTGGTAAGTATGGCTGATGAAAGTCCTTTCAAACTTTCCCAAGTCAGATCTAAGGTCCTTAATCACTTTAGAAATCATCCAAGAGGGTGAGGTATGTCCTTTGATATAATTGATAATGTTTAAGGAGTTGCCCTCAAGCCATAGGCTCTCGATCTTGGCAACCAGGGCCAGCTTAACAATCTGTCTAGTAGCACTGGCTTCAGCAAAGTGATTGGTGTAGTGACCAAGAGGGAAAGAAGTAGCCACAATTCCTCCTCCTGAACAATTTCTAATGATGCCACTGCTACCAACCAGTCTAGGATTTCCCTTAGCCACCCGATCAAAGTTGGCTTTGTGCCAATCCTCAGGGGAGAAGGACCATCTTGCTTCATGTCTTCTATTGTCTCTGTCTTTCTTCTTGGTTTTACTATTCCCTCCTTCCTTGATGTTTCCTCCCTTTGTAATGGAAAATTTCTCCATAGTTAGACCTTCAATTTTCTCTACAATTATAAACTTAGGAGCTTCTCTATCTCTGAAGATTTAGTTGTTATGCTCTTTCCAAATTCCCTAGCAAAAGTGTGGGAGAATCCAGGAGCTAAAAAGTTGAGTATCCAAAACAGAGTGGTGGCTTCTCCACTAGTAGAAGAAGTCTTAGATATTGGCAGGGGGACACCAATTGAAACCAAGATCCTTGGTCAGAACATTCCACACCTTAGAGGAATAGGGGCAGAGGATGAATAGGTGATTTACCAATTCCAAGTTAAGCTTGCAAAGGCTACACCTATTGGGGATGAATTGGCCTTTCTTGGCTAAATTTTCCAAGGTAAGAATTTTTTCTTGTAGTAGTAGCCAGAAAAAGATATTAATTTTGGGAGTGAGTCTAGAAATCTAGGCACTGGCCCACAATGGCTTCTCCATTCTGGCCCATAAGGAGAAGTAGCCAGAGGCTACAGAGAAAAGCCCATCCAAGTTATCACCCAAAGTCCTTGTTGTTGTTGATGGGGGTGGCATTCAGCAAAATCATCAAAGGGATAAGGTCCAGGGATAGCTCAGAGAGGTCCTGCCAACCTTGACCAATTTTGTAATCACTGACTCTTCTACCATAACTTTCAATGCACTGTTCTGCCCATCTTCCATAAATGGGGTGGTTGATAAAAGGTCCTTGACTAGTCCAGTTGTCCTACTAGAATAAGTTATTATCCCCTTTGCCAACTTTCCATTTGGCCTTTGACTTGGCCAGGGGTCTAGCCTTTGAGATCCCATTCCAAATATAGGACCCCTAGGGAATCTTGGTCTCTTTTATCAAGAAGTTAAAGACTTGTCTTCTCAGATATTTCTTGATCAGGATATCCCTCCAAACACCTGTGCTTTGAAAGATATGCCATAACTATTTGACCAAAAGGGCGTTGTTGAGGTGTTTAATCTTTTTGATGCCTAGACCTCCATAGTATTTTGGGAGATAGACAAGATCCCAGGTGACAAGGTGATATCTCTAATGGTCATCAGCCCCTGACCAGAAGAAGTCCCTCTGAATCTTCTTCATTCTATCTACACGTTTGGCAGGGATTCCAAAGAGGCTTAAAGCACAAGTGGGGACGTTCTAGAAAATGGATTTCACCAAGGTACACTTTCCAGCTTGGCTAAGGGTGGCCCCTTTCCATCTAGCAAGTTTCTTATTGAATCTATCAATGATGTTGTTCCATAAGGAGTCTAGGGGTCTGGAGCCCAAGGGTAGGCCAAGATAATTGGCTGTCAGGGATCCAATGTCACTTCCCAAAATTTGAGCAATTTTTCTCTATCTTTCCAAAGGGGTGTTGATGAAGAAAATTGAGCTCTTCTCCCAATTAATAGCTTGGCTTGAACCCCTAGTGTAGGTGTTTAGAATGCCCTTGAAAGACCTGGCTTCATAGATAGTAGCTTCTCCCCCCAAGATGGTGTCATCCATGAATTGTTGGTGAGAGAAGGTTAAGGGGCCTGAAGAGGGCTTGAGACCCTGCAAACTCCTATCTTGATGTTTCCTTTGGATGAGTCTTCCTAGGCATTCAGCTAGAATGATAAAGAGAACAGGAGAGATGGGGTCACCCTACCTCAGTCCTCTTAAAGGGAAAAAGAAATGAGAGGGAGAGCCATTAAGACAGAGAGGAGACAAGTTGAGAGATAATCTTGCATACCTGAGCATCAAAACCAAATGCCTGAAGGACAGCCATGAGAAAATTCCAATCCACCCTATCATAGGCTTTAGACATATCTAACTTTAGCAGAAAGCCTTCCTTCTTGTTGGCTTCTAGAGAGTGGATGACCTCGTGAACCATGACAATAGAGTCAAGAATCTGCCTGCTAGGGAGAAAACCAATCTACTAAGGGGAGATAATTAGGGGGAGAATGCTGAGGAGTCTAGTGGTAAGAACCTTAGAGATGATTTTGTAAAAAGAATTGCAAAGACTAATAGGCCTGAACTTGTCTAGTGTATTAACCCCTAGAATCTTAGGAATGAGAACCAGGAAAGTGGCGTTGAGCTCTTTCAAAAGATTGTTTGCCCCAAAGAATTCTTGGACAGCCTTAGTAATGTCCCTTTTGACCACCTTCCAGTAGGTCTGAAAAAAGAAAGTCAGGAAACAATCTAGGCCAGGAGATTTGTCCCTGGAAGAGAGTTGAGAGCTTGGAAGATTTCCTCCTGGGAGGGGATAGCTTTCAGCATAGAATTGTGGTGTGGTTGCAGCAATGAAGGGATTGCCAACAGAATGTTAGCTTGATCAATCACTGACAAAGAGGGGTCCTTGGAAAGGAGGGATGAGAAGAACTGAATAGCTTCATCTGCAATCTCATCTTCCTTGGATAGAAGGTCTTGGCCTTTCTTAATGCTTGTGATCCTATTGTTTGCACAATGTTTGAGCATGGTCAAATGGAAGAAATGAGAGTTCTGGTCACCTTCTTTCAGCCATCTGACTCTAGATCTTTGTTTCCAATAATGTTCTTCCTTAGATATTATGTTGTGGAGGTCAGAGAGGATGGCCCATTCTTCCTGCCTATTCTTGTCATTATATCCATTGTGCTAAATTTCTTCCTAAATGATATAGAGCTGGTCTATCTTTTCATCTTTATCATGGAAAATGTGACCAAAGTCGAACTTGTTCCAAACTTTAATGTTTCTTTTCACATTCTTTAGTTTCTGGGCAACCTTGAACATTGTGGTGCCTTCAACCTCAATATCCCACCAGGAAGATATCTTAGATTCCAGATCTTGGTGGGAAATCCACATTCTCTCAAAATGGAAGGGGAAAGACCTTTTGACAGTGTCATGTCCCCTTTTCAAATAATTAAAAATAATAATCTTTACTAAGGCAGGCAGGCCCAAAAAGGTGAAGTTTCAGAAAAAGGGGATAATCTAAGGAAGCTAATGGAGTAATAAATGAAAATTATTATTAAAATATGTTTTATTAACCCCTCTTGGACGTGAGTTAGGGTTATGCCCTCTTTTAAGGGGTTTGGAATCATTTTGGGCTCATTCCAGAACTTGATTTTACTCATTTCTTTGTTGCTCTTCAGAGGCTGCCAAACCTGTGGAGAAGGAGACCCAAGAATGGGATTTTGTAGGTTTCTATGAAGGCTAAGGATGGGATTTTAAAGCTATTCTAGGTGCACGCTCATGTAGAGTTTGCCTTTGTGCTAAACAATGCAGTTTGTGGGTTTTCGGGTGTGTTTTTTGTAAGAGTTTGGTGTTTCCAGTTGAGTATTTCATATCAGTTTGGGTTGATGCTGTATTTCAGACTTTTAGATGTTAAACTAGAGTTGAATATATGTATTTGGTTTTGATTATACTTCTGTGATAGATTATTAGTATTTTTGTGGTGTTTTCAGGCTATTTTGTGTTGTTTTTGGGAGCCCAATGAGCATTGTTTTTATCCTCCGTTTGGGAGTTGTTGTGTAAATGTTATACAGATCTGGAAATGTCATTTTGTAGGTTGTTATGCTGCTGAAATTTTTATAAAAATTTCCACTTTCAGATTTATTAATAATTTCTGAAGCTGTGAAGTTTTTGGCACTATTTCAGACATACCAGATTTGGGGTTTATTGAGAAATTGGTGGATCTTTGAAATATTGGTTGTTTGATTTTAAAGATCTGATTAGAGGCTTGAAATATCATATAAAATCAGTAAAGGGAAATTTCAGTGGTATAAGAGCTATGATCTTGCCAGCCTGAGGGTTTGTAGAAGTTTGCATGTCAGTTTTGACAACTACCCAAATCTTGCATGTCATAATTTATGGTTGCATGTTGCTTCTAATCAGCTGCATGTCAAAATTTATGGTTGCATGCTACTTCTAATCATTTTCATATTAGTTCTTGGTGAATTTGGTGGTTACATGTTGCTTCTAATCAGCTGCATGTCAAAATCTATGGTTGCATGCTACTTCTAATCATTTGCATGCTAGTTCTTGGTGAATTTGGTGGTTGCATGTTGCTTCTAATCAGTTACGTGTCAAAATTTATGGTTGCATGCAACTAAGTGAAAGAGAAAAGGGATATTTGTAGCAAGAAAAGAATAAAGAAATTTTGATCAAACCTCCAGTTGAAAGTGAAAGTACAAAATCCAAGGAAGGAAAAAGTATGGTTGATCCAGATGAGATGGCAAAGAAATTCTTCCAAGACATCCAAGCAATCTGAAAAATTATATCAGTCATATGACCCCTTGATTGTAAAGTGTTTGACAAAATGTCAAACATCTGAAGTATAAAGATTCTTGGTGTTTGAAGAAGTTATAACCTATTGGGCTTATACTCTACTTTATCCAGAATGGACGGGTATAGTACAGAGTCTCAGAGGACACTATCTTGGAAAATTGATATCCAGAGTCAGAACAGTAGAAAGGATGGTTGTTTAGACATTCGAGATAAACTTAGGAAAATAAGCCATGACATGTCGGAACAATTGGTTGAGCACCACCGTATGATGAATGACATGTTGTCCAACCTAGCTAAGGTGGATAAGTTGATTGGATTTCTATTTGGCAGATTTTCTCACAAGACAGATGACACAATTACCAAGAACTTGCATGAGGAGTTTGAGAAACTAGCTTATAGCTAGGCAGAGGTCTCAGATTCTACTCTGCCACAGGAGATAGTGGGTTTAGATGATGATTATGAGGATGTTTTTGTGCATGATGGTGAGATACCTGGTAGAGATGAGAAAACATTGAGCATTCATGACTTTGCTAAGAAAGAGTACCAGGTACAGTTAGATGCTTCATCACATGAGGTTGAGGCAGGTAGTACTTCACATGATTTGTCCAGCCAATTGAAAGTGAAAAAAGATAGTATTGTGACTTCATTATCTCATCATGACAGGATGTGAGATATGATAGAGGATCATATTCGAATGATTCAGTTATAGGGTAGACATAAGGGAGTTCAGGAAAAGTCTTCTTGTGTTGACTTACAAGTGATTAGGGAAGGAATGGGAACGATGAAGTTGAGTTATTTATATCTTCTATTAGATTGTGACCATCTTATTAGCCTTGTTGGAGACTATTCAGATGCCTTGAGGAGGAAGGAGGAGGAATTTGACAGGCTTTCTCACGAGCTTGAGGACACTCGAGCTTCTTTGGTGAATACTCCATTGACATTACAAGACTGGGAGAGACATGGGGATAAGCATAGAATGGAATTGAGTTTAGCTTCATCTTGCACTCTTGATACTCAGTTTCTTGTGAATGGTAGATCATATGTGGTCATTGATAATGTTGTGAGTTCATCTTGCATTCACATCTAGGATATAGGGACAATGTCACATCTAGGATATAGGGCTAATTATAGTTTATGGATATGGACTCAAGATTGTTATATTGGCATTTGGGATTCAATTGACTGGAAATCTTTAACACTTTCAAATAGCAGTAATTGTTTGGGTGCTATCATGGATTTGATTAGCAGATTGCATGGTGTTGTCTTTTCTTGTGTCAGGAGCTTATCTGATGTTGGTATTAGTTTTTATACACTGGTGTTGGGCTTTGTTCATATATCCAGTTGAACATTTTTGCTGGAATGTGTTGATGATCTTTCATATTTAGCAGTATGTATAGATGAGTCTCAGGATCATATTGGCATTGATGACATCCAGGAGGATGTAGTGGGTAGTTTTGAAGACTTAGTTTCCTTGGTGGTTTCTTTTGGTATAGAGGAGTTGGATAGTAGTGCTACAGTTTTTGATACTCCATATGTTGATATGAGCTTTGGAGTTAATTCACATGATATAGATGGTAATACTCTAGAGACCAGTAACCTTGAGGATACTCCTTTAGATAGTGCATCAGAGGAGGTTTGTAGGATACAGTCTAGCCAGTGTCATCATGTGTCTAGTCAGTTGAGAGTTAGTGAGTGAGACATTGGTATTGCTTGCCAACATTTTGATGTTGTTTGTCAATTTTTAGTAGTTTATGGATGGGGTTCTCCTACTAGTGATGAGCAGGGAGGCAGTTATCTTTCCTTCATAGAGTTCCACTCTTTATGGGAGGCTTTCCGAATTCTGAGATAGGATTATATGCAGTTGGTAGCCGATAGAGATTATCTTATGGAGTGGGGTAGTATAGCATATGATGCATTTTTGGCCAAGGAAGATGAGGTGAGTGAGCTTACTCAGCAGCTTGAGGTGACTTTTGAGATTCTTAAGAGTACACAGTTGGCTTTCAAGGAGTCATAGCTTCATTTGGCTAAGGTGACCATGGAGTTAGAGCAACTACAGTCTTTACCAGATTCTATACAGTCACAAGCTGTGGTGTCTAGTGATCTAAGGATATCCATGGTCGAGATTGTCAAAGACAGTGGAGATGGGGATGCATCCATCCTTGATACTAACATTGGCCTATCGGGTTCATCCCCACTAAAGTCAAGTTCAATTGAGTTGGGTGCTACAATAGATTGTTGTGGTATGCCTGACATGGTGGTGACCTCTAGTACTAATGGCACAAAAATTAGAGATGTTGTATCAAAGACCATGTGTGATGTTGGTGAGCTGACAGTTGGCATGGTTCCTACTAGTAATACTACTCCCTTGGCAATGTCTTCAGAGGTAGTAGTCAATTCCAACTTGGTTAGTGATCGATTGTAATTAGTTACATCTAGATTGCAGTGTGAGCCACAAATTGAGATTGGCACATTCTATCAACATTACATTGTGAGGTATGCTCATCAATTCACCTTTGATGACCATGTTGATGAGATGATAATAAATAGATTTATTTTGGTTCCTAGTGCTTATCATCAGTTATGGGATAGTTTGATGCCTCAGGATGAGAGTTGTGATGGGCATGACATGGTGATAAGTTCTATAGTTGACAGCTTGATAATACATGACTTAGAGCAGGAGTTTTGGAGTGATGCTTTGGTGGGTATTGTTATTGATTCTACTCCTTTGGCTATGACATCTCCTGACTTAGCTGGTGATCAGTCATAGTGGGTTGTATCACTTATTCATGGTGACTTTTTGAATGAGGTTGGTTTTTTTTATCAACATTATATTGCAGGGTATATACATCAGTTAGCATTTGATCCTTGTGTTGAGGAGTTGATGGGAGACAAATTTGGTTTGGGTTTCATTTCTTGCTGTTTATCTTGTGATGGCTTTTCACCATCAAGGGTGCATGGTAGTTATGGTTATAAGACAGTGGCCAGTGATCTATAGAGTTGTGTTGACTGCAGGAGTTGTAAAGTGTGTGGATTCTCCATACTTGGTATAGTTTCATTCGGGAGCATTCACCATTGTTGCAGAGTTGGATTGTACATTCTGTATAGGCCAGTGAGATGCATTGATGGTATTTACTATGTTGGCAGTTTGATTTGTCCAGTTTACTTGGGTTTTTATGTTCTAAGAGTTTGTGTCTCATGGGTTTTTGACTGTGGAAGTTGTGACTTTGGAGTTTGGTTGAGCAGTAATTGTCAGTTTGATTATGGATTCCTCTTGGTTATATTGCAGAGGATATTGCAAGAGCCTGTGTTAATTGACAATAGTATAGTTCATGACTACATTTGGGATCTAGGTGGATTGATTGGTTTATTGTTCAGCCATTGCTTGAGGATAAGAAATATTTGGGAGGGTACGACTTGTCATGTCCCCTTTTCAAATAATTAAAAATAATAATCTTTAATAAGGCAGGCAAGCCCAAAAAGGTGAAGTTTTGGAAAAAAGGGGATAATCTTTGGAAGCTAATGGACTAATAAATGAAAATTATTATTAAAATATGTTTTATTAACCCCTCTTGGATGTGATTTAGGGTTATGCCCTCTTTTAAGGGGTTTGGAGGCATTTTGGGCTCATTCCAGAACTTGATTTTGTTCATTTCTTTGTTGTTCTTCAGAGGCTGCCAAACCTATGGAGAAGGAGACCCAAGAACGGGAGTTTGCAAGTTTCTAGGAAGGCTAAGGATGGGAGTTTAAATCTTTTCCATGTGCATGCTCATACAAAGTTTTCCTTTGTGCTGAACAGTGCAGTTTTGTGGGTTTTCGTGTGTGTTTTTTGTAAGAGTTTGTTTTTTCCGGTTGAGTATTTTATATCAGTTTGGGTTGCTGCTGTATTTCATACTTTTAGATGTTAAAATAGAGCTGAATATATGTATTTGGTCATGATTATACTTCTGTGATATATTATTAGTGTTGTTGTGGTGTTTCCGGGCTATTTTGTGTTGTTTTCGGGAGCTCGATGAGCGTTGTTTTTATCCTCCATTTGGGAGCTGTTGTGTAAATGTTATACAGATCTAGAAATTTCATTTTGTAGGCTGTTATGCTGCTAAATTTTCTATAAAAATTTCCACTTTCAGATTTATTAATAATTTGTGAAGCTGTGAAGTTTTTGGCACTATTTCAGACATACCAGATTTGGGGTTTATTGAGAAATTGGTGGATCTTTGAAATATTGGTTGTTTGATTTTAAAGATCTGATTAGAGGCTTGAAATATCATATAAAATCAGTAGAGGGACATTTTAGATAGCTAGGGGGTTAACAAAGAGAGAAATAGGAGAGTGGTTAGAGCCAACTATGGGGAGAAGGAAGAGTCTACAAGAGTGAGTCTATAGCCACCTAGGAGAGATGAGAGCTCTATCAAGATGGACCTGGATGCATTTCCCACCAACTCTTCTATTAGACCAAGTGAATCTTCCCCCCAAGAGGTCCAGATCCATGAAATCCAAGTTGAGGATGAAGTTGGAGAGGTCAAGCTTGTTGTCCTAATCTGGGGCAAAACCTCCATTTTTTTGCCGTTTGTGAGAGGAGAGTTAAAATCTCCTATAACTATCCCTTTGTTAATTTTTTGGTTGGCAAAGAACACTAAGATCTTGTCCCAGTAAGCTTTCCTTTCCCTTTTTGTATTAGGGGCATATAGGTTTAAAATGAACCAAGAGTCATCACTATGGATATGGGACACCTTGCAAAGGAGAACATTCTTTGCAAAAAAAAATGGGGGACAACTTGAATGCCCTACAATTATAAAGAATCATCACCCCTCCCAAGGCTCCTTCCAAATTCGTGGCTTCACTATTCATGGATTTAGTAAAGAAATCTTGTTTACTAGATCCCTTTTCATCTTAATTTCCTAGATTAGCAAAACATTAGGTCTTTGGTCTCTAATCAAATTTCTAATAAGTTTCTATTTATGGGCCCCATTGAGGCCCCTAATGTTCCAAGAAATGACCTTCATTTCTTGCTTCCTGAGAATTCCTTGATGGTTCTCTGGCTCCCATTTGTCAAGTTTCTTTTGGTTTCTTCTTGCAATAGCTAGTTGGATTTCTTCCTACTAGGTTTCTTGGGAGTTATCCCAACATCAACCTTTACCTTGCTCCTAGTTATTGATAGGGACAAAGGGGGGAGGTCATGAGGTTGGTGCTTCCTATGATTTTTTTTTTCTCATACACTAGCCATCTAGATTGTCCAGAGAGCAACTATCTATCCACTCTTCCCAATGAGCAACCTGGTCAGGGGAAGAGTTGTTAATAAGTTGAAGGAGCTTTACCTCCAATCATTTAAGAGCTAGCATAGTCTTTGCCTGATTAGAACCTGGACCTAGAGGTCAGGTCAGGGGGACCTTGGGCCTTGGGGAGATCTTCTAAGGAAAGTCCAACCTACCATCTGAATATGGGGGCTCAGTCTTTTGACCATCATTCTCTTTAGAGCAGGGTGTCTCTTGCCTCTGGCCATTCTACTCTAACCCTACCACCTTAGGACCTTCCTCTACATCAGGGGATTCTGCCATAGGATCAGCATTGAGGTATTCAATGTGGGCTTGATCCTCCAAAATGGAATCAATCTGCCTGGGGGTAATTTTCTTAACTTCCTTGCTAATTTGTGTCTTTGAAGACCTAGAGGTTTTACGCCTCCAGATCAATTTCTTCTTCCCCTTGGCTACTGGGTGAGGGGGAGGAGGAAGCTTCTTAGAATTATCTAAGGTAATAGGGACCATTGTCTTCTGCTTGATCGCCTTAGGGAATTGGTTGGCCTTGTGACCTACCTTCAGGTAGAGAAAGTAGGTGAAAGGAATAGTTTCATAGACCAGTTTCTAAATGTGCACTCCAAGTTTAGAATGAACGGCAATAGATGAAGGCATGTATGTGCCTTCCCTGACTCCTATATAGATGTAAGCATAGTTGAGGTGGCACTTGGAAGTAGTGATCAAATTTGTAAATAGGAGTTCACCAAAAGTCCTCACAAGCCCCACAAAAACATCTTCATTCCAAAATTCTAAAGGCAACTTGAGTAATCTAACCTAGACAGGGGCTTGGACAAAAAAAGAGTCATTCAAGTTCTGATTGGATGTCCACTTCTAGAGCACTAGGGTGGAGTGACCAATAGCCCGCTATCCCTCATAGAGGATGCTTGACAAATCTTCCATGCATGAAAAAGAAAAAGAAAAGAAACCCTTCACCATTGCTGTGATTGAGACTTGACCTTTCAGAGCCCAATTCTTCTTGATGAAAGACCTTACATTTTCTATGTTAGGTCTCGGCCCCTGAAATTTGCCAACTAGAGTAGAGGCCATGGATCGAATGCTATGATCCACAATTTTTTCTGGGATGGCCATAGCACAGGTACCTTTCTCAAATTCAGGAAGAGTATTAATAGGCGAGAAAGATGACTTACCTGAAGATTTGACCTCAAATAGAGAAGACCATTTTGTTAGTGGGTCTACTTTGGGAAGTGGAGGAATCTTGACCACCTCCTTGGGGGGGATAACTGGGTCCCCATCCATGATCTTTGACTAGTCCCCAGTGCTAGAAGATGCTTGTCTGTCCCCTGTCTACGATTCATGTTCTAGACCAAGGATCTGATCCTGACATTCTTGCAGAATCTCACCCTTACCTAATTCAAATTTTGAAAAACACCACTTCCTCTACTCTCGCTCGCCATACCCCAACAATGTTGATCTAAAAAACCATTATAGTGTTACACCAATCATACTAGGGCATTAGTTATATCCTTAAATATGCAACTATTCTCTTTCAAACAAATTGTAACATTTAGGAGGCAAAATTTAGAAATTTTGAATAGCCAAAAGTAGAAATATCATCCAATTTCCACTCTTACCCTTGATAGCAATGATTTTGGAATAGATTTTATGAAATGGAAGGCATAAGCTATCTCTGAGTCTCTAGCTATGATGTGTCATGCTCGAAATCTAGAACTAATGCCAATCAGAGATACACATATACTGATGAAATTTGAAAGAGCGCCAGTGGTATTTAATCTATGTTTCATTGCTTAGGTGGATAGTAATCATAAGGGGAAATGAGTTGAATCCTCCACAAAAAAATGAATAATTGTTGGCGAATTCCCCATACACATGTAAATGTAATGCATTGAAACTTGGTGAACATGGCATCAATTTCCATTACCTAGTCGGCTATGTGAAAGATGAATACTGCCTGAAAAATATCAAATGCAAATTTTTCTTAGCAATTAGATGGACTAACGACCTAGTAAACCTAATAAAGCTAGGTGATTGGACCACCATGAAATGGCTCACAAATTGCCAAAATCAACACCATGAACTCCTTAAATTCACCAAAATACAAAAATTTGCCACCAAATTATACCCTGGTGGGAAAGAGAAGATATAGTTGATAGACACACATGTATAGGCATTAGTGGACATATATGTTGGATTTTATGTTAGTGGACATATTTGATATACATTTGATGTATATATGACATTTTATACTTAGTGTATGACATATATTTGATGCATGACATTATTAGAATTATGACATTATTGGTTAATATATGATATGTTTGTTCATGTATGACATTATTGGTTATCATAATATATTATATGTTCATTCATGTATGACATTATTGGTTATCATATTATATATCTTTTTTTTCTTGTTTACATTTTAAGTACATTTCATGTATTTTATTTTAATGTAAATTGCATCCAAAATGATCCAGAGTGCTCACACCAAAAGCTAGTGGATTCCCAACAAGAACACTTTTAAGGTAAACTACCTTTCCTACCTTCCTAGGTGTCTTCAAAGACTCTTTCCAACTTGGTTACAACATTGAAAAAACTTCTACCCAACATCACAAAACTACTTGATCACTTTCCCTATTCAAGACTTGGGAAGCAATAAGGGAAACATGAGAAAATTTGAGAAATAGATCATAATCAACTTCTTGCTTCAAACTAACATCTTAGACACT
The DNA here is from genome assembly GCA_028749045.1 of Cupressus sempervirens. Lineage (NCBI taxonomy): Eukaryota > Viridiplantae > Streptophyta > Pinopsida > Cupressales > Cupressaceae > Cupressus > Cupressus sempervirens. The sequence continues at coordinate 105,948,932 of CM053793.1, read as the reverse complement.
TCAAGGAACACCTAATAACTATCTCAAAAACTTTAGTCTATCATCTATTCCATCCTTCCAAGAGATTCTTCAACATCCTATGAGTGAAATCAATCTTCCAACGTCCTATGACTGTATTTTCTTTGCAACATGTAATTTGTTGATTTCTGGACAACTCTTCACAAAGGAAAGTGATTATGTTTCAAACCTATGAAATGGCTATTAAGATAACTAAGAAGATCCTTAACATCTTCCACTAACTCCATTAAGTGATAACATGCAGCTAAAGTGGTGTTTCATTCTAAAAAAATTATGAGTCTATTGTTCCAAACAAGAAGTAATGATATTTGATAATAACTCAATTATCCTATTTACAAGTTTAACATCAACAGTGATTCCTTGCCATATAAAAACAACCTTATTAATCACCAACACCTTATGCCTCCTCTAAATTCATAGAGGTTATTTTCATCATTTTACATCCATTCCAACCAATTACTAGTTGGTTTGACTATTTACAAGGTTAATTTCAAGGTTTTCAAAAAAATTGCTAAAATTGCCAAAAAGTTGTCAGCAACTTTTATTGCAAAATGCAATTTTTGCATTAACTCTTCCTAGAACTTAACCAAATGGTTTTTCATAACACATAGGACCTATATAAGGTGTAATGAATCTCAAAACACTTATTTCTCATCAGCTTATTAATAAAAACAACAAAAAAGGAAAAATTGTTAGGACTAAGGCAACTTGGGTTTATAGGTGACCTCAAGTTCCTTGACCTTACAAACAAGGATTACCTTTTTACCATAAAAAAATAACATGTTCAAAATGAGGTGTATGATCACCCCTTTACCTTCTATCATGAGTCTCCATCATTGGATGAGATGACATATCCAGTTGCCATAGTCAAAGATTGTTGCCCTATGGCATTTAGTGACTCTTAGGGATGATTCGGTTCAACGTGCTTGAGAATGTTCAAGTGCTCAATGGGATAGGAGGAGACTGGGGCTAGTATTTACCTATCCATCCAAAGCTAACTAAATGGATAGTTCAATCCCATGATGAAAGATGAGAGAGATATGGTAGTTGGCAACTTTGTACTGGACAACACTACAAGTTTGAACATCACCCGAGATGACATTGCAAAATCAAAACAAAATAAGATCTCCAAAAAGTGAGAGAGGTTAGTGTAGGTCTCCAAAACATGGTGTTATAGAATCTAGAATTGAATCTATACCTTGCACAAGCTCTGAGATATGCCCCATCAAAGATCGATGCCCTATGGCATTTAATGACTCTTTAGGGACAATTCAGTTCGGCATGCCCAAGAATGTTTGAGTGCTCAGTGGGATGGGAGGAGATTGGGGATAGTGTTTACCTAGCCACTTAGAGCTAATGAAATAGACAGTTCAATCCCATGATGAACAGTGAGGGAGATTTGACAAATGGTGAGGGAGATTTGACAGTTGACAACTTTGTACTAGCCAACACTATAAGTTTTAGCATCACTTGAGATGGCATCGCAAAATCAAAATGGAATAAGTTATCCAAAAAGAAAGAGAGGTTATTGTAGGTCTTCACAACATAGTCTTATAGCACCCAGAAACACATACATACCTCACATGAGCTCCGTGATATGCCCCTTCAGAGATCGCTGCCCTATGACATTTAGTCACTCTTAGGGATGATTTGGTTTGGCATGCCTTAGAATGTTTGAACACTCAATAAGATGGGAGGAGCTTGGGGCTAGTGTTTACCTAGCCACTCAAAGCTAACAAAATAGACAGTTTGATCCCATGACAAATGGTAAGGGAGATTCAACAATTGGAAACTTTGTACTGACCAACACTACAAGTTTCAGCATCACCTGAGATGAGGTTGGAAAATCAAAATGGAATAAGATCTCCAAAAAGTGAGAGAGGTTATTGTAGGTCTGAACATGGTCTTATAGCACCTAGAATCACATCCATACCTTGCACGAGCTCCAAGATATTCCCCGTCAAAGATTGCTACCTTATGACATTTAGTGACTCTTAGGGATGTTTCAGTTTGACATGCCTGAGAATGTTCAAGCACTCAATAGGATAGGATGAGCTTAGAGCTAGGGTTTACCTAGCCACCTAGAGCTAACAAAATAGATAGTTCAATCGTACAAAAAATGGTGAGAGAGATATGAGCAAGATATGTATGCTTAGGCCACTTTGTGCAAGATATGAGAAAAAGTTGCTAATTAGGGAAAATTAGGTCTTTTTGACTTTTTGGTCAAGATAGCCCAAGATTAGGTGTTTTTAGTTGTTTTTTAATAGTTTGGAACCTTTTCCAAGTCATAGAAGTGAAGTCTAGTGAACTTTGCAAAAGTTGTACTTTTTGTGCAAAATTGCAAAAGTTGTAAAAGTTGCTTAAAAATGCAAATTTGACTAGAAAGCTTCTAACCTTCAAAAATATGTTTCCCATGCTCATATACCTGAGCACGGATAGTTACAACTTCCCAAACTTCCATTTGCAACTTTTTTGCAAAAATTGCAAAAGTTGCTCAAGCAACTTTTTGAGGAACATTGCAACTTTTGAGCATTTTTTGCTCTTTACATATTTAGGTCAAATGGGCCCATCTAGGACTATTCTAGGACCCTAGTTAAGATTCCTGTGACCTATTAGATAACCAAATACCTTAGTTTCTCATGAATATTGAAAGGTGATGAATAAGCAATTGGGTACTAGCTATATATATTTCAAAGACATTGAAAACAATATATATTATTCTTTCAAGAAAAATGAGGTATTAATTTTGAAAATAAGATTGAAATGATTCCCATCAGTGGCATGGCCAAGAACTACCTTTTTAATATAGCAACAAATAGTTAGCCTCACTCCCCATGCCTTCTCATTCCTATGGAGGAAAGCTTAATATATAGAGGAATTGCAGCTACATCTATTAAATATACAAAGGAAGATATAGAAAAATTGCTTAATAAATAGATTAATATGAGAGAAAAGGATATTTCAAAAGAAAATGGTTATCTTAGTGCCATCTAGGGTATGCCAATTACTTAGGATGAAGAGACAAAACCTACAGCTATTAGGAAAGAGTGCACATGTAAATAGATACAAAATTTTTAATAGAGAAGTAATAAGTGCTATAGAATTTTCTACTGAGCAATGTGAAGTGAAGCCTCAAATTAGCTCATTAGACAAAGAATCTGGTCACACACTTCATTCCAGCACCACAGATGTTTCAATAGAAATTCCTATTCATCAATGGCCTTGCATTTATAGGACTTGGGAAGCCACCATACTCAAGCTAGGTATGATCCCTCAAAGTTCTCATTGAAATATATTAATGATCTTAACATAAAAACAAAAAGCTCATTGCCACCTTTAAATGGAGATTGCTAGTTCCCAAACATGTCCCAGTCAAGTAGATGACTAGTGTAGGAACACCCATTCTAGACTCATCAAAGAAGGCACATGAGGATCCTAGATAGTTCATTTAGGATAGGTTGTGATGCAGTAGTGCATGGTAGAAGCTTCTAAAAGGCAAGCCACTAGGCAACTAGACAAGGTTGGAATCCTTCAAATTTCCCAAAAAGAGGGTTTAGTGCTAGGACACTTATCACAAGTATCAATAATGAAGTTATCACATGCTATCACATCCCAAACAAGGCAAGGAACCTAATCACTAGGTTTGCCTAAGTTCAAAAGTGCCAAAAGGTAAGGATTCTCCAAAACTCTAATAAGGAAACATATCCCCAAACATGAATGAAAAGAGAAAAATGACCATGGAATGGAATAAAAACACACCTTAGACCTATTAAGGTCTATATATAGTAGATAAAGTGATTCTCCTGTATCCAAACAAAACTGACATACAGTTACAACAATTTGCCATTGAAAAGGCTAGTAGCCCTTCAAACTATAAATTGAACATAATATGGAAAAACCCCACATGAAGACATAGTTTAAAGTGAGATTAAAACATGCCTTTAAGACATATAAAACATATGTAAACCTCAAAAATTGTAAGAGACTAGAAGCCACTATTGTAACAACATTTGGAAAGTGTTGATAGGCCTAATTAGGCTGCAGTTGCACTATAGGTACCCTTTCACATGTGCCAATCTACAAAAAAATTATTGGAACATCTAGGGGCATGTGAAACATGTCCGAATCCAAAGTTGTAGACCTTGGATCACTTTGGAGAAAAATTTATAGTGACTGTGATGAAATGTTGAATGGTGCAAATGAAAGGTAACTCACCCCTCTAACTCTTGGGGTCACTAGCACATGTCCCAATGTCTGTACCAGTATGTACAATGCTTTGAAAGACAAAATTTTGTACTAAAAATAGGTTATTTTATTAATTTCTTGCAAAAATAAGTACATCATACCTATCACCCACCTATAAGGTATAATATAGGTTGTGAAAGTTTAACAACTTTTAAGAAGTTGCTCAAAAGTTGTTAAGCAACTTTTTGAGCAACTATGAAAAGAAAGACAATCAAACCAAACTTCCTAAAATTTTTTTTTTCTAAACAACCCAATCTACCACGAAAATTAGTACAATCTACAAAAACAATGTCAAAATTGCCTTAAAATTTAGAAAGTCAGTAATTTTGCCTTCAAATATCATGCTATAGCATGTTGACCACACACAATGATATTAACTTCTCTCATTTTAGGGTTTGGAAAGTCTTTATATCACTACCTAGGTCTTTCCTCTTCATCCTTATGGTTTGCATCAGCCTCCTTCAAGTTTTAAAAGGCAAATCCAAGATTTCTTGTAAAATCAACATTTTCTAAAATTTGTAAAATTGCAATATAGAAACTTTAAAATTTTTTCTTGCTTTCTATTCTTAACACTTCTAACTTGTTATTTATGCTATCCCTTAGCAATTTCATGCTAAGGATCCTCCCCTAAGCTAATGACTCATCCCTTAGGTTACTCATTGCCCTATGGCAATGTATGCCTTGATTTTTAGGGGAAAATAGTGACTCTTCTAAGGACATTAAATGACATCCAATACCCTAACTTACAATTCTCACTTGGAGCATAACACAACAAAAATGAAAAGATGAAGGCACTATGAGTCAAGGTGCCCCTGCACCTCTCTCTCTCTCTCTCTCTCTCTCTCTCTCTCTATATATATATATATATATATATATATATATATATATATATATATATATATATATATATATATATATATATATATATATATATATATATATATATATATATATATATCTATCTATCTCCCTATTCAATCTAATGAACCAACTAGATCTACTCTAAATTTTAATGTCTCAAGTATTGCCTTGCGGTTTGACTCGCAAACTTTCCAAAGAGTCTTATTATGTGGTTTTCCACCATATTTTATCAAGTGGACATTTGATGCGACAACAAGGTTCAAATAATGAAGAATCTTCCTCTTTGTTTACCATTCCTTGAATAACCATAAGTTAGGGTTCTTCATAGAATATCATCTAAGCCATGTGCTAGTTACAACCACCGCACTTATATGGTACTATAAACCTTCACCATCTATAACCGAGTGATCCAATTTTTTTTTGGCTTGGACACAATGACACAAATAATAATCTCTCCCTTCTTCATCGTCTTCAGGTGCGATAATGGCAAAAACATGGCTTGTAGTGATGAATGTGCAAAATGTGGTCATTAATCAAAAAATACTTAGGTAAAAGTTATAAAGTCACATATTGAAATTACAAAGATATATATATATATATATGCACTAGATCAGATAAGTAGTCAAAGTTATTGGAAAAAATCATCTGTAACATTTTTAGTGCTTGTAGGGGATGATAGGTGTCAGTTGGGTCCAAAACCCATAAATTGCATTTGTCTGCCCATTCATTTGACTCGCACTCATCCAAATTTTCCTCTGCACATGATGGACAATAGTATGCTATTTTTTCGTGTGTGGATACTCCATGAACTTGCATCAAAGGTTCTAAAAGAGTGTAACTCACTTGATCCTATTAGTGTGCAACAATCCTCATATGGTACAATGTTAGTATTATCTATCAACCAAAAAAATCTATAAACCATATACTCACCTTTCTTACCTAGACCCATTATAGTGTTACACCACTAGACGATGGATTTTGCATCTATCAATATTGCTCCATCTTTGTACTTTAGTTCTTCACAAGCTAAGGCTCTTTTGATGTATGTGCCTGCACCATTGTGCTCTCCCTTTCCATGAGAAGCCTCTGTGAAATTCCACATATATTGAATTCTAGACAACCTGTACATCCTGCTCAACCAATAGAACATCTGTGTATTCTTAAATTGAGATGTGCAATTGTCTGAACAAATAATGTGCTGATGATATGGTATTCCCTTGTTAGCCAAATCTCCATAAAATAGTAGAAAATAACCATGTACAAAGTCTGTAGAATGTGATCAATCATTGATTATGTAAAAATGGTACTCCCTCAAAATCTTCCTATCATCCTCTGTACTTGTAGGTGAATGCATGAATGTTATGTGAACAAATATGGAAGCCTATTGAGAAGTATAATACTTTTCTTGTACCTCATTTTTTTGTTGTAGCATTTAGTTCTTTGCAAAGTCTACAAGTGAAACAATGGTATCTAGTGGAAACATATCCTTGCACAATTTGAATTGCAAATCCAACCATCAAGCTCTATGTGTATGCCTTGCATACTCATAAATAATCTTTTCATGAAAAATATTTATGAACTCATACACTAAAATATTTTTAATGACTAAATCATATCTTTTACCCTGTTTCCCATCTTTTAGAGCATATATCACTGTCTTATATTTTTTGTCATCTACTATTTCATTTCCAATTGCACGTGTACTATCGATATGTTCACAAGTTGATAAACGTTGCAAAGAACCAAAAAATAAGCATGTACCATTCAAGCATGATGTCTTGTAAAATTTTTGGTCATCCCTTATTTCACGTAAAATGTTGGATATGAATTCCCTTGAAGATCTAGGTGGCTCATTCATGTCACAATCCTGCAAAGCAAACTTAGAATGCAAAACACACACACACACACACACACACATATATATATATATATATATCTAAAAACATCAAAATGGTTAGAAAATTCAATATGTATCCTACAACAAAAAGTTGTACATGTGTGATTTATATTCACATAAAAAGGTTTACCTATCTCAAAAAATCTTTGACTTATTCAAATTTGAGGATACATACCAATAAATTTTGCAAAAAATTGTGTCTGAGTTGAGTCCAAAAAATGTTTTGCATGTGGATTTCAATTTTGGCTACTAGTCCTCCTTCTTACAACATCTCTTTGATTAAGGTAAACATGTGTGTTATTTGTCGAAAAATCTTTGATCAATGATTTCAAAGATTCACTAATTTCTTTATCCTTTTGTGGTAGTCTACCACTAAATGTCCATAACTCATTTTTTGTTGGATCTTCCAATCTCTCATGCCTTAGCATGGCTCTCTTTAGAATACGTCTACCAATTTTCAATATTTTTTTTGTCTTTCTCATGAGTCAAGCTTTCTTCATTTGGGTACTTACTATTTTTGATGCAAGTACTTGTCTTGTGATATTACTATCTTTGGTGTGTGATTTAGAACCCACTTTGTCATAAGCACTCATTAGATTCTTTATAATGTTTTTTTTTATTTGAATTTTCCATCATTCTTAGCCCAAGAATCTTCATGATAGGCCTAAATTTCAAATTCCTCATCATTTCAACAAGTAATTAGCATTGACTTGTAATATTTAATTCTTCAAAGAATAATCTCCACATACGATTAACTTTTCTTTGACAAGTACGCATGCTAATCTTGTTAGGCATTGATTTCAAAATGTTAGTATCAATATCAATCAAATATTTTGGTCTTCTAAAATGAATTCTAGAAGGTGTTTTAATCTCTTCCATTCCCTCAACATTTTGAACATCAACATAAGGTTGAACACTTTGCATACCTTGAACAAAAAATGATGTGTCTTGGCAATAAGATGCAAAAGATGGACTATCACCTACTTGATATGTTGATGTTGTGCCTTCAACATGATATGATGGAGTGTGTACATCGTTGAATCTACAAATTAGTGTCTCTTCAACATGAGATGATGATATGACTCCAAAATTGGAAGATTGTGTAGCTTCACAATTCAATTGTCATCTTAAGCATAATAGTCTCATTCATTCTCTTTGTCTTTCCAATTCTTCCTCTTTGTTTCTTTGTATCAATGGTTCTTGTTCCTCTTCAAAAGTCAATTCTTCATTATTGCTTTGCAATTTTCTTTATTCACGTAGTAGTTTCATTTTATATCTTTTAATTGCCAAATCTCTCTCCCTCTCTTTCGTTGTTTGAGTTTTTGGTTTTGTCCTTGGCATGATGATGATTTCTATATGTCAAATTATTCAAACATCTAAATTACTTACAATTTGTAAATTAAAAATCATTCAAATACATATACAAATTACAATTATTTGAATGAATACACAATATATATTAAACAATTTGTGAAATTTCTAACTATTTGCAAATAACAATTCATTCAAACATACAAATTTCAATGAATTCACTATATATTAAACAACATGTCAAATTATAATCAAATTTGTCTCTATATAATAATAAAGAATATTTAAAAATGATTGCACTAAACTTTTTTATAGAGAGAATATTCAAAAAGCCTTCAAATAGTGTATCCAATGATTGAATTTGGTGTTTGCTAGCTTCAAATAGAATGAAAGAATGTTTACAAAGCCTTCAAATAGTGTTTTCTAACTTCCAACATCTTGAAACCCATGTTTTCTGTCAAAATAACAAAATACACAATAGAAAAATAGCAAAATATGGATCAGCAAGGACCTAAACTTTTAGTATGACCATTTTTTGGTGTTTTCATATAGTGTGTATGCACTATAGCATGCACACACTATAGTGCATACGCTTTATGTGAAAAATAATATCTTCTTATCCCACCATTCCCTACTCTCTCTCTCTCACTCTCTCTCCTCTCCAATCCCCTACTCTCTCTTGGGCTACTCTCTCTCTCTCTCTCTATCTATCTCCCTCTCCTACTCCCTCTCCCACCACCTACTCTCTCTCACTCTTTCTCTCCTGTACCCTACTCTTTCACATTCTCTCCTCTCCCATACCCTACTCTCTCTCACTCCCTTTCCTTTCCCATCCCCTACTCTCTCTCAAGATAATCTCTTTCTATATATCTCCCTCTCCCACTCCATCTCCCACCACCTACTCAGTCTCTCACTCTCTCTCCCATCCCATTCTCTCTCACTCTCCCTCTCCTACTGCCTACTCTCTCTCACTCTCTCTCACATCCCTTGCTCTCTCTCTTACTCTCCTTATCCCATCACCTACTCTCTCACCCTCTCTCCCATTCCCTACTCTCTCTCCTCTCCCATCCCCAAATCTCTCTTTCTCACAAACATGGACTCCCATCCCCCTCTCTCTCTCTCTCTTGCTTTCCCTCTCCTTGTCCCTCTCCCACTACCTACTCTCTCTCTCTCTCTCTCTCTCTCTCTCTCTCTCTCTCTCTCTCTCCCCTATCCCCTACTATCTCTCTTACACATACTCCCATCCCCCCCTCTCTCTCACTCTCCCTCTCCCTCTCCCTCTCCCACTACCTACTCTCTCTCACACACTCTCTCCCATGCCCTACTCTCTCTCTTACACATACTCTCATCCCCCCCTCTCTCTCTCTCACTCTCCCTCTCCCACCACCTACTTTATCTCTCTCACTCTCTCTCCCATCCCCTACTATCTCTCACTCTCCCTCTCCCACCACCTACTCTCTCTTACTCTCTCTCCCATCCCCTACTCTCTCTCTCTCTCCCTCTCCCTCTCCCACTACCTACTCTCTCTCCCATCCCCTAATTTCTCTTTTGCTCTCCCTCTCCCACTGCCTACTATCTCTCTCTCACACTCTCTCTCCCATCCCCTACTCTCTCTCTCATTCTCCCACCCCCTACTCTCTCTCTCTCTTGGGCTATTCTCTCTCTCCCTCTCCCATCTCCTACTCTCTCTCATAGACACACACTTCCATCCCCCCTCTCTCTCTCTCTTTCTCTCCCTCTCCCACTCCCTCTCCCACAACCTACTCTCACTTTCTCTTTCTCCTATCCCCTACTCTCTCTTACACACACTCCCATCCCCCCTCTTTCTCTCTCTCTCTCACTTTTCCTGTCCCACTCCCTGCCCCACTACTACTCTCTCTCTATCTATCTCTCTCTACCACTCCCTTTCTCATTGCCTACTCTCTCTCCCATCCCCTACTTTCTCTCTCTCTCTCACTCTCTCTCTCCCTCTCCTTCTCCCACTACCTACTCTCTCTCACTCTCTCTCTCCCATCCCCTACTCTCTCTCTCATAGACACACTACCATCCCCCTCTCTTTCTTACTCTTGCTCTCCCACTCCCTCTCCCTCCACCTACTCTCTCACTCTCTCTCTCTCTCCCCCATCCCCTACCCTCTCTCTTACACACACTCCCATCCCCCCCTCTCTCTCTCCCTCTCCCTCTCCCACTCGCTCTCCCATCACTACTCTCTCTCTCTATCTATCTCCCTCTCCCACTCCCTCTCCCATCACCTAATCTTTCTCCCATCCCCTACTCTCTCTCTACCTTGATCTCCCTCTCCCACTGCCTACTCTCTCTCTCACTCTCTCTCTCCCATCCCCTACTCTCTCTCTCTCACTCTTGCTCTCCCACTCCTCTCACTACCTACTCTCTCTCACTCATTCTCCCTCTCACACCCTCTCCCATCCCCTACTCTCCCTCTCTCTTACCCACACTCCCATCCCCCCTCTCTCCCTCTCCCACTCCCTCTCCTATCCCCTACTCTCTCTCCTATCCCCTACTCTCTCTGGATACTCTCTCCTCTCCCATCCCCTACTCTCTCTCTTTCACACACACTCCCATCCCCCTCTCTCTCTCCTCTCCCATCCCCTACTCTCTCTCTCACTCATCCTCTTCTTTCTCTCTCTCATTCTCCCTCTCCCACTCCCTCTCCCACCACCTACTCTCTCTCTCTCTCTCTCTCCCATCACCTACTCTCACTCTCTCTCCCATCTTGTACTCTCTCTACCACCCCTACTCTCTCTCACATTCTCATAGTCTCTCCCATCCCCTAATCTATCTCTTACACAAACTCCCATCCCCCCTCTCTCTCTCCCTCTTCCACTCCTTCTCCCACTACCTACTCTCTCTCCCCCGTCCCCTACTCTCTCTCCCCAATCCCCTCTCTCTCCCTCTCCCACTCCCTCTCTCATTGTCAACTCTCTTTCTCACTCTCTCTCCCCCATCCCCTACTCTCACTCTCTCTCCCATATCATACTCTCTATGTGCCACCCCTACTCTCTTTCTTAAACACACTCCCATCCCCACTTCTCTCTCCCCCTCTCCCATTCCCTCTCCCGCCACCTTCTCTCTCTCCCATCCCCTACTCTCTCTGTCAGGTGACTCTCTCCCCTCTCCCATCCCCTACTCTCTCTCTTTCACACACACACACACTCCCATCACCCTCTCTTTCTCCCTCTTTCTCTCTTCTCTCCCATCCCCTCTCTCTCTCTCCCACAGTCCCATCCTCCTCTCTCTCTTGCTCTCCCTCTCCCACTCCTTCTCCCACTACCTACTCCCACTCTCTCTCTCCCATCACCTACTCTCAATCTCTCTCTCCCATCCCCTAATCTCTCTCTTACACACAATCCCATCCCCCCTCTCTCTCTTTCCCTCTTTCACTCCCTCTCCCACTACCTACTCTCTCTCACACTCTCTCCCATCCCCTACTCACTCTCTCCCCCTCTCCCATCCCCTAATCTCTCTCTCCTCTCCCATGCCCTACTCTCTCTCCCACACACACACTCCCATCCCCCTTACTCTCTCTCTCTCTCTCTCACACACACACACACACACATACACACTCCTTCTCCCACTCCCTCTCCCATCGCCTACTCTCTCTCTCCCCCCCTCTCTACTCTCTCTCTCCCATCCCCTACTCTCTCTCTTACACACACTGCCATACCCCCCCCCTCTCTCTCTCTCTCCCTCTCCAACTCCCTCTCCCATTGCCTACTCTCTCCTCCATCCCCTAATCTCTCTCTTTGGCTACTCTCTCTTTCACACACACACACACACACACACACACACTCCCATCATTCCCTCTCTCTCTCCTCTCCCATCCCCTACTCTCTCTCTCTCTCTCACATACTCCCATCCCCCCTCTCTCTCTCCCTCCCTCTCCCACTCCCTCTCCCATTGCCTACTCTCTCTCTCTCTCTCTCTCTTTCTCTCTCTCCTCTCTCTCTCTCTCTCCCCCATCCCCTACTCTCACTCTCTCTCCCATCCCCTACTCTCTCTCCCCTCTCTTATCCCCTACTCTCTTGTCTCTCTCTCTCTCTCTCACACACACACTCCCATCCCCCTCTCCTCTCTCTCTCTCCCTCTCCCACTCTTGCTCTTCCTCTCTCCTTCCCTCTCTATTGAAATTTATGTCTTAACAGTGTATGCACACTAAAGCATGTATGCACTAAAGTGTGCATGCACTATTAAGACCCAAATTTAAAAAAGCTTTAAATAGTGCATGTGTGCTATAGGGCATGCGTGCTATAGTGTGCACGCTTTATTTAAAAATTTGCATTCTACCAAGCCTAAGGCTTGGTTTTGCCTTGGGGATGCAACCCAGAGGTTTGGAGTCTCTAAGCTAGTCCGAGACATGTTTTGCTGCAAACATTCAAAAAAATATTGATTTTTCTTGTGTGCTCTCCTTCAAGTTTCCTTGTGGTTGAGCATTGATAAAATTAGGTTACTTGACATTGTAGGTCTATATGGTAGTTATATAACCATATAATTTATTTTTTCTTTGAACTATTTCAAGCCTTTCAACTATAATTTCTTTTGAATGTATGTCCATTTTTGTCAAAAACCAACATGTACTAATTGGGCTCTACATTTTATCTTGTTCAAGTTTCCTCATGGTTGAGCATTGATAAAATCAGGTTACATGACATTGTAGGTCTCTATGGTAGCTATATAACCATATAATTTTATTTTTAAAAACTATTTCAAGCCTCTCAACTATAATTTCTTTTGAATCTATGTCCATTTTTTGTCAAAAACTAACATGTACTAATTAGGCTCTAGAGTTTAGCTTGTTCATCAAATTTCACAACAACTTATTTTTTTAGAAACTAGACTCCATTCTACACACTTTGAAAATAAGAAGTTTTGATTTTAGATTAGTTTTTAATCATTTCTAGGGGGAGCACATAGATATTTCACATTTTTGGGATGTTTCCAATTAAAAGATTCATAAAAAAATATACATTATAAAATTACCCAAAAAATCTAGGAAAAATTGCATAGTGTTAGGTAACTTTTGACCAGAGTGATTAAAGAATTTCAAAAAAAAGTTAAAATTTTAGGGGGGCCACACTTTATACTATGTTATGTTTTTTTCTAAATGAATAGTACCACTTTTTGTGGCCCCTTTTTTTAAGGACCTAAAACTAAACTATTTTGAAAAGAAATTGGTAGTTTAGAAACTAGATTCAAAGGACTGCTACTTTTGTTTTTATCATATCTTAAAATTTTGAATGTAACTATCTTCAAATTCTTGTTGAAGTTTAGAAATTTCTGATTTCAAGAGGAAAAAAAAAAAAAAGATGTTCACTTGTACCCCCTTTTGTCACCACAACTTGGTGCACTTACCTATTTATGAGAATCAATTAAGTTTATGGTAAGTTAATAACCATTAGACATAATTAACAAATATATATAGATAAATAGAGAGAGAGAGAGAGAGAGAGAGAGAGAGAGAGAGAGAGAGAGAGAGAGAGAATTTTAATGGTATTCCTTAGGGGAGTATCCTATGCATTGTTAGAACTCTTGGGGAGATAATTAGCATGACTGACAAATTACATTTATGACTGTGTTTGTCATTGATGTCAACATAGTATTATTTTTGTGAAGAATGGCATAGTAGAAGACATAGAACAAGGTTGTATAGGTTGTGTATTGATGACTAGATCAAGCATAGTTGAGAATCTATTCTATATTGTTCCCTGATGAAGTGGACAAGTGCACATACAAATAATTAAAAACATGCAAAAAATATTCAAGAATTATAGAGGACAATGTGTAGACAGAGTTCTTGATAAGTGATTTTTGATGTTTAGATTGTATCTCTTAATAGGGATATAACCATGATGAGTGTAATTTGATAGTGAAATTTAAGACAAATTGATGATGATGTTAGTTAGCACACAAGGTTAGAGGTCATACATGTGAGAATCTGTAAAGAGTATAAGTTGATAGTGTTGTGCAATTGTAAAATAATTGTTATATCTTAATGAGGTCCTATTATATTTAATTAGGAAAGCCTTAAGGCCTACTCAAGGAATTATTTTGAGGATTTGGTATAAAGGAATATTATTTCCTTATAGGGTACATGTGTGAAGTGTGAATTGTACAAGTGATATGCGAAGGTGGTAAATGCATGAAAGCAATCCAAGGGATTATTTGGATGCAACATTGGTGATCTTGAATTGAGATTAGAAGAGGTTTGGTTTGGTCAAGAGGACAAAGAAGGAGATAAGGTTATCTCATTTCTATTATTCTACAAGGAATAATAAAGAGACTAGTTGGACACTAAGTTTCATGATCTTGCCCCTAAAGTTGTTGGGATAGTGGGTCCTTCTACTCTTAGTTATCTTGGTGGACTAAATAATTTGTAACAATTGGTATCACAGCATCAGGTTGTTGAGGAAAATCTTAGCAATTATTGGTAAACATAATTTTTTTTCACACAACAACCCACTTGGTTTAACTCTTCAAACCTAAAACCAATTCAATTAAGACAAAATAGAACCAATAGTTAGCTCATGTTGCAATGAGATTGTGGAAGTGCCCTATGAATTTTATAGAGTACAACTCCTCAATTAAATATTCAAGGAATTCAATTGATAAATGATTTTCACCTGAAAGTGAAGGCTACCTATACTATTCTTGGCTAAGGGGAAAATAACTATTACTTAATTCAGAAGAACACTACACAACCAAAGAAAAGACACAAAGTTCCTTACTGTGGTATGAACCTGAGGAACAAAAACTAGAAATGTAATCACAGGTTTCAAAATGATATGATGAACAAGGAGATAAAATCCTAACGATATAACACAATCAACACCATGATCATGTAATTGTTGAATGAATGCATAGTTTCAATATTTCCAGAACAACACTTCAAATTGGAATAAAAATACTCCAAAATCGAGTTTAACTTTATACAATAAAAAATAAAATGCAAGTACATAAACATAAATTTACTGATACAAACTTATTCCCCTTTTTCCTAAGCAGAAAATCTCCAGAAAAATGGAGACTATGATACAAACTTTATTCTCTCCTATAGCACAAAGCTGATAGTGAAGAAAATCCCTTCTCCTATAGCACAAAGTCTCACAAAAAGGAGCCCAAAAATTGCAACCCCAAACTGTTCAATGCTTTCCCAATATATAGAATTGGTGGTACATTGCACGATTACTGTAAATGATTCTTTTCCATATTGATCTTTTTATGCTTCAATAATTTTTCATTCCAGTTATTAAAATTGAATCTTTAAAGTCTCCATTTCCAACACTTGGGAAACTTTTTCAAGTTTATCTAATATTTAGCTACATGAACTAAATATTAAACTTGCGCCCATGTTTTATAACTTTACATTTCAAATCTTAATTAAAGTATTTGAATGCTTTGAAAGGAATATGCTTGGATGTCAGTGTGGTAATTTGGATAAGTTCAAAATAGACACCATAAAGCCAAATGTTTCCATAAGATCCCATCACTTGTTATGTTTCCACCTGAGTTATCATGTTGAGAGTCAATATTTATATTACCTCATTGAGTATCTATATAAATAGGGTTTTTTCTGATATCACAGACATCCCAAAAAAAATTTTGTTGATTTTTTGTATTAACTCAAGGATTTTCTCTCTTTTTATCTTCTTGGTGTAGACTCGAAGCTCTAAAGCCATCATTATGATCTTAAAACATGCATTTCATGAGTTGATGTTTTGTAAGCCAAAGTCTCATTTAGAAGTTTGATTCTATGAAATACCATACTATGGAGCTATTATTATGACTAGAAGACACTTTGTCAAATAGGTAATAGTTATTCTCTACCTTCAATTTGAAGTTCAGGCATGGATATCACAAACAAGCACACAAATCATCCAACTTTTCTTATGGAGATGTTCTCTATGGAATACAAGCATCGAGCTTCTCCATTCATAATCAAGATCTTTGTGTATGAATCTATATCAAGCATTTTGTCAAGCAATTATCATGTCTTTCGCATGCTCCACTTTGGTTCGATTCAATGGTCTTTTTTGATACTTGGGCCTTTGGCTTTGTTCCTTGAACCTATGGCTATGAAGATGAGTGAGCATCTTATGTTGGGAGAATTAAATTTGTACAATTAAAGACTTCAAATGATAGGGGGTCCTTTTTAATGTACAAATTTGTCAAGCCTCCATCCCTTGTGTCGACATGCACATGAATGATGATTCATTGACATCAAGATCAACCCATGTTAATGTGTGGTAACCATCAACATTCTATCAAACACTTGGCATATTCCTAAATACCTTCATAGGAACATACTCTCAAAAACCCTACCATTTCATGCTCAAATTTCCTTATTCTTGATTGCAATTCGAGTTCCATTAGGTCCAACATCTTTTCTCTTTTTTTTTTTAAAATTTGAGAAATGGTGGAGATTTGACTAGACACATAAACCAGCGTGTTTCTTCTTCAAATAACATTAACATATTATATTATTAGGATGATCTTTCCAACGACAACCCAAGTGCTTCAATTCTACCTAGTACATGCGATTATACATACAATTTCTTAGCATCATTCTTGACATAACTAAAACCTATGTTCCAATTTCATCATCACAAGAGTGACTTAGGAAATTCCTAATGCTTTGCCAATTATTTTACATCTTTGTCTTCCATTTATGACTTCTTATTTAGATTATATAACATTTGATGAAAAGTGATGTCACCACTTCCATTGAACTATCCATCTATCCTACTAAACTGATCAAATGTCTTGGTATGTAGGGGGTCTTCAATTATGTTAGATGAATGCATAGATGTGAATATCCCCCTTTGATAATTCTTAATAGTCTCTTGTTTATGGATATGATATGAATATGACACTTCCTCATTATCATTGATGATACTATCTTCACATCTTATAATGTGCTAGTTATTTTGAATTACTCATATTAAGACTAATTTCTCACACCTAAATATCAAATTTATAATTATGAATTGGTACCTTTGAAATAATGAAATAGGAGCAATAGAACTATATTGATAATCATGCCTCTTAACTCTAACTTCTTGAACTTGAATAAATGTTTCTATATTTGGAACATCTGAACTTCAAACTTAGATCTACATTCTAGACTAATGAGCATGTCTTTGCACCTTGAACCTAAACTTTGAATTTGAACTAAAATTTTGAATCATTCCACATGAGGATTTGACAATGGTCTTGCACATTTTGGAAATAATTATTTGAACACACCTATTGTTCCATATTGAACCAATTAACCCGTTTGAAATGTAGATTGAACTTTCAAACCTATTGAACCATTTGAACATTGTTAAATGAGTACAAAGTGGTTGAGAATCACTTTGAACCTAGTTAAATATTGCTTCAATGTTAACAAAGGAAAGCCTTGAACCTTTCCTTGCACAATATTACTTTACACAATATTTTCAATATGGATTAGTAGAGACTAAAGAAAAAGAATGAAAAATTCATCAAGGGAACTAAATTTATATGTTCAAAAATTGGGGGGAAACACAAACTAACATTGTCTCTAACTAGGGAGTATGTGCATGATAGGTGCATAAAGAATCCAACATTTCTAGTCAAAAGACTAGTGCCTAGTCCATTAGGTAATAAAGTCAAAGCACATAACAAGAAAGAGGAGCTACTTATAAGGAAATTAGGGTAACAACCAAAATAAATAGAAAGAAGAAGAAACTACTCAAAACACCTAAACCAAATACAAAGCAACAATAAAATAAAACAAGCAAAGCTAAACTATGCACCAAAAAACTTGTAGAGCGAGAGCATATTTACAAACATATACATAGGTAGGAAGATCCTACCACAACACTTAGAAACATAAAGTACCTATGTGAAGCCATCAATAGGTTGAGAAAAATAAGACCCTTTTTGGGCCACCTGATTGCATCTAAATGCAAGATCATCATACTATCTTTATTTAGAAGGCTCCAAGTGGCAAGAATTTTGATTAATCATGCATAGGAACTTGGCGAAGTGATAGTCATATCCAAACAACCATGACCCATCATAAGTTTTAGGTTGCAATATCTTGCCATCATTTCGAGTGAAGTAATTTGTATCACAAACACCCACATCCTTCTCTTGGGAAAAAAAAGCTAAACCATGGATGAGGTAGGCATTCAAGAAGAGCCTTATAGAAGCTTTCATACTAGATCTCTGAACTAGGCTTGATAAAAATCTATCACCTACAAGTTCATCAACAACTTCACTTTTAAAATAGAATGCCTCTAACATCTAGGGCTGAGACCACTTTTCTTGAGTTGAGGTGAGATCAAACAAGAAAGCCTCGTACTCAATCTTCTAATCAAATGTACACACTCTAAATTCTAGTTCATCAATTATCACATTATGAATAATATTAGACTCAATAAAGAAAGAACTGAGATCTTTGTATTTGGAAATCAAAGGCATCAAGCTTAGGATATCATTTACCCCAACCATACATAGGTTGGCTTCACTATGCACCTTGATGATGATCTCAAGAAGTTGTGGATTATTCATTGAGGGAACTTCTAATTGTCCATCATGTTTTGGATTGGCTATAGTTTTCTTACTTTGATGATGTTGAAATAATTCTAAAATAACTAGGAGTGGGGGGGGGGGAGGTGGGTGTGAATCAGTGAACCAAGGTGCAGATGTATAAATAAAACTTTTCACAACTTAGTGACCCCATAAAATATTCATCTTCATGCATTCATCCATAAGATTATGCAATAACTTAAAACTTGTAGGTTACTATCAAATCAACTTGCATAAATGTAAACATGAAACATAACAGATTTTAGCAATGCATTTGACACAATGATTTATGTGGAAACCCAATTTGGGAAAAACCACCAGTAACATACTACTCTATTTCACTCTTCTAAAGTGATACCTTGTTAAAGGTTACAACACACACTATTAAATGTGACCTTGTTAAAGGATTTCAATCACTCTGTTAGGAGTGAGCTTTGTTAGAGGACTTTATGCCATTGACTTGGAACGCCACCTAGTTAAAGGATTTACAAATGATTGTTGGGTCAACCTTAATACAAAGGATTTACCCTAGACTAATAAAATTATTATAGAGTAACAATAAGCCTTGATTTGATAACAACTTATAACTCAATTTTTAGATTATAGATCTCTATTTTAATCCTCCATTCTGCTTGGCCTTCATACATTTTAGCTCCGATAGCTTGTTCACACTTCAAGCATTCATACCCTTAAGTCTTCTTGCTTAACATGCCAATGAAAACTCTTCCTTTTAGGTCACTTGAAGAAAAACCCTTGACTCCTTGTCTTCCTTAGGTTCTCATACATGACAACCTTTGCTTTTGAACAATCATTTCTATAAATAGGAAATTGAGATCTTTTGCTGCTCATTCTCCATTGTCCAGTTCAGGGTTAGGATAGATTAGGTAGGATACAATGAATATACCCTCTTCTAGAAACTTCTCCTTGAATCCTCTTTGAATTCACCTAAAATTGGTTTACCTTGAATTCTCTGCCACCAACTCATAAATCTTATCTTCTACCTAGTTTACACAATCCAAGAAAATAAACTTGTCAACTCAGATTCATTGAATTCATGATCTTTCAAATAATGTAGCCACTCAACATTATCTAGCTTCTAATGCTCAACACATACTACATTGTTCAACATCCTCTACAAAATCACTTGGCACGAACTAAATTTTATCGGTGCTCGACATCAACTAAACTTTACTTGACATCTATTATTTTCTTGACATATATTAGAAAAGACTTTTACTTGGCCCCAACTAATTTTTTGTGCATTGAATTTTCTCAGCTCCAAATATCCACTTGGTTAAGCTTGGTAGACAAACTTTGTGTAACTTGTTCTTCTAAACTTTCTTAGTGTAACGAGCCTTTGTAACCTTAAGTAGATTATCAACACATCATGTTATCATTGTCTTAACCAATTCTTATACTCCTTTACATAATCATAACTCAACCTTTCCTCTAGGTGCTATTGTTACATCTTTTGATCAAATTATTTTCATTAATCAAATAAGTGATAATACTTAAATCATATAAGTAGGTATCTTACTAGTAAATAGAAAGTTTGACATTAGTGAAAAAACAATGATTGAAGCATATTGATCATACTTATATCAATCTATTCTCAACAATTTCCATCTTTAATAGTTCTCTTCAATCTGTTTTCAACAACCTCCCTTCTTGGCATTGATGGCAAACCAAATTGATCAACCAAATTGACTAGGTTAAAATAGTAAGACCAACAAAATACCAAAAAGAAAATAGTTCCTTGTATTTAAATCTCTCCCTCTATCAACAACTTCCATCTTATGAATAGGTTACAAAACTCTTCCTTATAACTCCCTCAAAATTACTTTGTGTATCTCCCTCTTATTAGGTAGATGTCTGGATTTCTCCCTCTTTGTTAAATTTTTAATCTCTTGTATAACTCCCAATAACTGTCTCCCTCTTTCTTGCATCTCCCTTACTTATCCTGGCAAAAAAAATCTTTATAGCTTTAACAAGGATGGAGTGAACAACAAAATTCAATCACTAGTTGAACAGGGCAATGGTGTAACTATAGATCAAAACCTCTTACTGATGAGTGGGAAAGAGTTTTTGAATTATGACTATCTCCCTCTTTCTTGCATTTCCCTTGATCAGTAACTATCTCTGTCTTTGAAAACAATGCCAAAGAATTTTCATCTTAACATGCAAATATATGCTTCTTTAGTTTCTTCCTTTATCACCTTGCTTGTGATTGATTTAAAGTGCTAGTTCTTTGATCACTTTAGGCAACTCCTAAACAAAGATCCTCTACATCAATTTGTAGCATTGAAAAGTAGCTTGTTTGATGTAGGGCACTCCTTTTGTTACTTAGATAGATTTTGATAGGCATATCACCCCTAGTTTGCCTCTTAGATACTCATGAGCATCCTTAGGTAATGCTTTTGTGTTAACATATTCCAACTTTACCTCTTTATCGTTAACTAATTCTCTCAACTAATGATACTTGATTGCAATGTGCTTAGTCTTTGTGTTCATCACATGATTCTTTGATATATTGATAGTACTTGTATTATCACAATAAATTGTTATTGGTTCTATGATCTCTTCATTCATACCTTTAAGTAGTTGTTTGATCCATACAATGTTTGTACAATTTATAGTAGCAACAACATATTCAACTTCAACAGTAGATTGTGAGGTGAAATGGGAAGGATTAAGTGGAAAAATGGATGTAATCTTAAATCACTAAGTCTTTTTAAGGAGGATGAAACCCTAAAATCTCTATCAATGATTGTGTAAGGAATTGAAGGAGCAAAGAGAGAAGTTTGTTTGTGTAAATAGAGCATTCATGGTGGCTTAGAAGTGATGAAGTGAGCTTGAATTACATAATCAATTAGAGTAGAACAGAGGAAAGTATACAACATAGAGACATCTAATCGAGAAGGATAAAGAAGACAAATGTTTAGAAGTGATTAGTTATCAAGAAAACAAGTTCTAACCACAAGACCAAAGCTGAAACATTCTAATAGGTGATTTTAGTCAAAATGTCTTAATAGAGTAGTCCTAACAGGCTAAATGAGATCCTTTAATAGGGTGCTTACTTAATTATGAGTTAAAGTCCTTTAATAAGGCACACTTCTAATAGGGTGATGAAATCCTCTAACAAGGTGAGACCTAACAGCCTTTGTAAGCCTTTAACAGGGCAACATTTTTACAAGGTAGATCATGACACATGATCAAAACATTGTAACCTTCATTATATACAATTTATTACTACAATAGTGAAGATTTGTGGGTGTCATTGCCACCCCAATTTTACCTTCTCACTTGAAGGGTTTCTAGATAATCATATCTAGTGTTATGTGTGTAAATGCTTACATGTTTACGTGATTTAGATGTATATGCTTTTCATGTTATTTCAGTTTACTCATTGAATGTCTGAGATAGATGTGTGGTGAAAATTTTATGGGTCCAAGTTTAAACTACTGATTCACCCCCACCCCCTAGAAGTTTACCTTTCCTATTGTATTTCCAACAATTGGTATTAGAGCCTTGTTCTCTAAAAGAAAATCTTTACAACTTTGAGGAAAGATCTTGAAATGGAAGTCTACAAGTTGGGAAAGACTATTGAGAACTAGGAGATTGAAACACATCTCATACTACATCAACTGAATCAAGCAAGAGAAGACCTAAAGAATTGTTTGAAGAGAAGGAAAGAGATTACCATTATAGATAATGACACACAATACAAAGAGATAGACACTACTAAGCTATTTATAGATAGAGACTCAAATGAATTTGATGCAATAGTTGCAAATCTAATAGAAAAGAATAGAGCCCAAGTTGAGAAAATTAGAAATCTCATATTAGAGCAAGAATCACAAGCTATACTACTATGTGAAGTGGTTGAACAAAATAATAAAGCCATGGAAGACAAAGCCATGCTTGAAGAAGAAAAAAAGTTTTGGCCAATAGACTGGAAGAGAAATCATCATAACTAACCAAGATTTCCAACATGAAATTGGATACTCTAAGTCAAATGATGAATGCCAACTATGAATTGAATGTCAAGGACTTTGAGATAACTACATTAAAATTGCAAAATGAAAAATTGAAAAGTGACCTAAAGAGAGAAAAGGAATTTGCTGAAAGTTTCAACAAACCAAATAAAGTAATCAAATACTTTGAGCGATTATTGAGATCCCCTAGATCCAATAATGATACATCAAGACTAGGTTACACAAGCACTGAAGAAGGAGAATCATCCAAAAGTGTAGAAGAAAGGAACCAAAAAGGTAAGAACTCCAAACCTACTTTTTATAATTGTGGTAAGAAAGGACATATTGCTAATGTGTGCAAGAGAAAGACCACAAATTAGAATTCCAAGCCTAAGAACATGGTTCACTGCCATAAGTGCGACAAGAAAGGTCATCAGGCACATGAATGCAGAATTGGGGCTATTCATACACAAAGATTTGAAGGATATTGCTAGAATTTTCAGAGGTATGGACATAGAGCTTTTGAATACAAATCAAAACCCATGTGGTCATCAAATAGGCAAACAAAGGTAAGAAACAATGACAACTCTTATAATTGGGATTATAATACAAGAAGTAGTTTTCATTATTGTAGGAATATGGACATGTTCCTAAGAATTGTATTAGGACACACTTTAGTGGTAACTATCAAAGATGGTTAAGTCAAACCACATATTATAGCTGTTCAAAAACTGGTCACATCAATAGATGTTGACCAACTAGGTCAAAGGCACCAAGTTATGAATTTGATAAAGGCAAAGGCAAAGCAGATGTTGAACACATCAGAAATGAGATGAATAAGACATGAAAAAAGAAGGATGATTGCAACACATCAAATGGAGAAGATATCACTTCACCCAATGGGTCAAGTGATTGCACCTTATCAAACTAGGCAATCAAAAGGTATGTGGGGCTAATATTTAAAAGTTATATCATACATTCCAAATGCAGATAGTATTGAAAGAACTACATTAGCATGAATAAAGATGCAAGATGTTTTTATGAATTCAAGATAAATCTTTGAGGTTTTCATGTTGTTGCTGAGTATGAAATATTTCCAATGTGTGCCGAGTGAAGTTAGAAGATGTTGAGCTAGTAGTCTAGCTAGTTGATGCCAAGCTCGTAGTGGTTTCCACATGATGGAAATTTCAATGTATGTCGAGTGAGCCTAAAATTGGTTGATGTCAAGATTACATATGTGTAAGCACTCAACATTAATTGCAAGGTTTTTAAAGGGTATTTTATCAATTTTAGCTTATTTTTCATTATTTCAATTTCAAGAAACAGTAAGCAGAGCACAAGGCAATTTGGAAAATCCATCCAAGTAGTTGAAAAAAGATCTAAGTAGAGACTCTACGTCAGCTTGTCAAATTTCAAAAGGTACTTATCAAGAGCCAAGCTACACAGTTTAAAATTTAGTAAACCCTATATTCTCATTGTGGTGTCTAGTTTGAAGAATGTAGAGGGGAAGGAAGTTTTGAATGTCTAGTTAGTAAGTAATGAGGTCAAACAACCTATTTTCAAATTTATTCATGACATTGCGTATAAGCAAGACCCTTTTGGTGCATTATTGATGATTTTACTGAATGTAATAATGGAGCAAGATGTAAGGAAATGCTATAACTATAAGATTGGTAGAATTGGTGACATGGAGATTAGGGAGGCATATAAAAAACTTTGTGATAATGGTATTTTTAAGAGAGATTTCAAAATCATTGAAAGAAAGGTATTAACACAAGCCCTAGATTTTCCAAATGTATTCAAGATAGTGGATTAGGATAGTGTTTAGCCGAATCCATGATGGTTCATTATGGCTAGATAATGGACCTATTTAAATAACTAAGAGAATAATCCATAGGGTTACTAGTTACCAAACCCTAGATCAGCCTAAGACACTGAGAAGTGATTCTAAGGAAGTGATTGAGAAGAACACTGGAGCTGTCTAGAACAAAAGAGGTATGACAATAGATATAATCACTAATCCTCTTATTAATTTTTTTGTAGGGTTATATCACACAAGTTCTATCAATCCAGTAGATTAAATAGAGTACCCTATATAGCTATGGATGTGGGATATAAGATTGTAAAGAAAGATCATACATATGATCTAGCTGAACTACAATTGCAACAATTGACAGAGAACCTTGGAGCAATTAGGAAAACTAAGAGTGCATAGTGCAAATTTGGTTTATTCTTGATTTGTATATTCTTTTATGTGCAAAAAACATTCCCCTCATTTGGTACTATGGGATAAAAAACCAATAGATTAGTAGCAGTGCAGATTGGTGAGTATATTGAGAAACTAGGAGAGAATTTTGAATCTCTAACATGACAAGCTACTTTGAAGACTTCAAGAAGTCAATGAAGGAAAGATTGAAGATACTAGTATCTTTAGTTGAGAAACACTATAATGATGTATGCTTTCTTGTGGATTGTTGACTATACATTTGTGCAAGCTGCTACACCAAGAGTAAGATGGTTGAGGCTTCTTGGTTATGAAATAAATGTGGATGAGGCCTCTATAGCCATGACAACCTTACTATCCAAAGAGGTAGATAAAAGTGCAAAGGTATTTGGAAACTATGATATGGTAAAGTTCAAAATTGCCATGGAATTGAAGACTGCTTCAGCTTTGAAGAAAAAGGAAAAGATAGTAAAGAAGTTCAAAGCTAAGTTTAAAGAGGGTGTCGAGGAAGAAGAAGAAGAAGATGAAGAGGATAAAGAGGAAGAAGAAACCCAAGAACAATCACCTCTAGCTTTGACACAAGGCATGGGAGAAGATCAAGAAGAAGAGGAGACTGAAGATGTTGAGGGAGAAGAAGCTGAGGAAGCACCTACTCCTGTCGAGCCAAAGAAGAGGAAGACCAAGGCACAACCTATGGCAAGGGTTAAGAAAATTATTAAAACCAAGCCAAGCTAAGTCCACCACACCTACTACAAGAGATAGCACACATGCAACTACACAAAAGGCCAAGGAAAAGGCAAAAAAATTTGAACAAGGAGGTCAAGAGAAAAAGAGACCAAGAAGAAAGTATGTGGCACAAGTAGAGAATGATGAAGAGAAAACAAAATCAAATGACAACATCCAATTTAAGGTGGCAAGTCATAGTCCTCTTTTAGATCTTGATAATTTATGTGAAAATGTTAGAAATAGTGCAGATCTATTAGGATTTGGTCATATTGGTTTTGGTAAATTGGGTAAAGAAGAGAAAAATCAAGTAGAGGAGGCCATATATGCCATGATCGCAAAATTCAAGAAAACTCCACTAGAGATTGCCAAATCAATGCCTAAGAGTCTATATGAAAAAGTTGAGCAAAAATGACACTATTGCCTAAACTTGGAGAAACAAATAAGAGAATCATCTCTACCCAAGTGATGCCAGAATTAACAAAGGCACAAATTGCTAAGGCTATGAAGAAGTATGTAGTTAGGTTTGTACCTAAATACAAAGCCTTCAACATTTTACTAAACAACATTGAGGATGTTTTCAAGAAGACCACTTAGATTTGGAAACTTACTTATGGGTTGACAACAATAAAGGAAGGAGAGGAAGAACCCATTGAAGTAAAGGATGATGACGGAGATGATGACAAAGGTGACATAGTTGGAAGAGGAACAAAAATGCAAGAAGATGACAAGGCAATAGATGAGACTGAGCAACCAAAAGAATAGAGTGTGCAAGACACACAACTGTTGAATGTCATCCCTCCACATGTCACACGTGAGAATATTGAGACAATAATTCTCAAAGATGTTTCTGATCTATTAGCTCAGAACATCAATCCCCTTACTAAAGTTGATTTGAAGAAGATCTTGGATTAGTCTACACTATAGGAAAAACTTTGTGACAATTTTGTTTTGGTCAGTATGAATGAGCTACATAAACTAGTGACTAATGTTGCAGTAGAAAGGGTGAATCCACAAGAACCACCTTCTATCATCCCTCTAGTCACTAATGTACAACCTTTGGTAAAGATACCAAAAGCCATATCAAATAAGGTTGATACAATTGCCAAAATTGATATTGTAGAAAAGAGCACAATGGAAGCACAAGTTGCTACTATAGAAACAAGTCAAGTAGACTTATCTGCACCTACTGTACAAGGACAAGGTGCAAGTTAGGTCATTATGCTAGAAAAGGGCAAGCCTAAAGAGAGTGAGATGAGACCACAACTAAAGGAGAAAACTACCATACAAGCCCTGGTAACCTTACTAGTATCTAGCACTCCATCAAGTCATACTCTTTAGAAGCCGAACATAGAAGCTACTCCATTACAGATCTCAGTAATGAAACCTAGTTCATCAAAGGTTGAAGAAGTAATTCAATATGGAGATGTGAACCTTGATGAAGAGATAATTTTACCAAAATTTGATTTTGATACCATGACAATAGAGAAAATGAGAATATTACAGTAGGCCCTAGTAAGGAAAAAGCATCAAGAAATACTTAGAAGGGAGCACAGGTAGAAGTAGGCACTTCATGACATCAAAGACATCCTTTTAGATGCATTTAGTCTTCCAACTCTAGATAAGACCAAGCCACTAATGGATAAACTAACATATATAGTGGAGAAGGTCAATAAAAATGAGGACCTCGATACAAATGCCAAATTACTTGAATGGTCAAAAGAAGTTCCAAAACAAAGTAAATGAGAAAATATCTAGTGATATAGCACTAACTCAAGTTGCATTGGAAACTAAGTTTGAGGATGTGAAGTTGAGAACATATTCTCATTGTACACAAAATTATGAAATCCAACACTCTTCACCTAAGAGACTAGAAGTCACATTCTGAGTCTAGAGAGCCAAATTTCTACATTAGGTGCAAAACTACTAACGAATCACACTCAGAGTGAGAAGCATTTTAGGACATTGCTTCAAACATAGAGTCAGTTAGTTGTATTGATAGCAGATGAGGCCAAAGTAAGGGCTAAACTGACTAGCATTCAAGAAACCCTCATCCCCCATATGGAAATATTAATGTACAAGGAGCTAGGCTATGCTAAAAGCCTACTAAAGAAAGACCTCAATCTTTCTACCTTAGATGGTCTAGTTTGTCTTGTTGCTGAGCTTGTAATCCAAATCAATTCATTGGATGTAGCATGTGAGAACTGGGATGCAACTCTTAAAATGATATTGGATGTCCACACATGTTTTCTAGACAAACTCACAATCAGTGTATAGCCCATTGACATAAGTGTCAAAAAGGGGGAGATATATATTTTTGGGGGAGAATAAAATAAGAGAATTGGAGATATATATTACTTTTGGGAGAATAAGAGAATACAAGGAAGTATCAGATGAAAGGGTATCAACAAAACATCGCATTGAAGTCATTTAGTATATCAACAAAGACACATTTACTCAACAAAGTACCCAATTTTGGATACATAATAGACATATCAACTCAAGGGGAGTTATCAAATTTTGAGGTATCTAAGTTATTGCAAAATTTTAGAATTTTCAAGTTTTGTATATAAGCCTAGTTGAGATATATTATGCTCGTAAGAGTAAGGATGATAATGTATACTCAAGTGTTTTTGACACTCATGTCAAAGGGGGAGATTTTTGATCTCAGATTAGTTTTGATAAGTGAGTGTCAACACACCTAAGTTACTTACTTAGTTCATGCTAAAAAAGTAACATATGCTGAGCAAATCATAGACCAAGATGAGTCATAGTGAGTGACAAGCCACTCATGTGCTGAGTCACTCAAGTGTCAAGCAAATAGTATATGTCGAGTGACACAGGAGCTGAGTAAATAGTGGATGTTGAGAAATGCAGGTGACGAGTCACAAAAAAAAGATTAGCACATGGCAAGCATTAGAGACTTCAAATGCCGAATGACATAGTTTTGACATATTTGTTTGTAATGGCACAAACAAATTTATGTAAACCATTCTTGAGCCAACTTAATGAATTTTGATATTTTGGAGATAAGGATGAATCTCAAGTTGGATTCCCTATGAAATACATGCATCCAATCAGAAAATAGGAAGGATTAGGTGACAAATTGGATGGATCTTAGTCGTAGATTCATACCTAACCCTAAGTCACTAATTCTTCTTAAGGAGGAAGAAATCCTAAACTCTCTATTAATGAGTGTGTAAGGAATTGAAGGAGCAAAGAGAGAAGTCTATATGTGCAAATAGAGCATTCATGGTGGCTTAGAAGTTATGAAGTGAGATTGAATTGAAGAATCAGTTAGAACAGAATAGAGGATAGAGAAAACTATATAGCATAGGGACATTTGATCAAGAAGGATAAAGAAGACAAATGTTTAGAGGTGATATGTTATCAAAAAAACAAGTACTAACTGCAAGATCAAATTTGAGACATTCTAATAGGTGATTTCAGTCAAAATCTCTTACTAGAGTAGTCCTAACAAGCTGTATGAAATCCTTTAACAAAGTGCTTGCTTAATTGTGAGTTAAAGTCCTTTGACAAGGCACACTTCTAATAGGGTGTTGAAATCCTCTAACAAGGTGAGACCTAACAGTCTTTGTAAGCCTTTAAAAGGGTAGACCTTTCATAGGGTAAATCATGACACATGATCAAAATATTGTAACCTTCATTGGATATACTTTATTACTACAGTAGTGAAGATTTGTGAGTGTCATCCCTACCCTAGTTTTACCTTCTCACTTGGAGGGTTTCTAGGTAATCATATCTGGTGTTATGTGTGTGAATGCTTACATGTTTACATGATTTAGATGTATATGGTTTGCATGTTATTTCAGTTTACTCATTGAAAGTCTAAGATAGATGTGTGGTGAAAGTTTTATTGGTCCAAGTTTAAACTACTGATTCATCCCCCCACTCCCCCCACCACCAAAAGTCTACCTTTCCTATTGTATTTCCAACATAACATAGCCATCCTAGGGAGAAAAGACATGTTTACCCTTATATTTATTTACCGAAGCATTAACAAGCTCAATAATTGATCTCTCTAATCCTTCCAGAAATTGAAGGATTGGAGATGATGTTTTTCTAAAAATTCTCTTGTTTCTTTCCCACCAAATTGCTCATGCTATAGATGCAAGTATGGACTTCCAAAGACATGAAAACATTGATTCATAATATAAGATTTGCCATGCTTGGAATATATCCCACATAGTGTTATGTAATGGCATATGGAAATTAAGCTTATTAAGACATTAATTAAATTTGATTAGACTCAAAGACCTCCCATATAAGAGGCTCACAATTTATCATTGTGTTGTAGACTCTTGCCTATATTTTGAATTATATTACATATTATAATACAATTGCATTAATTTCAAATCATTTATGTATTTATTAAATCATGTGCTACTATAATTTCTACTATTTAAACATGGTCAAAAGCGGCTTAGTTTCTCCAAAAAAGTTGTGAAGGAAGAAATAATAATTGTTCTTGGATGGGTGATTTTCTTAGTAAAAAATGAGCCTAGATACGAGTTATAAATATGATTTCATTTTTAATACTTTCCAATTCAGTACAAACTAAAATTAAATTAAATGATCATTTGATTATGATTTATGTTTGTGTAGTCTTCAAACAACTTAGTTGATAAAATAATACTTTCAATTATTCACACAAACACAATGTTCAAGCACGTATTTGTGCAAAAATCATCAACCAAATAGTAGTATAGAAAATTAACTAGATTTAATTCATTATTATTTTTGAAATATTTTGTATTTATACTTTGATAAAGTTAATAGTTTTTAAATGGAATTTTAAAAATTAATTAATTAATTAATTGATCGTGACACACTACGTAACATACTACTAAGTTATTGAATGATTGTTATTTAAAGTCCGCCTGCCATGCTTGATAAAAGCGCGGTGTGTCATATTATGTCGTAGATAATTCATTCAAGTCTAAATTGTAGTAATCTGATTCAACATTAGGAAAACACGTGAAATGACTGATCTGCTTATTCCAATGCTGAATGCGGCGTGCCATGCTTGATTATCTCGTACATTATTCATTCAAGTCTAAATTGTAGCAATGTGATTCAACAGAGGAAAGCACGTGAAAGAAAACTTACAGATTTGATATATTGAATATACATTTAAAGCTGAAAATTCAAAGCGGAAAAAACATGACTTGGTACACGTGCCTTACCATTGTTCACAATTCATTCTTGATTTTATCCAGAGACTTAGTCTATATATATGCATTATATCATCATAGTTTTCATCGAGCTAAGATATTTGAGAGATGGAGATGTCTACAATTCTGGTAGGAGCTGCCACAGCCATAGTTGTTATTGTGGCAACAATTCTGCTGAAACAAAATAGGAGCCCTCTTCCTCCAAGCCCCACAGCTCTTCCTATAATTGGCCACTTTCATCTTCTCATAGATAAAATCAAGCCAGTCCATCAGATTCTTAGTTCGCTCTCAAAAACATATGGACCCATTATGCATCTCAAATTTGGTAGCTCCCCTGTTTTAGTGGTAAGTAATTCTGCTTTAGCCAAAGAATGTCTTACGGTGAATGATAGAAATTTTGCATCTCGCCCTCAGCTTGTGCAAGGCAAGTATTTGGGGTACGAGTATCATAATATGGGTTGGGCTCCTTATGGCGCCTATTGGAGAAACGCTAGAAAAATATGTGTTCTTGAGCTCTTGTCTACCAAAAGAATCCAATCGTTCGGACCCAAGAGAATTCAAGAAATCAGGAAATCAGTGAATTCTGTACTTGAGCAGGCAGAGTCGAAGGGGATTGTGAACATGCGAAGTGTTCTTTCTAAATTGACTTTTAAAGTTCTGATGAGTATGATTATAAATGAGAGGCATTTTGGTGAGGAATCAGGGCTTTCGGAAGATGTGGTGACCCATCTGATTGAAGAATCATTTATTCTTCATGGCGTAGTTGATATTGGAGATTATATTCCCTGGTTGAAGAGGTTTGATTTGCAAGGGAGTGTTAAGGCTATGAAGAAGGTAACTGAGAAATTAGATTTGTATATGCAAAGGATTGTGGAGCAGCACAGAGAGAACAGATTAGAAGTCGGGTCAGAGACGGAAGACTTCATTGATGTACTCATCTCTCAGTCGGAAGAGAATGGCGAGGCAATTCATGATAAAGATGCATTTATCAAGGCAACTGCTGTTGTAAGTGATTCTAGCGACTTTGATTGTTTATTATATATATATTTCTCTTATAAGTTATTATGTATCTGGTCGAGAGCAAGGGGCTACGAAGTACTAACATAGTTTGAACTCAGTTTTTGAAGTTATAGCAGGTGCACCTAATGACCCTTGATAAATTGGTCAAAAGGATAATTACAAGAGCTTTTTGTTTCATCTTTCTTGTGTTGAAATATGATTAGGTTGATTAGTCTGAAAGATGTTACCTTTTATTAATACACAGTATGTGTTATGGCATCTATATCCAAAATAACACTTGAATATAGTCTAGATGTTATGTGTAAGTTTTGGTTTTATTTCATTTTCTTATTATTATATTCTTGGCATTGTAGATTATGTTTAGTGCAGGGTCTGATACATCATCGATTGCTATCGAGTGGGCATTGTCATTGTTATTAGAACATCCCCATGTAATGAGGAAGGCACAAGAGGAGATTGATTCTAAAGTTGGACGGGACAGAGTAGTGGAGGAGTCAGATATACCCAAGTTAACATACCTGCAAGCAATAGTGAAAGAGACTCTACGCCTTCATCCATCTGCGCCTTTGATGATGCCCCACAAGTCTATGGAGGCTTGCACAGTGGGGGGCTTTCATATTCCTGCGGGAACAATGCTAATGGTAAATACATGGGCCATTCATAGGGACCCAAAGTTATGGAATAAACCACTTGATTTCATTCCAGAGCGTTTTATGGAGAAAGGGATAGAGATGGACAACGTACAAGTGAGAGGGATTGAGTATGAGATGCTTCCATTTGGGGGAGGCAGAAGAGGGTGTCCTGGTACTGTTTTAGCAATGAGCATGGTGCAAACAGCTCTTGCAAGTTTGTTGCAGAGCTATGATTGGTTTGTTCCAGATGGAACAATCCTTGACATGCGTGAAAAAGTTGGCATGACAACACCAAGGGTAGTGCCACTGGAGGCTCTCGTCAAGCCCCGTCTTCCTCACCATCTCTATCAAAAGAAGATCTAGTTTCAAATAGTTGAACTCCTTTGTTTTTTTTTTATTAATACACAATACACTATCATACTAGTATGAATGTGAGCACAAATAATTAGTCTATTGTAGCTTAATGTTAATGATTTGGTGCAAGAGCACCCACAAGTTATTTAGTTTGATGGACTAGGCATGTGTAGGAGTTTATCTTTGATGTAATAAGGGTACTTGGACAATAATAGAATGTTATTCAATCAATTTGTAAGGCTTCTTAGCCAAACTGTTCTACATAGTTAGGACATAGTTGGTTAAAGTATGGTCAATGACATCAAATGTAATAAAACAATTCCAAGCCTTATTTGTTATATTGGAAAGGTTATAGGGTCATATAAAGTCATTATTTAGGAAAATAATTAAATTTAACAAAAAATATTAACATTTTAGAGGTAGTACAAGAGAGGCTACGTTAACATTATGAAAGGCCTCAGAATATGTGTGATAAGCAGAAGATTAAACTTGCCCTTGAGTCCAAAAATAAAAGAAATGCACTTAGCTCCAACATCGAGTTCTAACTATTATGATCAATTTCCAAGCTCCCCAGAAGAGAGGAGTCTGGTAAAAAATAGCAATATGATGGTCTATGCATAATATTATAACACCTTGGTCTTACAAAGAGCTCTTGAAATTGTGATCACTATAGTTGAGGTATGTGCAACACATTGATTCAAATCATTCTTTTGCTCTTTGCTAGTTAAAATATTCCCCAGATTCTTGGTCCCATTCGACGGTAGAGTCCAACAAATTTCAAGTATAGTGATAAATTAACTTACACACAGGTTGAAATGTTTTGCATGGTGATTCTCAATGTAAATTCAATGCACAGGTAGATATATTGCTATACCTAGGTGAAGGAAATATAAATCCAGAGTTTGAACTTTTGAATCCAACAAAACTAGTATTTGAAATAATGATGCTACTTCATCGGTAGGTGTTGACTTGACTCCATGTGGTTGTCCAAAGCTAAAATATTTGTCCACATTTCGTAATTGATGAAACATAGGTATTCAAAATATCATTGTTATTATAAACTTTCAATTTTTAAATATTTAAAAGTTAGTAAAGACCAAAGAAACAAAATTCACAAAGGAATTAGAAAGATGGGAAGATGGGGATTAATTAGTGGTTCTATCCAAGCATTAGTTATTTAAACTAAATGAGTCCTCATAGAGTCTATTTAATCTAAAAAGTTTTACGAATAATGGGTTCTCTTTTTTCTGCTAAGTCCTAAGGCTATGGAGGGAAGACTACATGTGTATCTAGTATAACATAAGGGGATAGGGGAATTTGTTTTATGTTATGTTTTTGGCAATTTCGATTGTAATAATAGGATACAACTAATCTCGTGGTCATTTTTTTTACCTAGAAATAAGGATGAGTCTATATTGTAGATCATATGGTTTGTATATTCATTTTTCTAGATTAGAATGAACCATGTATGGTTATCTTTTTCATATTTCTAAATATCTCCTTCCATTATTATCAAGGTTGTGTTGTATGTAATCATGTAGTTCACATATTCACAACTTGCAGAATAGGATGCCCAATTTCTCTCATTTTCTCTATAATGTAAAAGATTGAATAGGTAGTCTTGTGACTATTTACTTGTCTTTCTCTATATTTAAAGTTGATAAACCTAGAAATCACATTCATTTTATGTTTATGGATGAATGCCAGTAAACCTTTGTGTCTTATGGTAAAAGGCATATTCAGTTATTTAATTCACTGTAAACATTTTTATGAGGGAGTTGTATCTCACAATTCAAAGTAGAGTTATCAATCAATGATAACTCATCCAACTGTTGGTAGCATTTGTGCCTTCATTCAGACATTTGGAATCATTAGTTTACTTTTTTTTAAAGGAAAAATTTGATTACCAACAACAGGTATCATGATCTCTAACATATTTTGGGACATCAAATTAATGTATACATTAATTATCATGAGCTCTGACACATTCTAGGACAATAATTTACTATAATTTGACATGATAATAGATCAAGAACTCAAGAACAACAACTTTAGTATCATGATTTCTGACACATTTTGGGACAACTGAATGTAGTCTATTGTGATATTTTTCATTATTTGATGTCTGACACACTTCGAGACAACAATTGGATGTAGCCTATCAGATAATTGTCATGATCTATATCATCACAAGTATCATGATCTCTGAAACTTTAGGACAACAACTTAATGTAGTCTATCATGATACATTTGTTATCATGATTTCCAACACTTAGGGGTAAAAACTCAATGTAGTCTATTATGATAACAATCAAGCCATTGATAAGTCCATCACTTTACGATAGCAACCTCACACATAGATCAATGAAAGATCATCACCTTTAGTACGATAATCCATATATGCAAAATAGTAACTCACATGATGTCCTCCATGAACCATGTTAGAGGGTGGATCTACCATAGCTGCTCCTAGAGGGTGGAACAAGGCTTTTCACCTCAACCTTCTCTCTTACAAAGAAGAATTCAATACAAAAAATTTCACCTAGAAATTTTCATGGAGAAGAAGTCATTAATAAGGAATTTTACTTGAAATTCTTGCTCCAAAGAAAGATCCAGGGAAGTCAAATCCTTAAGCTTCTCTCTCAAAATTTCTCTTCATTCAAGGATGTATGTTATAACCTATTAGACTCCCTCTAAATTAGATAGTAATCTTTTGACTTTTTGGTGACAAGTCGTCACTTCCTCATGATGAAATAGGATAGGCCCATCAAACAGGGCTGAAATTGACCCCTGCAAGCAATAGTGGAAGAGACTCTATGCCTTCATCCACCTACACCTTTAATCATGTCGCACAAGTCTATGGAGGCTTGCATAGTGGGTGGCTTTCATATTCCTACAAGAAAAATGTTGATGGTAAATACATGGGTGATTCATAGGGACCCAAAGTTATGGAATAAACCACTTGCTTTCATACCAAAGCGTTTTATGGAGAAAGGAATAGAGATGGACAATGTACAAGTGAGAGGGATTGAGTATAGATGCTTCCATTTGGGGGGAGGGGGGACAGAAGAGGTTGCCTAGGTATTGTTTTAGCAATGAACATGGTGCAAACAATTCTTGCAAGTTTTTTGCTGAGCTATGATTCGTTTGTTTCAAATGGTACACTTATTGACATGCATGAAGGAGTTGGCATGACAACACCAAGGGCAGTGCCATTGGAGGTTCTTTTCAAGTCTCATCTTCCCCATCATCTCTATCAAAAGAAGATCCAGCTTCAAATAGTTAAACTCCAACTCAGTTTTTTTTCATTATCTTTTGATTGTTGAATATGCAATACACTATCATACTAGTATGAATGTGAGCACAAATAATTAGTCTATTATAGCTTAATTTTAATGATTTGATGCAAGGTAGGCATGAGTAGGAGTTTTTCTTTGATGTAATAAGAGCACTTGGACCATAATAAAATGTTATTCAATCAATTTGTAAGGCTTCTTAGCCAAACTGTTCAACATACATAGTTAGCACATAGTTGGTTAAACTGTGGTCAATGACACCAAACATAAAAAAAAGTTTGTAAGCCTTATTTGTTATATTGGAAAGGTTATAGAGTCATATGAAGTCATTATTTAGGTAAATAATTAAATTTAACAAAAAATTTAACATTTTAGAGGTAGCATATGAGAGGCTATGGACTATGTTAACATTATGAAAGGCCTCAGAATATCTTTGATAAGTAGATGATTAAACTCACCCTTGAGTCCAAAATAAATGCACTTAGCTCCAACATCGAGTTCTAACTATTATGATCAATTTCCAAGTTCCCGAGAAGAGAGGATTATGGTGAAAAATAGCAATATGATGGTCTATGCATAATATTGTAGCACCGTGGTCTTATAAAGAGCTCTAGAAATTGTGATCACTATAGTTGACGTATGTGGAGCACATTGATTCAAATCATTCTTTTTCTATTTTCCAGTTGGAATATGCCCTAGATTCTTGGTCCCATTTGGTGGTAGAGTCCAACAAATTTCAAGTATAGTGATAAATTAAACTTATTCAGGTTGAAATGTTTTGCATGGTGATTATCAACATACAAGCCTCATCAATGCGTAGGTAGATATATCGTTGTACCCAGGTGAAGGAAATATAAATCCGGAGTTTGAACTTTTGAATCCAACAGAACTAGTATTTGATATAATGATGCTACTTCATTGTTAGGCATTGACTTGACTCCATGTGGCGGCCCAAAGCTAAAACATTGGTCCACGTTTCATAATTGATGAAACATAGGTATTCAAACTATCAGTGTTATTATAAACTTTCAATTTTTAATGTTAGTAAAGACCAAAGAAAAAAAAATCATGGAGGAATTAGAAATATGGGAAGATGGGGATTAATTTGTGATTCTATCCAAGGATTAGTTATTTAAACCAAATGACTCCTTGTAGAATCTATTTAATCTAAAAATTTTTAGAGAGAAGGGGTTCTTCTTTCTTCTTTTTTTGCTAAGTCTTGTGGCTATGGAGGGAAGAATACATTTGTATCTAGTATACCATAAGGGAATAGGGAAACTTGTTTTATGTTATGTTTTTTACAATTTTGATTGTCATAACAGGATACAACTAATATTGTCATCATTTGTTTTACCTAGAAATAAGGATGACTCTATATTGCAGATCATATGCTCTATATGTTCTTTTTTCTAGATTAGGATGAATCATATGGTTATCTTTTTCATATTTCTGAATATCCCCTTCCATTATTATCAAGGTTGTGTTGTATGTAATCATGCGGTGCACATATTTACAACTTGTAGAATAACATGCTTTATTTTTCTCTTTTCCATTGTAATGTAAATGACTGAATAAGAAGTCCTGTGACTATTTACTCATCTTTCTCTCTATTTAAAGTTGATAAACCTACTAGAAATCACATTCATTTTATATTTGAGGATGAATGTTAGTAAACCTTCGTGTCTTCTAGTAAAAGACATATTTAGTTATTTAATTCATTGTAAATCTTACTATGAGGGAGTTGTACCTCACAATTCAGAGGAGATAATCAATCAATGATAACTCATCCAACTATTGGTAGCATTTGTGTCTTTGTTTAGGTATTTTGAGTCATTTTGAGACAATAATTTACTGTAATTTTTCATGATAATAGATCAAGAACTCAAGAATAACAACTTCAGTATCAAGATTTTTGACACATTCTCGGACAACTTAATGTAGTCTATTATGATATGTTTCATTATTTGATCTTTGACACACTTCAAGATAGCAACTAAATGTAGTCTACTACACTACTACATTTGGGCCCAAATTTTGATGATGGGTCATTGCAATTATGATAGTAAATCGTCACCCAACTGACATCAGTCAAAATTGGCTCCCATC
The DNA here is from genome assembly GCA_028749045.1 of Cupressus sempervirens. Taxonomy (NCBI): domain Eukaryota; kingdom Viridiplantae; phylum Streptophyta; class Pinopsida; order Cupressales; family Cupressaceae; genus Cupressus; species Cupressus sempervirens. Next base: position 105,910,504 of record CM053793.1, on the reverse strand, counting down.
GGATGGGTGTCAGATTTTTGCTATTGCAAGTTATGATGATAAGGGCTACCATTGCAATTGTGATGAACACATATGTCATAAATTGGACTATAGTTGTGGAAAACCATTCAATTTCACTATAAGCATTGTGATGAAAATCTGTCCAATACACTATCACAATTATGACGTCTGTGTGACATAAATGCTATGGATCCAACAACAAGCTATCAGAAACCTTTGTTGCAATGAGGGTGGGCATGTGGTAGGAATGCTATGGGATTGATGGCTAGCCATCACAATTACGACATCATGCTATATTAATAAAAAAAGAATTTGGTAGCAAACGTTGAATAAGTAGAATTTGTTGAAATCGGTCATAGGGTACCCTATGACCCCTTTCAACCCTTTCAACCCTTTAATGACAAGATATGAGCTCCTAGGGGTCCTAGGAATCATAGTGACATGTGTTGTCATGAGATGGGTCGAAAGGGGTTATAAGATACACTATGACCCCTTTCGACTGATTAGAATATATATAAAATATGTCCCTAGGCATCACAGGGAGATATGTTATCATATTATGAATCATAAGGGTTCATAACTAGTACGATGATCTATTACTATCTATTAAGACCCCTTAATATGCATTAGGACCAATTATAACTTATTAATACCCCTTAAACCACCTCAATGGACTTATGATATACACTAAGGGGTTATAATATGTATTAATGAGTCCTAATGTTATCTAAGTGATCCTATGATACATTATGGTCCATTAGGACCCCTTATGACCTATTCATACATATGAGAATCAATTTCAACCCCTTAGAAAACATATACCATCAAAAGGCGCTATATTAAAATAGTGTGATCGCTCTATAGTGCGTACGTGCTACGCAATCAACTACATTTTAGTAGTGTGATCACACTATTGAGCGATCACACTTTTAAAATGCATTGGAATTCGCCAAACCTAAGGCTTGGATTTTCCTTGGAGATCCAACCCAAAGGTTTGGTAGTCTCAAACATGCCTGAGACATGTTAATTAATAAGCATTCCAAAAATGCTTTTTTTTCCTCTGTGCACCCCATCAGTATTCACCGTGGTTCAATATTAATAAAATTAGGTAACTTAATATTTTATGTCTTTCTGAGATATTTAACCATATGATTTATTTTAAATTTAGATGATTTTTAGCCTTTCAACTATAATTTATTTTGAATGTATGTCCATTTTCTCTATAAAACCAACATATAGTATTTGGGGGTTAGATTTTAGGTCGTTGATCAAATTTTGTGACCAATTAATTTTTTGTAAAATAGACTCCATTATACACACTTTAAAAAAAAAGATTTGATTTATTTCAAGGGGTGCAAAGAGAGATTTAATGTCTTGGAGATGTGCCCACTTACAAAATTCAAAAAAAAAAATCATTAAAAAATTACACAAAAATATAGGATAAACCACAGTGTTAGATAACTTTTGTTAACTTTACACTAGAGCGATTAAGTAATTTCAAAAAAAAGTTAGAGTTTTAGGGGGGTCACACTTGTCAGTTTGTATTTTTACTAAAAATGAGTACCACTTTCTATGGCCTCAAATTTTGAGGGGATTAAACTCCACCGATTTAAAACAAAAACTAGTAGTTTAAAAACTAGATTTTAAGGACTCTGAATTTTGTTTTTATTGTATTTTAAAATATTGAGTGTAACTCTCTTCAAATTCTCATTGATGTGCAAAAATTATTGATTTAAAAAAATAGGTGGAATCTTAGACCCCCCCTTTTGGTACCACAACTTGGTGCATACAACTAGGACAACAACTTAATATAGTCCATCAAGATAATAGGTCAAGCCATTGTTTAGATCATGACCTTATAATAGTGACCTTTCAACACAAACATTAATGGAAGATCATCACTTCTTATGATGTTTTCCAATAGAATCATGTAGAAACTCACATGATATCCACCATAGCTACTCCTAGAGGGTGGATCAAATTTCATTTACCTTAAACTTATCACTTTTAGAGAAGAATGTATTAAAAATAATTTCACCTCAAACTTTTCTTTCGTAAAGAAGAACTCATTAACAAGGAATTGCACCTCAAAATTCTACCTTTGAACAAACATTTTGGGAAGTCATAACCTCTAGATGCTTCCTTCAAAGGTCTCTTTATCCAAGCATGCCTAAGATAAACTATTGGAATCCCTCTGAATATGATATCAATCTTTCAACTTTCTAGTGACAAGTCATCACTTCCACATGATGTACATAAGGGTAGTGGTGCAAGAGCACCTAGGTAAGGCTATCTACCAACATAGATTTCCTCAATTGATTTTTGGCTTGTAGTGGCCTTAGCCAATCCATTAGGATAATAAAGGGATTAGTGAGTCCTAATGTGTTTCTTTTCCATAAGAGGTCAATCTGGGTCCTTAGAACTATGCAATATTACTTTATTGCCCAAAGTTGCTAGGTGAAATGCAAATATTGTCATTTTTGCTAAAAGTGATTTTTGTGCATTTGGAGGGCTAGATTGGGAAAGGAAAAGGTAGAATGTTTTTTTTATGTGCTAGATGACATAGTCAAACAATTCTAAGAGTTTTAGGAGGCTTTGACCAAGCCTAGTCCATAGAGACAAAATGTTGTCAAGTTGCATGACAACTTTGCAAAAATTGTCATGACAAATTTTGTTGCAAAAAAAAAAGAGAAACTTCAATCAAATAGTTGTATAACCACCTCAAATTAGTTGGATCATGTGGAATGGGTCTTCTTAAGGCCTCCCTTGACCTTGAACAAGGGTCAGATGACATTGTGAAAGGTTTTTGAGTAATGAGCAAGCACATCTTATTGTTATTTTGTTCATAATGCAATATTTTTGCTTCTTAAAGCTATTAGCTAGATTGATTTCCATACTATACTTTGATCATGTGTTGGTAGATGTTATTAGATATTTTTTGTATGATTAGTAGGTCGTTGAACCCATTTCATTTCCTTTTTGTAAATATTTTGGGTTTTGCTTAATTGTTGTCCTGAACTAGGTAGTTTGTGAAAATGGAGTCTTAATTCACCTTTCCACTATGGAAATGGTACAATATTTTGGAATCTATGAGAAGACCTATAGGCTTGCAAGTGTGTGGGACCTAGAAAGAAAGTTTCATTGATGCCCTAGATAAGCCAAGTGAGCAGGGTTAGGGATCATAGAGTTTGCAACAACAAATGAGGGGATTGAATGTAATGAAGGCTTTAGTCCAAGTGGATAGGGAGAAGGACACGATAGTGGAGAATACATATGCTAAAGGAGACCACTTGGTGACATGTTATAGTGTGGATTTGAACAAACCCTAGGGATTTTTATCAGCCAATTAGCAAACCCTTATTTTAGGCTTAAAATTAGCATTCCATTGGATAAACTAGATGAGGAATTGAGACTAGGTGAATCTTAAAGGTCTCCCAAAAGGGTATTCTGATATGAAGTTATTTTTCCACCTCTTTGAGAATTTTTTTGAGTTAAGTGGGAAAAAAAGAGTTTGGAGACCTAATTCCTTGTAGACCTTTTAGGCCTAAATTGGAGTAGTTTCTTGAAATTAGCATAGATTTCAATGGATTTTTGATGGGTGAGTGTTGTAATAGCCTCAAAACCATAGGGACAATCCCCCCCTTTAATGTTAAGTAGATTATAGCCATATGTGGGTATTTGGTATAGGTGAGCCATTAGAGCATCTAAGGAGCATTGCTAGAATGAAGTTAGGTTCTACATTGGTGTGGACAAGTTGAAAGTGGAAAGGAATGGAATTGGGATCCTTCCATGTTAGGTTTAGTGCAAGAACCCTACTAGGATAGAGAAGGTTCCTAGAGAGAATCCTAGTAGAAGTTAGGGTTAAGGAGCAAGACTTGTCCTTACATTAGAGTGCTATTAGAGCCCCAAAAGAGTTGGGATTGTGGATAGATGTTTTAGACTACAAAGGAGTAAGTAGGTGAAAAAAGCATGGTGACTAATGTTATCCAAGGAGGTGGGTGAGAAAAAAGAGAAAATAGGATCCTTGAAAAAGTCCTAGAAGAAATGAAGACTAAGCTAGAAGAAGTTGTGGAAGTAGCTAGGAATAAAGATGAAGAAGGTGGAAGTAGTGAAAAAGGAAAGGAAAAGGTTGACATGAGGAGGAAATCATACCTAAACTAGACCTGTCATTGAATGAGGAGCCATTCTTGAAGGCCATCAAAGCACTAGGAGGAATTCCATTGTTTAATAGAAATATGGACACTGATATAGTGATGGAATGGTTTGTGGGGATGGAGAACCATTTTGAATGTGAAGGTGTCACAGAGGCACAAAAAGTGAAGGTTGGAAAATCAAGACCCAAGGGACTAACATTGACATGGTGTAAGTACTTGTAGGATGAAAGGGTCAACATGGGCAAGAATCCTATAGCTAACTGGAATGCTATGGTGACCATAATGAAAGAGAACTACCCACCAAAGGATTATGAGGTACAATTGCATAGAAAGAGGCAAGGCTTGGAGAAGAAAGACTTGGATGTGGCCTCTTACATAGAGGAATTTCATAAACTATGTTTAAGATCCAAAATATAGGAAGATGAACTTGTTAAGGTAGCAAGATACTTGGGTGGACTTAAATGGAGTATCCAAGAGGATCTAAGCCTATGGACCCCTACCAATGTTTAGAAGTGTCATCAATTGGAACTCAAGTTGGAAGATCAAATAGAGTTTGATGTAAACTGGTTATTAGGCCAAATTGGAAGGAACATTTAATTTTTTTGAGATTGTTACAAAACATTTACATGACATGGATAATAGATCCCTATGCTATGTGTTCAATGATCAAGATGAAGAGGAAAAACATGGAATCATCTAGAAAACTAATTATGAAACACTTTAAATAGTGATGAGCTTAACCTAGATTGTAAGCATACAAAGTAAGAGTAAGGGTAGAGAGGTGTATGCATGCAAATAAGAAGTAATATGCAAGAGAAAGATTGAGAACATATCAGAAGTTAGTGAAGGGTTCTATTATCATCTAATAGATCAAGTGACCTAGTCATGTCAGTGAAGTGAAAGGGAGAGACAAGTTTAATAGATCAAAGGGGAGGATCAGTTAGCAAGGAGAAGATTCAAAATTATCTTACAAAAAAAACTAAGAGTCAAGTACTAAATTAGTTTTAACTAACTTGAATTAGGATAAATATCTTAATAGAGTAGTCTTAATAAATCTTTGTCAATATCCTAATAGAGTCCTTACTTTATTGTAAATGTTAAATCCTCTAACAAGGTGAGACCTAGCAGTCTCTTAAGCCTTTAACATGGTAGACTCCTCATGGGGCAGATCATATCTTTTGATAAAACATTGTAACATTAATTGGTTAACTTTATTACTATAGTAGTGTAGATTTGTGGGTGCTATCCCCACCCTAGTTTTACCTTCATCTTGGAGGGTTTCTAGGTAACAAATATTGTGTTATGTGTTTTTATTTTAATTCATGTGATTGATTAGATTTATATGTTACAATAGATATACATTATAGGTTTTACAAGAACAAGTTATTGATAGATGTGAATGAATTGGTGAAAAGTTTAAAATGTTAAAGATTTTGACTCACCCCCCTCTCAGTATCTTATTTATCCTATTTATTACTTTATCAATCAACAATTAGTAGTAGAGCATTGGTTCTCTAAGAGAAGATTAATAGCTTGGAGATTAGATCTTGGAGATGGAGGCATTCAAATTGGACAAGGTTATTAACAATTAGGTGATTGATATCCAACTCATGCTATAGAAACTTGAGAAGGCAAGACAAGATCTAAAGGATTCCCTTAAAAAGAGAAAGGATATTTCCATCGAGATAAAAAAAATTTCCTATGAAGAATTGAATCACAAGGATGTGGAAATTGCAAATCTCAAATCATAGAATGATATATTGAAGAATGGAGTGAAAAATGAGAAGGAATCTATGAAGAGATTCAACAAACCAAAGGAGGCAATGAAGTACTTTGAAGAACTTATGATGTCATCAATATGTTCTAATGGGTTAGGACATTCATACACTAAGAAAGGAGAATCATCCAGGAATGGAGAACTAAGGAATGCAAAGACAAAGGACAAACCAACATGCTAACACTATGGAAAACATGGTCAAACTACAAATATCTATTAAAGAAAACATGATATACAAAATTCTAAACCTAATTTTATTGGTTGCTATTTTTATTGCAAGAAACAAGGACATCAAATACATGAGTGTAGGTCAAGACTAAGGAATACATCTACTACACCTAGATTTGAAGGATACTGCTATAACTATTAGAAGTATAGACATAGAGCATATGGATGTAGATCAGACACAAAACTCTACTAGATAAATCAGATAAAGAATTATGCACCTAACAATGTGTTAGAAGTAATAGTTCACCAATATAGCTAAGAGGGGGGGGGGGGGGGGGGGGGGGTATGGATCAATTATGTATCAATCTTAAAAAATTCTTACTTTATCAAAAAAAGTAAACAACAATCATAAATAAATGCACATACACAAATACACCAAATATGTTGACTAGGGAAACCCTTGATTAGAGAGAAAACCCCGGTGGGAATGGTGCCCACAGAATAATGTACTAATCTAAATATTCCTTGTTAGAGGATAAACCTTGTTAGGAGTTTGTTACAATACTTAGTACAAAGAGTCCTTATTAAGAGATTCCAACCCTATTAGGAGTTGTAGAAGGCAACTGAACCCACTATCCAAATAGCTTTAGGATTAGATCAACGAACCCACTATCCAATTGACCTCAGTACTATTCCTTTTAGAATAATAGATGTGGAACAATCTCTTTTCTCTTCCTCTATCCAGTACACCAGACTTCTTCACCTTCAGATCATGCAAACAAATCTAGAACTCATCAGCAATGCTTAAGGTCACTTAGATGCATTAGTAGATTACTCTACTCTTCTACTTCACAATTTGCAAGTCTTCTCTACTTCTTGATCACAATGATGGTCACTAGAAATCAAAAAAACATATTTTCCTTTATACCATGCTCAATCATTAATTTTTTAAGTCAGCTCCATATTTAATTAAGTAAAATACACATTTAATTAATGTTGTCGGCTCATAATTTTTCCCAAACTTCCACTCGTGCAACTTTTGCACCTACACACTTGATGACATCATCAGTTGTTAGTGTAATTCATCCAGTTAATTGTGCAACCCTTAATTCCAAACACAATGTGCTATATTGATTATAATACAAAGACTATTTTCTTTATACTCTATTTTCCCTATGGTCCTCTATAAATCATTAATATCCTTCATATGCTGTCAATTCAAGTTTTGCGCACTTTACCATATGTGAAATACATGTTGTAGTATATGTTGTTAACTGCACATGTATAGATACATAATGTGATGTTCTCAATACATAAATCTTAGTGTGTTGCTCTGTTAGTCTTACTATGTTGTCATCAATGACAAACAAAGTCAGAACACTATTCTACAATATTTTCTCATAGCATTAGCATTCATGCTAATAATCTCCCCCTTTGGCATTGATGGAAAAATAGATGAAAAACATCTAGTTCCAAGAATACCAATGAATCAATCAAATCTTGCTTTATGTAAGTCCCTCATAGTACAAGTTCTCTCGTTTTTTTTTTTCATATCACTCTCTCTCCCTTTCTAATGTAATGTTTTCTCATATCACTCTTTCTCCCATTCTAATGTTTTTCATATCACTCTCTCTCCCCCATTGACATCAATGCCAAAGGTAGTACAAAAATTGAACATATAACAACCTATTAGCATGACCACAAGCCGGTCTATTGCTTTATAATCTTTCCATATACTTTTATAAGCAACACAAGTATCTAAAGATACTATTGTATACTAATTACCTATTACCAAGAGTCCTTGATTGACTTTGTTCATCATGAATAATCCCCCATTGAGGAAGCATCAACATTCAATCCAGTCTAACAATGGTGTTGTGTACCCTAGACTAATGCACTTCTGCATCTTCTATTCTGAGCTAGGTAGGGGCATAACCCCAAGCATACCTCTCAAGTATTCAAATGTATCCTTTGGTAAGGCCTTTGTGGAAATGTCTACAATCTATTTTTTAGTGCTAATGTATTCCAATCTGATTTCTTTCTTTGCAACTTTTTCTTTCAGCACATGATATTTTATAGCAATGTGCTTAGTCTTAGAATGCAAAATAGGATTCTTAGACATGTTGACTATACTTGTGTTATCATAGTAATGATAATAGGTTCTGTGAATGTGATTCCAATATCCTTCATCATCTACTTCATCCATATGATATGATTACAATTGTTTTCTACTACAACATACTCAGCCTTTGTAGTACTTTGTGAGGTCCAATATTGCTTCTTGCTGAGCCAAGAAACTAGTCTTTCTCCAAGGAAAAATGCTTCTCCGCTAGTACTTTTTCTATCATCTCTATCTCCCACCCAATTAGCATCTTTATAAGTATAGAGAGTAAAGTCATTGCTTCTTTCATACCAAATACCATAATCTGATGTTCCTTTTAGATATTTGAATATCCTCTTTACTACTACATAGTGATATTCTTTAGGATCAGCATGAAATCTTGCTACCATTCCAACATCATTAGCTATATTTTTTCTGCTATGAGTCAGATATTGCAATCCTCCAACCATAGATCTATATTCTTTTGTTCAATAGTAGGTGTCTCATCCTTGCTGGATAACTTATGACCAGTTACCATAGGAGTTCCAATAGGTTTACAATCTTCTAGACTAAATATTTTTAGCAAATCTTTCAAATATTTAGTTTGAGAAATAAAGACACCTTCTTTGTTTTGAACAATTTACAATCCTAAGAGGAATTTCATTTCTCCTATCATGCTCATCTCAAACTCATTCTTCATATCTTTTGAGAATTTGTTACTACCTTCAACATTTCCACCAAAAATGACGTCATCAACAAATACAATGATTATTAGAAAACCATCTCTATTTTCTTTAAGTACAAGTTGCTATCTACTATTCCTTTTGCAAATCCAAGCTTTGCTAAGTATTTGTCAATCTTGCATACCAGGTTCTAGGTGCTTTCTTTAATCCATATAATGCTTTCTTTAGTTTGCAAAACATGTCCTTTTCTTTTGTTAAAGGAAAACCCTTTGGATGTTCAATGTAAACTTCTTCTTCACGTTCTCCATTTAAGAATGTCAACTTAACATCCATTTGATATACCTTAAAGTTCTTGCTTGCTGCATATGCTAGGAACATTCTGACTACTTTCATTCTTGCTACAAGTGCATATGTCTCTTCATAATCAATTCCTTCTTGCTGAGAGTAGCCTTTGCATACAAGTCTTGCTTTGTTTCTTATCACTTCTCCTTTTTCATTTATTTAATTTTTGAATACCCATTTTGTGCCAATCACATTTTTGTCCTTTGGTCTAGGAACCAATTCCCATGTGTCATTCTTGATTATCTTCTAGAGTTCTTCCTCCTTTTCTTTTATCCAGTGATCATCTTTGATTGCTTCATCTATGCTTCTTGGTTGTATTTGAGGTATCAGACATAGTTCTTCATTAATTCTACTTCTTGTCATCACTACCTTTTCTTTACTTCATATTATTTGATCTATAGGATGATTTCTTATCAAGTGAGTAGGAGTTGTTGCTTCGATTCTTATCTAAGGTACTGCGCTCTATTCTTCCCCAACATTTTCAATTTGTACATTATTTTGCAAGTCATTGTTAGTCTTGAAAAATAACTCATTATTTCTGTTAGCCATTCTAGAGTAATCATCTTCATTAGAGTTATAGTCCATTATCTTTTCCTTGGTACCAAAATTTTCATCAATTTTAACATTTGTGCACTCTACTATAGTTTTTGTTCTATAGTTGAAACATTTGTAAGATTTACTTTTTAATGAATAACCAAGAAGCATACCTTCATCACTTCTTGGATCAAATTTACCAATATCATCATCTCTTCTAATGTAACAAATGCTTCCAAATATCTTGAAGTACTTGACCAATGGTGAGTGACCAAACCATAATTCATAACATTTTTTGTCCATTCCTTTCCTAATCTACATTTTGTTTAGTACATATACTATTGTATTGATTGCTTCTCTCCAAAAGGTTTTTGGTACATCATTCTCAAATAGAATAGCTCTTGCTGCTTCAGCAATTGATTTGTTTCTTCTCTAAGCAGCCCCATTCTACTTAGGTGTATGGGGTGAGGATAGTTATCTCTTGATGCCATGTTCTTCACAATAGATATTGAATTCTCTAGAGGTGAATTCTCCCTCTCTGTTTGATCTTAATCTTTTGATCTTAACTCTAGATTCATTCTCAACCTTGTTCTTAAATATCTTGAATTTCTAAAATGCTTCTAATTTTTCTTTAAGAAAAGCTACCCACATTATTCTAGTACAATCATCAACAAAAATCATAAAGTACCTCTCTCCATAAAATCCTTTTGTTCTTATAGGACCACTTAGATTTGTATGAACCAATTCCAAATTTTGCATAGTACAAAACTGCTTGCTAGGAAATGAGACTCTCTTCTACTTAGCCAAAATGCATTCCTTACAAATGGTGTCAGTGGGCTTAGAGATCTTAGGAAAATCTCTCATAACAATTGTATTACTGGCCTTCACAATGTTATCAAAGTTAATGTGACAAAATATTCTGTGCCATAACTAACAATTGTCAATCTTTGATAATAAACATGTTATTTTAGAGGAGTTTAACTAAAATACATTACCTCTGGTTTTTGTGCCAATACCAAGTAGTTTCCCTTCCTTATTCTTGATAATACATGTGTCATTACCAAACTATAGTTGATAGCCTTTGTCCATAAGCTCTCCAACACTCAACAAGTTATGCTTCAGTGCATCAACAAAATAAACATCATCAGTATATGTTTTGCCATCAAGTGTTATAGATCCAATTCTTGTAATATGGTAGGCTACATTATTCCCCACTCTAACAATTCCTCCATCATGGCTTCTAAATTTGAGAAACTTTCTCATATCACCAATCACGTGATATGAAAAACCACTATCAATGATCCAATCTTTCTTTTCAATTTGTAACATTAGTGCACTTTCTTCTTTGATTTCTCTATCAAGATCATCCTATTTTATGGCTATAAATCCTAATTCATCTTCACTTTTTCTTTGATCAGATTCTTCTTCATCTTCTTCTTCATTAGTATATAAACAATGTCTAGGTCTTCTATATTTGAATCTACCCTTAAACTTCCTTTCTCTTTTAGGACACTTAGATGCATAATGACCATATTCATTACAAGTCCAACATTTAAAGATATTCTTACCATCATTTTCTCTTTCTACAAGAAGAACCACTCCTTGGATCTTTTCTTCAATGAATTTGCTGCTGCTAGCAATGTCTCCCTATGTTTTTGTGGTCCTTGCTAAATGAAGTTTGATGTTTAATGCACTGAATGCTATCTCAACTTTTCCCAATTCTCTAGACTATTTTAGATCAAATTCTATAGCTTCCAATATACCAAGCAATGTCTCTTTGGTGAAATTAGTAGTGAAAGGTATCATCAGTTGAATCATTTCTGCTACTGACTTGAAAGGTGGTGTCAATATTTTGAAGATCTTCCATATCACTTCATCATCATATTTCTTTCCATCAAGAGATGTGATCCCTACAACAATCTCATATATTCTCCCAACATAGCTTCTCATAGATTCATCTTGCATCATTCTATAATCTTGAAATGTGCTATACAAATTTTGTAATCTAACTCTTCTTGCATGTGTATCACCTTCATAATTAGCCTCTAAAGTTTTCCAAATTTCATGAGATGTTTTATGACTACACTCGCTTTCAGGTAATGTTGACAGTATTTCTTCTCTTGCCCTTATGGTGCACATAAATACTTCTCTCTATTCTTCAATGTAGATTTCAAGATTTTCTTCTTCTACAATGTTTTTGGATGTCTTGGTCACAAGCCAATATCTTAGACCCATGCACAAGAGATGAGTCTTCATCTTATCCTTCTAGTTTTCATAGTTTGTGCCATTGAATCTAGGACTTTCCTTTCTGAACATATTCGCCATGGATCTCCCAAAGTTTTAAAACTTTCTTTTAAGAACTTGAGTGCTCTAATACCAATTGTTAGAAGTAATAGTTCACCAATATAACTAAGAGGGGGCAGAGGTGAATTGGTTATGTATCAATCTTAAATAATTATTAATTTATCAACCAAAGTAAACAAAAATCATAAAGAAATGTGCATACACAAATACACCAGATATGTTGACTAGGGAAACCCTTGATCAGAGGGAAAACCTTGGTGGGAATGATGCCCACAGAATAATGTACTAATCTAAATATTCCTTGTTAGAGGATAGACCATATTAGGAGTCTATTACAATACTTAGTACAAAGAGTCCCTGTTAGGAGATTCCAACCCTGTTAGGAGTTGTAGAAGGCACTTGAACCCACTGCCCAAATAGCTTCAGGATTAGATTAGTGAACCCACTATCCAATTGATCTCAGTAATTTTCCTTTTAGAATAATAGATGTGGAACATTTTCTTTTCTCTTCCTCTATCTAGTATGTTAAACTTCTTCACCTTCAAATCATGCAAACAAATCTGGAACTCATTAGTAACCCTTAAGGTCACTTACATGCATTAGCAGATTACTCCACTCCTCTACTTCACAATTCACAAGTCTTCTCTGCTTCTCAATCACAATGATGGTCACTAGAAATTGGAAAACATCTTTTCCTTTATACCATACTCAATTATTAATTTTTGAGTCGGCTCCATACACTTAACATTCATTTGAGTTGGCTCCATATTTAATTAAGTTAAATACACATTTAATTAATGTTGGCAGCTCACAGTTGTTCCCAAACTTCCACTCATGTGACTTCCATACTTGCACACTTGCTGACATCATCAGTTGTCACTATAATTCTTCCAATTAACTATGCAACCCTTAATTCTACACACAATGTGTTATATTGATCATACAACAAAGACTATTTTCCCTATGCTCTATTTTCCCTGTGGTTCTTTGTAAATCATTAATATCCTCTATACACTGTCGATTTGGGTTCTGTGCACTTGACCATATGTCCAATACATGCTATAGTATATGTTGTTAACTATGCATGTACAAATATGCAATGTGATGTCCTCAATACATAAATCTTAGTCTGTACTCTATCAATCTTACTATGTTTTCATCAATGACAAACAAAGTCATAACACTATTTTGCAATGTTTTCTCATAGCATCAGCATTCATGCTAACACAATGCATGTTCTAAATGTTACAAGTTTGGACATCAAAGAAAGAATTGAAGGACTCAAGTACATTCAGAAAACTAGACAAAGGAAAAAGGAAAAGGAAAAGTGGACATTGAGAAAATTAGGAATGAAATGAACCATAAATGGAAAAGGGAAACAAAAGATGGAAATAGTAGAGCTAATGGAGAAGAGGTCACCCAATCCAATGGAGACGATGACCATGTCATATTAAACTAAGAAAGAGAGGTATGGAATTGTATACTTAATTGATAAATTACACATTAGTTCCTTACATGTAAATGTGCCAAAAGTTTGTATTTGCATACATAAGATGCATAAGAACAAATTTGTGAAAGATTGCAAAGTGCCAATAAAATTGTCTATGTTGACTGAGCATTGTAACATAAACCAAGCACTTCAGAGATATGATAGAGACCAAATGACATGGAAGAGATCAAGCTATAATTCAAAGACCTATTTGAAAGACATCAATATTGACTAAGATAGTTGTTTTCCACTCACCTAAGTACACAACATTAGTGGAGACCCCAATTGTTCAAAAGAAGGTAGATAACAAATTTTGAAGACATTATTTCATACCTTGCATTTAGATTTTGAGAGCATAGAGTGATTTAGTGATTTTAGAAACCAACAAAGATTTCAAAAGTGATTTGATTAAGAAGCTTGAATGAGTGGAGAGCCTGAACTGTGACAAGTATCCAAACAAGGAAGAACTTCAAACCCTAGCTATGAACATGGTAGCTTCGTTAATCACTGGAATGAGTCAAGAGGTTAGTAGAATCTAACTAGTGAAGAGTGACACTTGTCCTCCACCAAAGTTTTGTGCTATTCTAGAGATTTCTATGAAAGGAGACTCAATGGGTGCATTATCTTTTATATGACCTAAAGTCATTATGATCCATAATGTCAGAAGTTATTATATGTGCAAAATTAAAGAAGTATGAGATTACAAAATCATAAATTTTGTACAATGAAGGAATATTGAACAATAAATTTTAAATTATTGAGGAAAGGGTTAACTCATGCCTTAGAATTCTTGAGAAATTTCAAAATTGAGTGGATTAAAGTTATTTTGAGTAGAATTCATGATATGATGTATTGGCTATAGAATGGAGCAATGGAGATCACGTGGTAAATATCATCGAATAAGTAGAAAAATTTACTGTCCATCAAGTATCAAAATATATGTCAAGATATCCAATCCTACATAGAAAAATGGTAATACAATATCTATGCTATGATGGGTCAGGGTGAGGCCTCACATCCTCCCCCCTAGGCATGAACTTCTTCCTAAAGTCCATAAAAAAGATAGGGGTATTATGATCTCATCTATGTTGTATCCTCCCATGATGCCATAATCTCAACATAATAGTTCCATTGGACTCTAACCTAGTCTAGCTCTGTACCTCAAAGTGAGAGGGTCCATTGAGCCAATATGTGAATGGGCTCCAAGGCTATCTGTCCATCTGACTCCACTTGCAAGGCATCCCAATATATGAAGTGAGACTCATCATAAATATACTTTGACAATATAGAAACATGAAATACATCATGGATATGTGACAGGCTAGGTGGCAGGGCTAGATGATAGGCGACTAGTCCTATCCTCTCCAAAATCTCAAAGGGTCCAACAAAGTGAGGTGCTAACTTAGAGCCCTTTCCATAATGGATTAGATTCTTATGAGGTCGCACCCTCAGGAATACTTTATCACCCACTATATACTCTCTATCTATCCTCTTGGCATCTGCATACTTTTTTTACCTATCCTGGGCCTCTTTGAGTCATTGCCTAATCCATTTCACCTATTGTTCCATATCTTTGACCAACTATGGACCAATGGATACTTTTTCCTTGCTCCCATCCCAAATCAAGGGTATCCTGTAGGGCCTACCATACAAGTCTTGGTAGGGTGGCATACCAATGGAAGAATGATGCCCATTATTGTAGGAAAACTCTATAAGATGCAAGTATTCTTCCCACTAAACTTGGTTATCCATCACATACATCTGCAACATATCCTCTAAAATCTGATTAACCCTCTCTATCTGTCCATCTATCTAAGGAAGATAAGCAGTTCTAATGTTGAGTGTAGTGCCCAATGCTACCTAGAATTCCCTCCAAAAGGATGATGTAAACAAGGAATCCCTATTTGAGATGATCTTACAAGGAATTCCATAAAGTCTAACAATGTCTCGCAAGAACACGTGTGTAATTACAGGAGAAGTGAAGTTAGTTTGAATTGGTGAAAAATTGGCAACTTTTGTCAAGGTGTCAACCATCACAATGATGGCATCATGGTGATGATAAAACATCAGAAGACCAACAATGAAATATATGGAAATAGTGTCCCACTTCCACTCCAGTATCTCATGGGGTGGCAAGAGCCCACTTGGATGTCCATGTTCTTCCTTAACCCTTTGACACTCAAGAAATTTGGCTATAATATTAGCAATTTGCATCCTTATACCCAGCCAATGATATAGTTGTCTTAAGTCAGCATGGAGTTTCTTAACTCTAGGATGTGTTGCATAAGGTGCTCGATGAGCCTCTAGAAAAATGAACTCATGCAAGTCACTTGTGAAGGGTACATAGATGCACCCTTTATGTCATAATAATCCCTTAGAATCCAATGAATAGTTAGAAAATTTATCCTCAATAGGTCTCTAAGAGTGGACTATCTAGCAAAATTCTACATAGAATTCATCCTCTTGTAGGTGGTGCATAATATGCTCCCTCAAATTTGTGCCTGTAACCATGGAAGCAAGCTCATGATTTCATCTACTCAAGGCATCTACCACTACATTCTCCTTACCCTTAATGTAATGCACATCAAAATCATACTCAAATAGGAACTCCATCCACCTCATTTGCATAGCATTGATATTTGGCTATGTGAAAATATATTGTAAGCTTTGGTGATTTGAATTAAGTTCAAATCATCACCATAGAAGGAAATGACACCATCGTGCCAATGCATGGACCATTTTCATGAGATCGAGATCATGAGTAGGGTAATTGAGCTCATGAGCCTTGAGTTTCCTAGACTCATAAGCTATGGTTCAACCCTAATACATAAGGACAACTCCAATTCCATCCAAGGAAGCATCTGTCCATACTACAAAGTCCTATGAGGGGTTGGGTACTGTTAAAATGGGTGCACTAGTGAGTACCCTCTTGAGCTTCTAAAAGGCCTCCTCACACTTTTCTATCCACTCAAACTTCTTTCCATTTCTTTGAAGAGAGGTAATATGGTGAGCTACGCTAGAGAAACTTTCCACAAACCACCTATAGTATCCTACTAATCCCATGAAACTTCTAACCTCTGTGATACTGGTAGGTGCTAGCCAATCCATGATGGCTTGGATCTTGGATGGATCCACTGAGATCCCATCTTCTAATATCACATGAGCCAAATAATGCACTTCCCATCTGAAAAAGGCACACTTCGAAAAGCTTCCATAAAGGTGATTCTCCCTTAACCACTAGAATACTTGTCGTAGGTGCTCTTCATGTTCCTTCTCATCATGCAAATAGACCAATATATCATCTAAGAGCACTACTACAAACTTGTCTAGGAATGTGAGAACTACCCCATTCAGGAGGCTCATAAATATAGTTGGGGCATTCGTGAGACCAAAAAGTACCACCGCAAATTCATAGTGACCATATCTTATACGAAATGTAGTCTTGTGGATCTCACTTTCCATGATGCACAATTGATGGTACCTTGACTTCAAATCTATCTTGGAGAAAACTTAGGTACCCTGTAACTAATCAAATAAGTCATCAATCCTGGGTAATAGGTATTAGTTCTTGATAGTTACCTTATTTAGCTGCTAGTAATCAATGCACAATCTAAGTGATCTATCCTTCTTCTTTACAAAAATCACTAGTGCTCCCCAAGGTGATACACTAGGTTAGATATGTCCCTTCTCCAAAATTTTCTCTAACTAAATCTTAAGATCATTAAGCTCATGGGTGGTCATCCTATAAGGTGCTCTAGATATAGGTTTAGCTCTTGGTACTAGATCAATATGGAAATCAACTACCCTTGGTGGTGGCATACTAGGTAGATCTAATGGAAACACATCTGCAAACTCTTGTAATATCAGATAGTCATCGAGTGAAGGTTCCTCCCCTACATCCTCCACTCTATCACTGATGGTGATGGCAAATAGCTAACACCCCCTTTACATGTACTGCTTAAGCTGCATGGTAGAAATCATATGGAAGGATATTGGCCTCTTAACTCCTAAAGTCACGCTAGGTGTACCATGATCATCTACATATTCGATTGTCTTTTGTTTGCAATTATGGCCACAAAGCCAATCCATGCCAAGGACTACATCATAGGAGCCCAAAGGAGTAATAAGAAAGTCAAATGTGGTGAACATGTCTCCAATCTGAATCATACACTCATGGATCAAGGAGTCAATTGACACCCTAGCCCTTGAAGCTAACTCAACCTCCTAGCCAACATCTTGTCTAGCTACCACTAGCCTACAACGCTCCACTACAAATGGGGATATAAAAGAGTCTGTAGCTCTAGAGTCAAACAGTATAGTAACCTCATATCCTCTAATCATACCTGCAGCCTCAATCATTGTGGCCTAGGCTTAGTCTGGTGGTTATCAACTACTGCAAACACCTTGTGGGATCTACCCATATCACCTACTATAGGCTCTGAGGTGTCTCCTCACTAATTTCCTATTGTGGTACCTTGTGGACACTCTCTTGCAATATGACCCATATCACCATAAGCATAACATGGCCCATAGTTCTGAATTTGTACTCCCTATGGCCTATTAACCCCTAGTCCTGCTAGACCCACTAAAGCTACCTATAGAGGAGTTTTGAGTCCTGGATGGCTATGTATACTAGTTTTGTGACCTCTAATCATGTTTGAGGCCTTGTGACTACCACTGTTTAGGCTTAGAGACCTAGTAACCCTATGATGACCTCTGTTTAGTGTCCTACTACCCTCTTTGTTGTGTCTGTGGGGCCTTTGAGGAACCTGCCAACTGGCTCTAATTACCCTCTACTATGTTGGCTGTTGGGGGGGGGGGGGGGGGGTTTGGTTATGAGACCTATCTTGAAATTCCTATCTAGTATGCATATCTTCACCAACCAATGCCATCTCAAATGCCTCTCTAAAAGTGGTAGGAAATGCAAACCACACTGATCCATTGAGAGATAAGTTAAGGCCCTTAATGAACCGATGGATGCATACCTTCTCATCCCTCATGTACTCTACATAAAGAAGTAGCTCTAAGAACCTGTTCTCATACTGGGCCATTGTGAGACCCCTCTGTTGAAGATCGTGGAACTCCTCAACCTGCCTCTATCTAAAGTGTTCTGAAAAATATTGATGCAGGAGCATCACCTCCACCTATGAATTCAACATTTCCATAGTTTAGTAACTTATTTGTGAAAAGAATCTAAACATTCCTTGAGAGGTTTAGTTGCTTCAAATTATTATGTATGAGGAATCGACTTTTAGATTACATCAGTAATTTAATAGAAACCGAAAGGGAATACAAAGGGACATGGGGAAGTTAAACGGTTTTGTAACCATCAAAATTGTCTTTAAATAGACTGCATTATGTAATTGAAGGACAGAGAGATATAGGTTACGAGAGGCAAGATTAGAAGAGTCAAAACGGCTCTCTGACGGCAGCCAGGGAGCCATGCTTTATAATGGCAGCCATGAGTGTTTATTGGCTTTGGTTATTAATGGAGTGTATTTTTATTGAGTTATATATGTTTCTTACTATCGATTCTTAGTGCCTAGTCAATCTTGAAAGTTTAGAGAATCAATTATTGCTGGAGTTTATTTATATTCCTACTATCAATTTTGATAAAAAGAAAGTAGATAGCCTCATCGAGTTCGAAATTTTTCTGGTTTAAGGATTTTAATAACTGATTAAAGGCATACTCCATTCTAATTTGTATTGTCTTTAATGACAGTATCATTATATGGTTTTGATTTTATTTCAATAAAGAAAGATAACAAATTTTCGTGGGCAATAGGAGTAATATGCAGATTTCAAAGGTTTATCATCGATACTGTCTACATCAAATTGGTATCAGAGCTTGAAGATCTTGAGTGTGTGGGTAGAGCGCCGAGGGAGGCAATCCACACCAGGACCTTGAAAAATTGGTATTTGTTTTGTTGATGAGTTTTGGTTGTAGGTGCTTATCCATCTTGCTGCATATGAAGGTTGGGATGTATGGGTAGACAAGAGAAGGTCTATCATAACCATTCTCCCATGGAGATAAAGCTGGGTAGAAGGTGCATGGCACAAAGAAGGTGAGGCATCTTCCAAGATCTACTGTTGGGTAAGATGAATGGTCAAGGGCCATGGATTGGTCTATTTCATTGCCAAGAGACTAGGGAGAGAGGCAAAGAGGAGGACTCCTAAGTGAGGCATAGGGGAGAGTTGTTTGTGGTGAGTTTGAAGCAGCAATGGTAAAGATGGATCTCTTACTGATAAGGCACCATGGAAGTTGCAGCCATTAATGCTCCACTAAAAGGAGTATTTGAGAAGATGATTTTGAGGACAGTCATGTGTCCTTAAGGGAAAAGATGATGGTGATAAAGGCATGAAGAGGCAAAGGGAAAGATGAGGATTTTGATCTAATATTTTTTCTTGCAGGTTATTGATTCCATGTTTCCAAGGGACTTGGAAACTTTTCAAGTTTGAGAGTCTGGTACAGGAGCACATTAAATTTCAAGAAGACAAAGATATAAAAGCTAGAGAAGCCATTTGTAATAAGTTGTCAAAGGAGGTCTTAATATGATAAATAATGTAAAAATATTTATTTAATTGGTGAATGGATCTATTGACATCCATCTAAATTCATTTGAGTCATTTTTATTGTATTTGGGTCAAGTTGTAAAGGCTATGAAGCCATTTTTTTGTCAAAAATGTAAAAGTTGCGTAAAAAGTTGTAAAATGCAACTTTGAGAAAGTTGTTAATAATAGAAAAATGATGTAAAAAGGTATATGGTTGGTCTTGGGGGTAGTTAGGAAGGTTTATAACTGTCACATGGATATAAAAACCATTGTATGGTCAAACCAAATCAATTTGGAAGAAGAGGAAATACTTTGATACATTTTTGGTGCATTTTATTGTTGTAGTTTTGATTGGTTTTTTTTAGTTTTAGAGTAGTTTCCAGGCCTTTTACGGCCATGTATAGCCTGTAAACCATGTAATATAGTAATGGATATATATTATGATGAATCCTTCTTCTCATGCTTTTGGTTTGGTTCAATTTTATGAAAAAATGAATAAGTTATGGGTATTTTGGTGAAAGTGGATGTTTGCAGATTTGAGATTCGTTGAATACAGTCATGTTACAGCGTGTGATGCGGACAGATTTTGGAGACTCAAGATCTCTAATGATATTAATTTGAAAGATATGTGAACTACCTTTCATTTCCAACTGGTTTGAATCATTTTCATTTAGATTTGGGAAAGTTATGAAGATTTGAGTAAAAACTGGTTTTTAACAATTTTCATTGGAGTTACAGATAGTGATTTGTGCTTGAAAAATTATATATGAATGGGAAAAATAAATGGCTTACATATTTGGAAACTAGAATCATAGATGGATAATGTGGAATTGGTTTGAGATTATTTAAATTTTTTTTTGTGAAAGATATTTGATGCCCTAGGCAGGGTTACCAGTTTTGTTTCTTGTTTATGACAGAGAAAATAGGTCTTGATACAAAGACCATAACTTGTAATTGGTCTATTATATGAGTACCATATTTGAATATGTTTTACCATACCTAGTTTGAAACAATTAATCCAAAGGGTTTTTTAAGAAGATATTTAGAACAGAAGTTATGAACAATGCAATCAGACATAGCAATCTGATTGTGTGAGTGAAGATGTTGTTTTTATCGGTGTATAATGTCAGGGTTCTTTGTTGTAATATTTGAGATGTTCTTGGTTCCTTGAGGGTGTACCAGACTATTGTGAATCCCTTGAGTTGAACTAAGATTCCTTGAAGATAAATACAGAGGGCCTACCCTCTTTGTTGTGTCTGTGGGGCCTTTGAGGAACCTGCCAACTGGCTCTAATTACCCTCTACTATGTTGGCTGTTGGGGGGGGGGGGGGGGGGTTTGGTTATGAGACCTATCTTGAAATTCCTATCTAGTATGCATATCTTCACCAACCAATGCCATCTCAAATGCCTCTCTAAAAGTGGTAGGAAATGCAAACCACACTGATCCATTGAGAGATAAGTTAAGGCCCTTAATGAACCGATGGATGCATACCTTCTCATCCCTCATGTACTCTACATAAGGAAGTAGCTCTAAGAACCTGTTCTCATACTGGGCCATTGTGAGACCCCTTTGTTGAAGATCATGGAACTCCTCAACCTGCCTCTATCTAAAGTGTTCTGAAAAATATCTATCTCTAAAATGGTCCATAAAGGACTCCCATGTGAGTGTCTCTATGTCTACTCTCCCTAAGATCTCCTCCTACTGCCACCAAGTGGAGGTATCCTCTTGTAATAAGTGTATGGCCAGTCGTGCCTTCAAATTACTCCTATGGGTATGCAATCTAAAGCACCTCTGTAAACTCTGTAGCCATGCCTCCACACATGTGCCATCTATGGTACCAATGAATATGGGTGGCTTGAGTTGTAGGAGGTCACTAATCACATCCCAAATTTCTCGGGGTGCTCTCACTGATGCTTTCTCTAATGCAGGGTGTGGCTCGACCTAGTGTACTAATGCTTCCCCCTGATATTGGCTCCATGCCCCTCTACATCCTGCTATCTTTGCTATGGAATGATAGGTGGTAACCTTTACTCTACTAACCCAATTAGATTATTGATAGCATTCAAAACCTAATCAAGATTTGGAGGTTTCCTTGATGAGGGTCCTCCCACATCCTATCCTACCCTCCCTTGGCATGCTAGGTTTGCTCTAGGACCCTTGGCCCTTTGACGACCATTGCACGTGACTCTGGGCATCCTACACAAAATTGTAGTTCATAGGTTAGATGTAATGGATTAGGCTCCTAGTGTTGAAACCAAAAGCTCTAATACCAAAATGTCATGCCCAAAACTCTACAAGGCAAAAACATAACTATTTTTTTGTAGAAATTGAAGGTAAGGTACACATTCTATCCTTAAACTTGGAGGTGATGAAGTTAGAAGATGGAACAAGCTTGTTCTACTCAAAATCTGGGATTCAAGTTCCCTATGTGGTGGTCACCTAATTGCTAGTTATTGAAAGAAAAACTATGTTAGTAATTTATGGTTACAAGCACTTAATCTCTTGCACCCAAATTGAGACACTCTGATGTACAAGTGGGATTCAAATCTGTGTTAATGTAGTGGTAAAGTTTCTAGGGTTGTAACAAGAACATGTTTTATTAATTAGTCACTTTATTTCTACTAATATTAAGATTATTATAATTATCCCCAACCAAATTGATGTCTTTGACTAGGCCTTTCATTCTATCAAAAAATATTTATGTCTCAAGTTCTTATTAAGTGTTACTCTCAGATAACCCTGAAAATTTGTTTTACACGTACTTAGAATTTCATCATTTAATATGCCTATTAACATTCTTTTGCAAGTCCCATCTTAACATAATATTTATTATCAATATTATCATTATCGTTATTATTATTTTATTCTTATTATTATGTTATTATTCTTATTATCTTCATTGTATCATTATACTATTATTATTATTAATATTACTACATCATTCTCTTTTATGAAAATTCATAATCCATGGTCTCTTATGACAAAGCAATTTCCCTATATTTGGTTACTTCCTTAATAAACAAAACTTACAAAATAACCCCAAGTTCTAAAAATAATAATTATTAACTTGGCCATTAAATTTTACTCTATAAGTATATTTGAAAATCATTATCTCTTCTTAAATGTTCTACATTAAGTTAACCAAGTCTACTCACCCTTTAACCCTCTAGCTATGAAATTAAGTACCTATTATTGTTAAAACACAATTAAGCTTATTGAATTCTAACACCCACCACATTTTAATTCACCTACCTTATCAATGTTACTCCATATTATGTCTACTAATCACCCTTTATTTCTAATCCCTATCCCAAATTAGCTCCATCATGTTTGCAACATTTCCCTTAAATACTCCCATAACCCATGCAAATTTTCCTCAAGGTTTGGGCCACGTGACCCTTTTCCTCCTACTTTTTAAGTGATGGGAATTTTCCATCAACTCCCTCCATAGGCACCTAAGTATAGGAATGGGACATCATTGACCCCAAGGCACATCAAATCTAACATTCACCTTTTCCCATCTCTTGACACCTTCTCCCTAGGTGAGTTTTTTTTTGGGTAGGGTGGAAGCTTGCATGTTAAATTCAAATTTGATGGCACCTAGGAAAGAGGCTTTCCCATCATTGTCTTGTAACATGAGCATGAATTGTGGCAAGGGTTGGATTCCTAGTGGAGGGGAGGGACCCACTTCAATAATCATAAATGATGGTATGCAACAAAAGGTAACACCTAGGTTGGCAAGGATACCTAATGTTGCAACTTGTAAATATAAGCATTTTTGGATTTTATTTCAAGTTGAATTTTATTGTTATTATATTTTTTTGAAACTGACAGGGTGGTTGACCTAAGCCACCTACATCATGATGAGTAGAAATTTATTTTCCTTTTTTAATTCTTTTCTTTTTTGAAAGGGTACTTGCCCATATTTAAGACCTTCTATCTCCTCATATAAGGAAATATATATTTTATTTCCTTTTGAATGCTCACTTAATTATTAATTTACTCACAAAGTACTAATCCCCTTCATTTGGTCAAGTTCTTGTAAGGTATATTACTATTATTGTGAGATAAATTTTTTTTATAATGGTATAGGTAGGTAGTGTTTATTTTATTCAGTTTATATTATTTTATTGACTGTATTTTGAGGAGAGCATTGTTTGAAATTCCATACATTTTCCAGCAACCAAATATGCACGTACAAGCTTCTTTTGAAGTTGATTTTTTTTCCTAATTTCTTCATGCATTCACTATAATTGTTTATAATTGAGCTGATGAAATTGAATATGGTATTATGAATTATATTATCCATTCTATAAAGTAAATCTAATCTATAACATCTATCATATTATTAACAAAATCTACTTGCAAGATACACTAATATGGAACGTAAATGAAATATTTTGATTATAATTTCATGAACATAAAATATTCAATTTACATTATTGACATCCATTTCATGATTAAAACTATCTACGAATCCATTAGCTATCAATTGCATATTCTACAACTAATGATGAATCAAGATTGAACACCAATGCAACTATATTATTCATATCGAATTTGAGGAGATAAGAATAGAAAAATGATAATATCCTATTCATTCTTCCAATGTATATCATAATAAAAATTTCTTTCTTCAACAAATTCAAGTAATGATATGACAACATCAAAACAATAAAAATTTTCCTTCATGTTCCTCTCAAGATTTGTATTCAATACAATATCAAGCAAGCAATATGGTGGTGAAATCATCATATCAAGATACACAATGGAAGGACCTTTACAAGAAAGATGATTCACAATCTCTCTATTGGCATATGTATGAAATCAATAACATCATTCCTACAATACAAATATATTCACATAACAAAAATGGAGTTTTCTTCCATTGCAATACAAATAAAATAGTGTTCCCTTCTTCTATGCAAAGGTAAGGCTTCTCATCTTCCAAATGTCTAAGACTTCAAGCAACTACCTGCACCAAGAGACAAAATGTATAACCATGGAAGCTCACCTCCCAACCTAGGCCTCAAGGAGGACACTCACTAAGTTTTGGGAAACAAGGTACAAATGGTTGCACACTACACATCCAAATAACATGCATGATCACAACAATATAAAAAAAACTACATAATACATTACAAGACAACCAAACCCATGGCTTGCACAAAGATTCAACAATTGAATCAAGTTATAGGGTGAAGGTGGGCTCTCTCCATGAGGAGGAATTTCAAACTATGATTCAAAAATATGCACATATTCTCATTATCAACATGCCCTTTTGAGGCTTACAATGAATTCCCCTTCACACACCTCCTTATACCTCCCAAAATGCAAGTAAACAAGAAGTCCATATTCCATTGAACACATAAAAATCATCTCCACACATGTGAGAGTTCCTCAACTACATGAGTGAGCCCAACTAACCGCTTCACCCAAGCATCTCTTCCCTCCCAAAGGCGAGTGATGCTTCACACCTATTACACAAAACAAAAAATGAAACAAAACAAGATTCAAGGAAGAAATCACATAAACTTCTCACATGCAACACACAAACAAAATATCCTTTTTCACAAACCACATCTACAACACACTAAATTTACCATGGAATGAAGAACATCATATCAACTCTATATGCAAATGAAGAACACCATGGATCATGGATACCAACCTCAATCCAATCAATGGAAAATGAAAAGGTGTAGTAGAGCTCCTTATCCTCTTCCTCCAAACCCTAGTTGTCTTTAAAGATAGAGAGTGACCAAGTGAGTTTCTAATTTGGACATGCCTCTATATATCACTCTCATTTTTGGATTCAATATAAAATGCATTCTTTTTGGGGTCTCCTAGGTCTTCTAGGCACCCTAGCAGTCACTATTAGCCACCTAACTTAAAGTATTAACATGGGTAGGGTTTGTTTTTATCACTAATTCACCTTAAAGCTACTTTATGGCCCTCACAATGCCAGGTAAATTCAATTTCAATTTTCCTATGATGGTAACCTATTTCCCTTACTAAGTCAAGGCAATAATTCTAATTCTTAATTAAAAAATTTAACTTGAGCTAACGTGGCTACATGATCCATCTTCAGAGAACATGTCATTTTTACATATGAGTACAAGTGTCAAGTGACACACACAAGATCCACTATACATCACACATGACATGTTCTGAATCTACTCATGAAATACATACAACAAACATACATCTCACATTTACAAAATAAACACATCGCAACAAGGTTTATGAATCTTCTAAAGATTCACCTTGCCAATGTCATATTAACATGTTTTTATACCTTGTTTCCTCGGTAAGTTTCCATGGTTTCTTTCCTACACACTAAACTCGAGCATCAGTAGTCCAATGAAAAATCACATATAAAATTTATATGAAACTAAAGGTACATAATAATTTTTTTATTCCATCATTCATAGATAACGCGTGCCATAATTAAATTCTTATTCTCCATCATTTACATGTAAAGAATTTTAATCATTAACCCTAAAAAACAAACTGCATATTACTAACTTTCCTAACATGATCAAATTAAGCATTTGAATCACACCATAATTCCATTTCTTATCATAATAGTGAAATACTCAATAAATATCCATTAATTCATTGACTAAGCCAATTAAGTCCTAATACATATCATAATGAAAGATCACAAGGTAAATATCATCGAATAAGTAAAAAAATTTACTGTCCATCAAGTATCAAAATATATGTCGAGATATCTAGTCCTAAATAGAAAAATGGAAATGCAGTATCTATGATATGATGGGTCGGGGTGAGGCCTCACAAGAATTTAATGTGTATGTTTGGATCCCTCATTGTTTGTATTTTCTTTTATATATCCATAATTATTTTCCTGGTATTGGTGATGTTGTATAGGATCAAGACAAACTAGTGACAAAGCAAATCAATGAGTATATCACTCATTTGAGAGAAAATTTTGAAAATGTAATGGATGCTTACTTAGATGAATTTAAACAAAGGATGAAAAGGAGAATGAGGATTCCTAAAGAATTGGTCACAAAATACTACAATGACATATGTTCTCTTGTTGATAGGGACAACACTTTTGTACAGGTAGTTAAATTGAGGAAGGCTTGGTTACAAAGTTTTGAATATGAGATAAATAGTGGTGTAGTGGGTGCAAACATTCATGTACTGCTAAAAGAAGAGATAGATGCTAAGGTTGAACCTTTTGGTAGATATGAGGAAGTCAAAGAAAGAATAATTGTGAACATCAAGATAGCTTCCAAGGAGAAGAAAATAAAGTAAATGATGAAGACCTAGAAGCTAAAATGGGCACCCTAGGCAAGGGAAAACAACCATTACAATTGATACAAGGTCTTGGTGAAGATGAAGAAAAAGACAACGGTGATGAGGAGGAAGAAGAAGGTGACAAGGGAAAATCCCTAATTGTTGTCATGCCACTGAGCAAGAAGGCTTAAGGACCAAAGAAGAAGCTGATAGTAACACCTCCACCACTAAACAACCCAAAGACTAGGGCACTTGTTAGTGATGAGTAGTCTAGAAAGAATAAAGTAGTAGAGTTTATCAAGCCTTGTGCCCTTAGAACCAAAAGAAGGAGATTGTTCAGAGGACCACCTAAGTAGAAATCTAAGTCTATTGATGAGATATGTGTAGAAATAAGAAGTTCCCTAGTATTATCTAGTTTTAGATTTGTTAAATATGATACACTAGATAATGATGATAGAAATAAAATTGAGGAGGCTATGGCAGAGATGATCTCAAATTTCAAACTAGCTCCTAGTGAAATAGATAAATAGATACCTCATGACTTATATGATAGATTGAAAATAAGTTGGGAATAGGCAAAGTAAGAAGAGGAAAAGATAAAGACCGACACTTTAGTTAGATTAATGCCTGATGTATCCCAAGAGCAACAAGACACATTTTTGGAGCAGTATAGGAGCATATTTGCTCCAAAATATAGAATATTTTTGATATTATTGAATAAAGAGGAAGTTGTACAATATCAAAGTGAGTTGGTGTGGAAGATCATTTTTGGACTATATATAAAGAAAGTAGAGACATACATTGCAAATATCAAAGATGATTACAACAATGGAGAAATTTTAGGTGTGTCAAGTCCACAAGGCATCGTGTCCCCTATACATGCCAACACCCCTAAAACTCTAGAAGCTGAGCAGTCAAGGCTCACAAATTTAGAGGTAGATGGTGAAGAAAAAGAAACACATGTAAATAATAAGATTATTTCAACACCTCATATTGAGGAAGGAAAATAATCAAATAAATTTGAATAGAGTGCAACTATTGTTGTCTCAAGTATAGATGTACAAGCACAGCCGAGAGCTGACATGTCATGCCCAAAACCTGACAAGGCAAGAAGTCAAGCACAATAATTTTTTAAAAATAAAATAAAATTGATCTATGACATTGAATAAGATGTATACTTGGATATTGATCATAACCAAGCCTCATGAATATCAATTGACACTAATGTTCTATGTTGTGTATTTTAAGGTTATTTTCCAACTCATTCCCAATAATCAAATGTAACATTCCTATCTCTCTTTCTAATAAATCTTTAAGGGAAATTAAAAAAATTCTAATTGATAACTTTTTAATATCTCAACAAAAAAAACTTGCATTACCCAATCATATAATTTCCCCTTAACTTCTTTTACTACACTATACAAACCAAGAGATTGTCCACTAAACTATATTCTTAATTATACAATCCTTATTTCTAAATTTAAATGACATAACTAAGCCCAAGTTTATTCTTTAATATATAAATATATTGTTAATTATTGTTCCAAAGTATAAGAATCTAGATATTAAGTTTAACTAGATTTCCTATCCCACAACTTATGACACAATCATAACAATATTATTAATGTCACCCTAGACTTTCTATATCCTAATTCCACATCTTAACATAAAATCATTACAACCTAACACCCTATACTAAACTCTAACCTAAATCGTAGGCATGTGTGGAGAGAATCTTCCACAAGTGCTTCCATATTCCAAGCACAAAATTGGCACCTAGGGTGAAAGGGACTATTGACCAGACTTAAGTTTATTAAAACCTTGTTTTTTTTTTTTTTTTTTTTTTTCTCTAAGCACTTATCTTATTGCAGTATGGTAGCACTATCATTTGTCTTGCAACCAAGTGGCTAGCATTAGGTGGCATTTACTCAAAACTTAGATTTTTTTTCTCAAACCTTTACCTCTTTCCTAGGCATGGGTGGGTGGGAGTTGGCAGATTTTATGTCATTTACACTGCACATCTTGTCAAGAAATGGGCACTCCAACATAGGGTAGGCAGCAATAAAGAGGGTGGTGTCCTTTCTCCAAAGGTGGAGGTTGATGAAAGGGCATGTTTTCCCATGTTTGAAATTAATTATTTCCTTCTTTATTAGACAAAAGTGGCACCCAAGGAAAGTCCAAATTTGACATAGGTTAGGACACACTTTTTTGGAAGCAAGTAAAGTTGGTGCGATGTGGGGCCATGTTCTTTTGTTTTTACTTGCTTTAAATTCATTATATTATTGACTTAGTTTCCTTTCTTCACGGGGTGGGTAACATATATGAAGTTCACTTTTTATTTAGTATTTATTTTATTTAGTTTTTTCTTACATGTGTACTATACTCAAATTTGACTAGGATTATATGTCTTTTCCCAAATATTGCATAATGGGACTAGGGTAGTCTTAGAAAGCTTAATGTTATCTCATTCATATTTTAACTCCTAAGTCACCTAGGGTCCTAGATAGGATGTAAGCATATTCTCCCATTAATATTTTATTGATCTATAATCTAGAGAAAAAGGTTATTCTCTTTCCCATATATTTTCCAGAATGTTGGATGAGCTCCTATAGCAAGTTTAATGTTATACACTAATGCATTGATGCCAACTATTTGTTTTTCTATCCTAAATCCCAAGGTAACTTTTATATGTTATTGCCAAGGTTCTTGTGAGGGATTGAACATATTATATATGGCCTAAAAGAATTCTTTTAACCTTGATCATTCACTCATTACAATATGTATGCATTTTACAAGAGAGCATGCATATACAACTATTGTGCAGTAAAATTGAAATAAAAATAACATTCCATAATCCAAATCTTTCATTGTTACTATTCTTCCATGATGATGAAATCCGTTCTTACTATCTACATATAGATGCAGGAGTACAATAACTGAAGGAACAAGATAGTTTATCCTCATACACAAAATAGAAGCTTTCTCCAATAATTTCTAAGACACAAAAAAATGTGGTGAAATCATTATAATAGAATTACACAAATGGAAAGACCTTGCTACCATACTTAGATTTTTTCTCAATTCCTCTATTGTCAATTGGATATAAGAAAAACCATACTCTTTGATCACAAACGAAACACATATCAAGTTGGAGATTACACCTCCATTATCAAACTAATGACAACAGTATTCCCTCCTCTTATGCAATGAAATCCCCATGACCTCCAAGCATCCAAGATATCAAATAACCTACAAATGAAAAGAAAATAAAGAACCATGGAGGCTCACCTCCCAACCTAGGCCTCAAGGAGACCACCCCCGTGCTAGGGGAAACAAGGCTCAACCAGGATACACTCAAACGTCATCACAGTAACAAAAACCAACATGAATATCTTAGTTTAACATCACATTTACAATCCCCAACCAAGGATTGCACAAAGATTCACAAATGGAATCATAAACATTGGGTGAAGGTGGGCTCTCAATTAGGAGACTTTCCCTATCATATAAAATCTGTAACAACAATTCTCATGCCCTTTCTGGGCTTTCATAAATCAATAATTTCATGCCCTTTTGGGGCTATTCAGAAACATGCTCTCATTATACTACCCTCAACTATGGCCTCCTTGAAAATTATACCTCATAAACCTCCCTTCCACTCCATCTTTTTCCTTATCACCACAAAGAAATCCATGAACGAATATGGCATACAATGGAGCCCATACTCCAATGTTTGCAACTACATCTCAAGCTCAACTAACCCCTTCACCCAAGGCTTTCTCTTCCCTCCCAAGGGTGAGTGAAGCCTTCACACCCATGTAAAATTCCAACACTCAAACAACATAAGGAAATCAAGGAAGAAACCCCAATAAAATTCATGAAACAACATACACCTTCACAACACAACACAACACAAAACTCCAATGACAACAAATGATTCCTTACTATACTCATAGACCCTATGAGTATATTTCTTACAATGTCTAACTTCAACTTCATGAAATGAAGAAACATGGCATGAAACACTTACCTCCATCAAACTATGGCTTTGAAATGGTGATCTAGATCTCATTCTATTTTCCTTGGCTTCTAAACTTCTCCTCCATAACCATATGTGTCTCTACAATTAAAGAGTGGGTAAGAAATTACCAAGGTTAGCACAAGCTCCATATAAAGACCTTAATTTTCTTCCTCACCTACCCCTCTTACTTGCTTGTATCTTCCACCAATAAGAACTTAACCAAGTGGTGTAATTAGGGAAGAAGTCATGTGACAACATTATTTTCGAATTAGCTTGGGAGTGACTATTTTTTAGGGTCCTCTAGGTCCCCTAGACTCACTTATGAGTATATTTAAATCCCCCAACCCATACTATTACCATGTGGGTAACTTATTTTCACAACATTAACACTTGGGAATCACTTTAGGCTCTCTAAAGTTCCTATCAACTTATAACTTGAATTTCCATCACAAAGGTGACTCTTCCTAACACTCTTCAATGTGGGTTAATTGATTTCATAATGAGGATTAGGCTTAGGTTAAGTGACTTCATGCCAAAGAATCCTATTGGACATGTCAATCACACATAAACATTACAAGTGTCGAATGACACACACACACACACACACACACACACACACACACACACACACACATTAAAACACTTTGCACATCACAATTACATGTCTTTAATTAATCATACTTTCCAACTATAACACTCATGCACAATCACATTACGAAATAAGCATAGTACAAAAAGGCTTTGAATCTTCCAAAGATTCACCTTGGCTTTATTGTGTTCACATAAGATTGAACCTTGTTTCCCCCATTTATCTCCATGGTTCAACTTCTTGCACACTCGACTTAAACATTAGTGGTCCGATAAAATGATATACAAATATATATGGATACATGCAGAATAAATCCAATGTCTCATAATTCATGTTAACATATACATTTAACTTCATCTAATCATTTTTGTTCTAACTACTATAAAAAGAATCATTGCAATGTCATATTCATTTAACTTCTGTCTAAGTACACATATAATTAACTTTCATTTGATTCGTATTCAAAACATTAAGTAATCAACATATGGATATTAGCATAATGAATTACAATTCTAAGTACTATCACCATTCTTATAATCATTAAACAATAAAAACATATGAAATGGATTGCGGTATACATGTCTTAAGTGAAAATCACTAATATGCAAAATTGTTAACTGGTATTTTTCAATCAAGTTAAACATATCGACATTTATCACATGACGAGGGGTTTGTAAGTTTCTAGGGTTATTTCCTCAATCTATTAGCATGTTTTCAAAATTGTGTCATCATGTTTTAAACACAAGTTTCAAATGTAAGATTCATATGTCTTATTATCGTTTAAACCTACATTCATTGTTATCTCCTAGAAGAGAAAAATGTTAATCCATCGTGCCTAATTTGGCTAGTGAACTATTCTGTACATCCTTTGATCAAGTCACTAGATTGAACCTAGAGAATTTCATTTTTAGGTGATCTTAGTTATTCCATCTAAAGCTATTTAATGGTTATTACACTTATCATTACTAGAGTCTGCTTAGGATCTAATAGGATCTCATAAATAATTACTAGTAACAAAAATGTCCATCATACTCTAATTAACTCCTAATCACATTCATTTTATGAAATCTAAAATAGGGTACTCATGCAGGTCTTACATGACACCCCTTCACCAACTCATAAGGCAGTACCAAGTAGCGACACTCCTTCACCTAGTAGAAAGAGGAAAGAAATACAAGATGTTAAACTAGATATTGAGGTTAGTTTGGATGAAGTAATAGAGATGCCACAATTGGACCTGGAAAATCTCACCTTGGAGTAAACTATTTTTCTGCAAGAAGTTTTAGCAAAGAAGAAAAGACGAAAAGAGCTCAGGAGAGAGCACAAGTAGAAACATGTATTGTATGATGTAAATGATATTTTTATTGATGCTTTTGACATTCAAAATTTTGAAGAAGATGCACCAATCATAAACCATCTTGTAAATATAGTTGATTTAGTGAATGCTAGAAGTATGGAATCAAATCAAAAATTAATGGATTGGTTTGCTAGAAGATTTAAAACTAAGGTTGTGGACAAATTCTCCATAATCATTTCCAAAGCAAAAAGTGCAACTATAGGAGAAACTATAGGTTATGATTGAGTTATTTCAAAAGGTACAATATTTATACACAAGTTTTTCAGACGTGCCAAGATTTACTAACAATATTTAAGTACAAATAAATAAAATTCAGGCTGAGATGAAGAGATCCATCAATATTATTTTAGAGTTAGCAGGATCAAGCATTGATCACTGCAATAATCAATTGAATGCTCAAGACACATTGGCTGAGCTTCAAGTATCTAACAACAATATGAGATCCAAATTGATCTCTATTCAGACAATGATGAAACCTCATTTGGAGGTCATGTAGAGAGAACAAAAAATAGCCTAGGATCTTATCATAGAAGATCATAATCTTTTAGTGACTCATGGTTTGATTGATTTGGCTACAAGACTTTAGTTGTAGAATAATATTTTGGATGCAACAAGAACCACATGGGATCATACATTGTCTATGATTACCAAAGTTCATAAGGAATTCATTGAAAAATATGGATTACTTCTACCCATTCCACCCCAACAATAGTGACATATAGTGTTAAAAAAAAGGGGGGAAATAGACATGATAAGGGGAATGTGATGTGAAATGTTATATATAGGTAAAGGGAGAAATATAGATTTGAATAAAGGTGAGAGGGGGAGATTATTCGCATCTCTAACTATTGTTGTCTATTAGTGTCAACCACTTAGTCATTTACAAGGAAGAGTCAGACAGTCATCACTGTGGCTTAGCTACTCTATATAGGTTAAGTCATGTACATAAACAAGAATGTACCAAGCTCTATAGGAGCTAAGTAATTTTTTGGTCATAGAGTACTTTCTATACGAGCCAAGATCATTAGCAACCTATAAAATTCTAATTATATTAGTACTAAGTTATATAGTGTGTTCTGTGTACAATACATGCCAAGAATTAGAACACTAATATAGGATGATCAACAAAAATGACGAGCATTAGGAAACAATAAAGAACAAGCAATGCAAATTTTACATAAAAGTCAGTAATGGAACAGAGTTTGAGGAAAAATAATCATTAGGCCAATTTGGAAGGAACGTTTAATTTCTTTTGAGGTTGTTACAGAACATTTACACGATGTGGATCATATATCCCTATGTTGTGTGTTCAATGATCAAGATGAAGAGGAAAAAAATGGAATCATTTAGAAAAATCTTTATGAAACACTTTAAATAGAAATGATATAAACCTAGATCATAAGCATGTGTAGTAAGAGCAAGGGTAGAGAGGTGTATACATCCAAACAAGAAGTAATATGCAAGAGAAGGATTAAGAATAGATTAGAAGTTAGTGAAGGCTTTTGTTATCATCTAACAAAGCAAGTGACCTATTCATTGTAGTGAAGTGAAAGGGAAATATAAGTTTATCAGATCATAGGAGAGGATCAGTTAGCAAGGAGAATACTCAAAATAAGCTTATAGATAAAATTGAGAGTTAGGTACTGAATCAGTTTTAACTAACTTGAATTAGGGTAAATCTCTTAATAGAGTGGTCTTAACAGATTGGTCTTAATAGAGTGGTCTTAATAGATCATTGTAAATATCCTAACATAGTCCTTTTTTTTTGTAACTGTTAAATCCTCTAACAAGGTGAGAACTAGTAGTCTCTTAAGCCTTTAATAGGGAAGACTCTTGACAAGGTAGATAATATCTTGTGATCAAACATTGTAACCTATTGGTACACATATGGAAGAAAATTTTAAACTTTTAGTTTCACGTCTTGAACCTTTTAGTTTCAGGTTTTGAACCTCTTTGAACTACTTCGAGCTCGGTTCAAAGTGGTTCAGAGGTTCAAAATGGTTTGGCATGTAGATTTAGAATCTAGGTTTAGGCTCAATATTTTAAAGGTACACCAATTCAATGTTCATTATTTAGAGGTACAACCACATGGCCTAGATTCTTAGATATTCATAGTTTAGAATGTTTGAAAAGTCCAATCCAGTTCATAACTCAACTCATCAATTGAATTGCAAGTTTTAGTGAAAAAGTTCAAAACCTAAAATTTTGAGGCTACCTCTCAGGATACATATCACTCCAAGTCAAAATTGCATTCACAATTAGTCAATCCTATGATGGAATGTAATCAATATGAATTGTGCATAATATCCTTAAATGAGGATTTTGAAACATGGAGATTTCTACATTTGAGAGGAGATGTCATGCGAGGCTGACAATGATGGTAGCTCCATGAATCTTCATTGGATTTAAAACATGCTTAGTTACTTGTGGATGTTGAAGTCCATATGAATTTTTTTTGATGGATTGACTAAGGCTTCAGAGGTGGAAGTCATGCATTTGCAAATATTGTTGGAAGAAGCTATTGTAATTTCTATGACCATGAATTTGGAAGAAGCCAAACTATTAGTCTCAGTGTAGGGGGTATAAATAAAAATATAACCTTTGGATCAATCCCATTCTTAGATATGTTTGAAGAAAACTAGTTATTTGAACCTCCTCCAAGAGGTTTGAAAATATTCTAGACGGATAGAAAGTTACACATGTTTTGATGCAGCACTATCAAAATGATCCATGACACCTAGAAAATGATGTCAAAAAAAATAGATCCTATTTTGGGGGTCATATATAACAATCCAACATTTGGATTGGGCTGAATTTTAGGTATGTATGGAAAAATTTAGTTCTCTAAATACTCTACAAAGTAATTTGTTAGATTACCTATGTATCAAAAGTTATAGGTTTTTGAGTGCAACACTATTGGATCAGCAATGACAGTGAAAAAATGCATAGCACAGTAAAATAGTCATGTTGTGGGGGTTTTATCTCATGATCCAACCATTGGATTGACCTAAATTTTGGATCTATTTTGTAAATGCTATTTTTACAAATCCTCTCCAAACAAAATTGTAAGATTCCTTCTAGATCAAAATTTATTCTCATATAAGTATAGTGTTGTCAAAATTGCATATGACTATCATAAAACAACGACAACACTTTAGAACCAGCAGACGCCACTTGTCAACGTGCATATTTAATAGGGGCCTTGTATTTAAAAAGATATAAGACAAGGTTTATTATGATATAAACACATGGAAAAGAGGAAGTCATAAGGTTTTTCAAGATTCAGTTAGGGAAACTAAAAAGTTTTCATGGGAAATGAGAAGATAATAAAGAGGCTAGCATAAGACAAAGGGGGGGTTTCATCTTCTACTCTTTCTTGGAGACTACAGACTGTGTACTACAGCAAAGGGGAGGAAATTTTCTAGATTTTTTCCACTTCTTGTGAGAGAGAGAGGGAAGAGTTTATTTTCTGAACTGTGTGTCAAGGATAGGAGAAATTTGGATTTGTTGATGTAATGTTAAAGAAAAGAGTTTCAGTTTCTCTTTTAGATAGTGATTTTTTATTGTAAATGTATAAGAGGACCTTTATTGTTCTTTACATTTAGAGGAGGAAGACTAGAGGATAATTGTATCAAAAATTTAACTATGATGCATTTTCCTTCCATTAATAACAATCTTTGTATCATTCTCATTTTTCTCTAAAATTTATTTCATTGTCACTATTTTTGGATTATGCTATCACTTCAAGATATCTCCTAAAGCTCCGATTCCTCATTTTCTCAAAAGGATGGAGAATACTTCTTTGATCTTTTTTGCTTAGTAATGTAGCATTTGGGCAAGTGAACTTTGTGTTGTATGCGTGGAATATGGCCTCAATTGTAACACACACTTCAACATGGTCATGTATGCAGATTCATCCTGAGATGAACATGAGATTGTTCACTCAAAATTGATCTAGCAAGGTGACCTATTGCCTTCTATCTAGAAGGATTTTCCTATTTAATATCCTCATATTTGAAGTGTAGGAAACCAAACCCCCTAGGAATGAAGGATTTAAAAAGATTAATCTATATGCACATGCAAGTAATCTAAATGATTATGCAATTATTCTAAGAACTTGTAAAACAGACTAGATTAAACATATGCATTTTAAAAGCTAGATGGGATTAAGCTAAGAATGTAAACATATGAGAATGTGTGAGCTAAAATGAGAATAAAATGCAATAGCAATTCAATATCAATTAAAGATCAGTCCTCCTTAATGATGAATTGTGGGTTGCTTAAATAGAATTCTTGAAATCCTTCAATGGTTGAGATCAACTTCGATCGATGGTCAGGATTGAAGCACAATTTCAGTCATAGTGGAAGATTCCAAATTTAGATGGAGTTAATTACCTCAAATCCTGAGTGCAAGAAATAATTAACTCAGATAGACTTTAGTGTGAGAGCAAGTGATTTGGATCACTTCTAATTTGATCAATAGTTAACTAGGACTTTCCACTTTGAACTGAAGAGTAGAATTAGGAAAGATATTTAATTTAATAAAATGAGATATGGCCTCATAAATACCTTTTCCATTTAATTAAATAATTTCATTCAATTAATTAGAATAGGCATATAAATTAAATTAAATAAATTTAATTCCTTACTATATTAGCCTTAGGTGATAATTTAATTTAATAAAGTATAAATACTTTAGATTAAATTAAATTTAAATCAAATAGGTTCAATGCGACTAATATGAGTAAATACTATAGGAATTAAATAAAGAATGTGATGATTTTAGATTAGGGTTTTCTGCATTTGACAATTAAGTCAAGTAGCGAGTTGCAAAATAATAATTTCCTAGTGACATAGGACTTAGGATTGATTAAAATAGATCAAAATTGGTGATCATGGCAATAAGGAAATTTTGGGGTACTACATGTGTCATCTGCTGTTCTTTGGTGTTTATTTCTCTTCAATTTCTTAATTTCTGCATCTACTTTCTATATACAAGTTGATGTTTGTAATCCTTTTGTGCTTTCTAGTTAAAAGCATCCATATTCAGATTCACTATAAATCATATATGAGGATCTATACCCGGATAAGTTTAGAGGGTGCTTACACTTTTTCAATAGTGAAGTGACCCAACTGTTAGTGCTGATTAGTCTTCTTGTTTGGGCATTTAGAGTTATTTTGTACATTTTTCTCTAGAGGACAATCTATTCACTAAGATAACCTTAACTAGTTAACTTTATTACTATAGTAGTGAAAATTTTTTGGTGTCATCCCAACCTAATTTTACCTTCACCTTGGAAGGTTTCTAGGTAACAAATATTGTGTTATGTGTTTTTATTTTCATGCATGTGATTGGTCAAATTTATATGTTATAGCAGATTTACATTATAGGTTTTACATGCACAAGCTTTTGATAGATGTGAATGAATTGGTGAAAAGTTTAAAGTATTAAAGACTCTAATTCATCCCCTCTCTTAGTATCCTATTTATCCTTCTTATTACTCCATCAATTGATACCTCTGAGACTATAATTCTGATTTGTAATCTAGATTTGTTGATGCTATTCCATCTAACAAATCTGTCTCTGATTTCTATGACATATCTTTAGTATATCCCCCCCCTTGTTATGTGATACTCTTATTTCTCGCTTATTATTCTATACTCTATTTCCCCCCTTGTTTTTGTCACTTATGGGTTGAGGTTTGCTAGGGTTAACTTGTACTTATCAAAAAACTTTTATTATTTTCCAAAGTTTTTGAAAAGCCTTTATTCCATTGCTCCTTTATTTTTTCAAATACTTGAAATTGAATTTCTAACTTGATAGCTAGATCAATTAGGATTTCAATAGTTGAGAAATATGTGTCTTTATTCAAGATATTCTACACTATAGACACTTCTTTCTAAATAATCTCCAAATGTGGTAGTAGCAGGAATTGAATTAATATCAACGTGTTCCTCATTTCACTATCTCAAACCGTGAGCTTGACTATCCTTTGCTGACCAAATGTTAACTTATGATATGAGTGTGAGCTTGAACTTGCATTCTTCCCAATGATATAGTAAAAGCCCTCATGTCAGTGTGTATTAAATCAATAGATCATTGATTCTCCCATGTGAAGAACTCAATATCACAAAGTTTCATGTACAAAGAATGAATAGTCTTCAAAATTTATTGTAACTGTGTAATAAAATTAGAAAGCTCTAATTTTCTGTTTACAATTTCTTGAGAGACTTTCTTCAAAACTTTGTGCTCAAATTTTCCCTCAAACCATTGTATCAATTTGCCTTTGGCTTCAATATCTTCTAATTGAACCTTAGCAATTATATACACTAACAAATCAAAAATTTTATGTTGATTATTTAAGTTAGTGATTCAAAATGCATCAACAAAAATATCTTTAATAGTATGTGTAGACACCTAAATCTGATTACACTGCTTCAGTAATCCTATTTAGCTATCTCTAAAGGCATCATTAATTAAAATCTTATTTAATTAATCCTTTTCAATCCCCTAGCTGATTAATTTAATTAATCATCTATAGTCCTAATTGATAAATCAAATAACCCATTATTTATCAATTAATCCTATTCTCCTATCTAATTCCAAAAATCCCAAATTTATTAAAATCACTTTAATAAATAAAGCCCTCAAAATCTAATAGCACCTAAAACTATCCTAAATACCCCCATTAGCCTAATCCACCCCATCCACCCATACTAACCTAGCTTAGTCACTAACTCGCCCACCCTCATGAATACCATCCACTTGCCCATCTCTAATCTAATCCTAAGCCAAGCCTAACCCATCCCCTAATCATTTTCTCAATCCTAAATGAGATTAAGACTTTTCTAAGCCAAGCTAAAGTCTATCCCCTCAAAATATCCCAACCACCAAGCCATAAATGCACCCACAAGCCATAAATAACTCTTACAAGCCCATTTATTGCTCTTACAAGCCATTATGAGGGTCTTTATGAGCTTTGAGCCTGGTTTGTTGACCCCTCAACCCCTCTTGCTCTAACCATTGACCTTGTGACATGTGTCACTCCCTAATTGGCTATAAGGAAGCACAATCCATGTGCTCTCCTCTCATTCAATCTGAGCCCTCCTTAACCATTTCCCCATCCTTGCATCTTAGCACTCCATCCCTCAAGCCTCTTGCCTATAAATTGGATCCTCTTCCAAGAAAAATAACAACAATCCACCCTCATGCAAAGTTATAATGCTATTTTGAGAGCTCATAAACTACCAAAATACCATTATAATGCTGAAATACCTCCATGAATCCATTGTTGAAACCTTGCCTCATTCACTCCACTCAATCATCTAAGCTTGAGCATAACTTGTGAGCATACATACCTTAAATTAGGGACGAATCTATTTCATCATGATGTTATACCATTAGGAGCCTACCATTCTTATTTTGCTTCCTTTTGTGGTGATAATAATCAGTCCTATCTTAAGTGTTTATTTATTTAGTATTGTTAATGCTTTCCTTAATAGCTAGTATTCAATTTGCACTACTAAACTAGGTGATATAGTATGTAATACCTATTTCTCTTTGTGCTCTCTCCTTATCCTTTCTTGGTTTGACTTGTGGCTCAACAAAGTTTACAAATCTTGCATTTTCTCTAATTTCAAGTTGTTTAAGTCATACATGGGTAAAGTAATTTCCTCATCTAGACTTACTGACTCATCTACCTTATCTTCTATTTGAGTCATAATCTAAGGTTGTGGGGTTGTATCACTAGGTAGTGATATTTGCAATAGTTTACCCTTCTCAATCAATCTAGACACATACTGCTCCTCCTCATGTGTAAGTGTCACCTTTATCTTAGGAATTCCAGTCAATGGTTCTGATGGTTTTGCATTTGGAAAATGTATAAGAGATTGTGCATCTTCTTGCTCTTCTATTTTCTTATCATCTTCTGTCAACTTTGTTCCTTTGACTTCTTCTGTCTTCACCTCAGTTTGAAATATAGGCATACTAGTAAATTATGGAAACACAATTATAACCTTGCCTTTTTGCTCAATACTTTTATCCCCACTAATTGATGTAACCTCAAAATTATTAGTTTTTTCACTTTTAATCCTTGGATAATCTATGATTTGTAACAAAATTGGATTGGTGCTAGGTAGAGATGTATCAGATTCAACATTATTCAAGTCTTCTCATGTTAACACATTCTAATCATCTTGTGATGAAATAGGAATTTATCCAATGGTGACAATATCTTGTTGTTCACATCCTTCTACCACTTGCATAATTTCCTCAACAAGTTTTGCAACTTTTGCTGCATGATCTTCTTCTTTGACTTCTCCATCTCTTTCGTCTTCTTCCTCATCTCCTTTATTAGCCAATGGATTGAGCAACTCAAATTTTTTCTTCCATATATATATTTATGCTCTCAAACTCAACTTGATGAGCTTTATTCATTAAATTTTTGTATA
Organism: Cupressus sempervirens; assembly: GCA_028749045.1. Classification (NCBI taxonomy): domain Eukaryota; kingdom Viridiplantae; phylum Streptophyta; class Pinopsida; order Cupressales; family Cupressaceae; genus Cupressus; species Cupressus sempervirens. The sequence goes on along the minus strand of CM053793.1, from coordinate 105,868,712 downwards.
GGGTAAAAAACATCTATGCCTTCCCTAAATCTAGCATTGTTTGTTCTAATTTGGTCCCCTAATTTTCCTTTTAGTGGATAATGCCCACTTCCACTTAGCATCAACCTTCTTGTACATTTTTTTATGAAATGCCTTCTCCTAACTCTATAGGTGTAGACTCAAATTGTATCATCATTTCTATCAAATATTTTAAAAGTTTTTCTTGATGTTCTTTATTTAAGCAATCAAAATTGTTGTCTTTGAACCATGTCAAGCTTGCTAGTTCAGTAATTTCTTGGCATACCTTATCTAAAATTATTGGAGGCGGTCTCTAGATAATCTAAAATTTTCTTAAATTGTTAGACTCAATTTCTTATCTTCTTCCTCCTTTGTTACAACTAATTTTCTCTTCAGCCTCTTAGGAATGTTGTACTTAGGTGGCTTGACATATTTCTTCTTTGCTAGATATTCTTTTGTTTTGGCAGTTGGGGGATGGCCTATGTTTGATCTCATTATTATTCTTCTTTTAGGATCTACTAGTGTAGAAATCTTCTACACACCTTTCATGAGATCATATTTTACTTTGAGATCAACAATTATCACTATATTTTTCTTGGTTTCCTTAGGCTCAACAACAACTAGCTCTTTGCCTTTTCCTTCCTTGGCTTTATCTAATTGTTTTGATCCTTCTGTTGGAAATATAAGAGAAGTAACTGAGAGGGGAGCGGTGAATTAGTTACCACTAAAATAAATACAAATCCCTTAGATGTTAGTTCAAAACAAACTCTAAAAATTGAATACTGATGATGCTCAGTAAACAAAGAAAATACTGTAACTTGATAAACACTATGTTTGCTCGGTAAACACTAACATGCACAAATTTGGATATTATCTATAATTATTATTACTTTAAAATAGTTACAAACACATAAAAGTAAATAACACATTTGACACCAAGCTTTAATGTGGAAATCCAATTTGGGAAAAACCACCAATTACAACTAGTTATTATTTTTCACTCTTTTGAAGTGAGCCCTGTTAGGAGCCTATCCTGTTAAAGGTTACAAAACACACTGTTAGGTGTGACCCTATTAAAGGATTTAATCACCTTTCTAGGAGTGGCCTTGTTAGAGGTCTTGAAAAAATTCAATAGAATTTTCACCTTGTTAGAGGATACAAATGGCTATTAAACCAACTCTGTTAAGAGATTTTAGATTAATGCTACAATGGTTAGAGAGTAACAATGAAATGACCTGATTGTAATGCAACTGAATTGTTGAATCCAAATCTCTTTTTTGTTTAAACTTGATCCTTTCAGATTGAATATTGCTTTTTTTCTCCACAAGGATACTTTATTATACTTCAAGTTCACACCCTCTTTTTCTTATCAATTTAATCAACACACTTGCACACACTAGAAATCTCAACTTGACTTTTTATTTATAGCTTCTAGATTGTCAAGTCGGGTCAAATATAACTTAGAATATCTAATATTCATCACCTTAGTTGGTTAGAAACAATAAGGAAAAAAATTAAGCTTAATATGCGAAAATAAGAAAATCTTTCGTTAGCTGGCCCTGCTTGGTAGACACTAACTTCTGAAACAATTTCCTGTGTTAACCAATAGAATCTTGGTTAGCAGTACAAACTTGAAAAAATCCTTTGGCACCTGAATGATCTTGGTCAACATTGATTCCATAAAAATTCCCTTCATTAACCAAGTGAGCTCGATTAACACTCATCTTCAACATACTTTCCTTTGTCTCTTGAGTGAACTTAGTAGACATTGACACTACTCGATAGACACTACCTTCTGAACTTGGCAAACACATGGTAGACACATAAAACTATCTTTACTACCTGAGTGAGCTTGAAAAGCACTGACTGAAACTGATATGACATTTTTGTAACATCAAAGACAACACACAATTAATCAATTGTATCCAACACCTTCCCCTTCTTCACCATCCTTGTCCTTAGGAATTTCCTCCTTCCTTTTCGTATCTATCTTAGACTCACTTGTCTCTACATTCATTTGATTGTTTACTGTCTAATATGTGTTGAATATAGATTGATATAAGTATAAATATGTGTTTCAATCATTATTTTTTCACTGATGTCAAACCGACTACTTGTTGGTAAGACAATTTCTTAGATGATTTGAGTACTATAATTTGTTTGATTGATGAAAAAGATTTGTTCAAATGAGGTGACAATAGCACCTAGAGGAAAGGTTAAGTTATGATATGAAAAATAAGTACAAAGATCAGTTAAGATAGTGATATTAGAGTACATTAATTATCTACTTAAGGTTGCAAAGGTTGGATACATTGACAAAGTATCGAAGAAAAAGAGAGAAGAATTGAGTTTGCCAAGCTTGACTGAGTGAATAGTATGTGCCAAGCATTAGAAGCAAGTTGATTCCAAGTATTAACATTATGAGAAAGATCGTGAATTTGATGAATCTAAGCCAATAAGTTTGATTTCTTGGATTGTGTGAACCATGTGAAAGATAAACTTGATGAACTAGTGGCATAGAATTCAACATGAACCATTTTTTAGGAAAATTCAAAAAGGATTGAAGGAGAAGTTTCTAGAAGGGAATAAAATGAAAAGATGGGTAAATTTAATGAATCCTACCGAATCCTACCTAACCTTATGATGAACAATAGAGGATGAATGAAAAAATATCTAATTTCTCTTTATAAGGGGATACAAGGCATGAAACAATAGTTGGCATGTGTGAGAACCCAAGAAAGACAAGGAGTCTAGTGTGTTGTTTTATATGGTGGCCGAAATATAGATTCTACAATTGGCATGCAAAGTAAGAAGACTTAAGGGTATGTATGCTTGAAGGGTGGACAAGCTATTAGAGCTAAAGTGTGTGAAAGCTAAGCAAAATGGAGAATTGAAACAAATATCTATAATCTGGAAAGTGAGTTGTAAGTTCTTATCAGATCAAGCCTTACTATTACCTTCTAACCATTGTATCAGTCTAGGGTAAATTCTTTGGATTAAGGTTGACCTAACATTTATTTTTAAATCCTTTAACTAGGTGATAGTCCAAGTGAATGATCTAAAGTCCTCTAACAAGGATCACTCCTAACAAGGTGATTGAAATCGACTAACCAGGTCATATTTAATAGTGTTCATTGTAACCTTTAATAGGGTTGGCCTTTCATAGGGCATCACTTCAAAAGAGTGAGAATTAGTAGCATGTTACTAGTGGTTTTTTCCAAATTGGGTTTCTAGAAAAAATCATTGTGTCAAATGTGTTATTGAATCTGTTATCTTTCATGCTTACATTTTTGCAAAGTTGATTTGACAATAACCTACAAGTTTAAGTGATTGTATGATCTAATGGATGCATGCATGATGGAAATGTTTTATGGATATGGGTTCACTAAGTTGTGAAAAGTTTTATTTTTACATTTGGAACTTGGATAACTGATTCATCTAAAGAATTCCCAGAATTGGTATCAGAGCCTAGCTGCTTAAGAGGAATAGTTTGAAGGTACTAGAAGAAAAAATATCAAGATGTCAAATAGATATGTACCCAAGCTTAATAGAGATAACTTCCTTGCATAGAAAAGTATGATGAAGTTACACCTTGAAGGTTTTGGAGACCATGCACAATCTACCATCACCATAGAGCATGTTGATCTTGTAGGAGTACTAACTATTGAAGATCTAAAAAAGAAGAAAGAACATAACCAAAAAATGTTAGATATTTCCTCTACCCTAAGTTATGCCAAGTTTGATGATATCAAGGGTTGTGACAGTAGAAAGAAAATGTGGGATGCACTTCATATCATTTATGGAGGAGATAAAAATGTTTTAAGAGCCAAATTTAAAAGTCTTAGAGGTAAGTTTGATGATATGAGAATGCAAGAAGGTGAGAATATTTCTCAATATTGCTCCAGGATAAAAATTGTTGTTAATACCATAAAAGGAGCTATTGGTAAGATAGATGATGATACTATGTTGAGTAAAGTTTTGAGGACACTTTTTCCCATTTATGCTATTAGAGTTTCTATAATACAAGAACTAATATGTATACCAAGTTTGACTCTTGAAGGTCTGGTAAGCAAGCTCACGAGTTTTGAGCTATCTAACTTTCCTTCTTCCTTTTCTTATCTATCTTGGACTCACTTATCTCTACATTCATTTGATTTTTTATTGTTTCATATGTTTTGAATGGCTTGAAATTTTCATTAATATCTTCTAACAAAAGTTTTTTGATTGTTGTTGTGACTTCATCAACATTAGCCTCACAAGGCATCAACCTTAACCATGCAATTCTAGGTAGTACTACTTGTGCATAATAAATTTTTTTGTTTACTATAAAACATATCTCATCAAAATATTTATCTACAATAGATTTGGGAATCCTCATTCGATTTCTCATTTTATTTTTGAATTCCTCAAAATAATTATGCAAAATTGCTTCAAAATTTTCTTCCAGCTAACTTATCAAGTCACTTATTTGTTCCATAGTTGGCCCGTTCCTATCCAATACTACTATGCCAATTATAGGAAAAGAGTTATGTACATAGAAAAATATACAAACTAATAAAGATTCAAACTTACATGATGTTTTCTTTGCTTTCCTTATTGCTCCTAGATTCTTTGATAGTTGTTGTAGTTGTAGCCTAGCAAGATCATAACTATGATCCTTTTTGACAATTTTGTAGACTAGATCTACTACAACATATGGCACACTATTCAATTTGCTACACTAGAATAATTTTTGTGCTATCACTCGTACTACAAATTCAATCATAGGATCATCAATTCTATCAAATGAAATCAATCTACCATTCCACTTGGCTCTGGTTGATTTTTCAATCTCATTTCATGTTGCACACCTTATGCTCTTTGATTTGTCCAAGGTAGGGTATCCAATAACTTAGTGTATTATGGCCTTGTTAATTTTGATTGGTCATCCTTCTAACCATACCTTCATATCATGGACAGAGCTTAGGAAAATCTTTATCTACTCTATTTTGAAAACTTTTGGAAAACTTAGGGCATAGGTAAGCTCTTTCTTAGCAATAATCTTGTATTCATCCCTTATGACTCCATTATTACACAACTTCTCATAAGCTGCTCTTAACTCAAAATCTCTAGTTTCTCCAATTTTGAATATGTAACAAGATCTCACATCCTCAATTGTCAAAACCTTTGGTTGAATTGAAAATAGGGTGCCAATTTCATCTTTAGTTACTTCAATGTTTGTATGATCCTTGAAATTGGGTGGGAGATTCTAGTCATTCCTCATGATTTGTGCACTACTCTCTTTCAACATTTCACCTAAAATTTCCATTTCAAACTAGCATTTTTGAAAGAAAACTTTTCTATGATATCCTTAGAAATTAATTAACTTAGCACTGAAAGTTCTAATTACTAAATTTTGTCAGATTATCAATGTTGCATTGTAATTCACTTGCTTTGTTGCTAAAGTTCTCCTTGATCATCTCTAAATTTCTTGTGCACTCTAAATTCACTTGATGAAGTAGAAATGAATGCTCAAATTTGGAAAATACCTTCAATCTTATATTTAGATTTTCAATAAATGTGTTTGTACTTGGTGGGTGTATGACAACTATCTTGATCTCCATGATTATTTATGAAGACTCAGTTATCATTGCCTTACTTGACCAATACCAATTCATTCAATCAATGCATCACCCTAGTTAACATAAGTTATTGGTTTATATTGCAATGCTTGGTCAATACAATCTATATTATTGGTGCTCAATACTTCATGTTGTAAATGATTCTCTTTCACTTTTCTCTCTATAGATCTGTTCTTGATGATATTTTCTTATGTAGATATGAAATTTTAGCACATTTTATTTTAGGAACTGATGTAAGATATATCATTAAGTATATAGTTCCTACATACCTTCTTTTTTTAGTTAGTTCTGATGTGATCATCTGATCCATTGGATTGGGTGATCTCAACTTTGCTTGCTCCACTACTTTCAACTTTGACTATCTCTTTCCATGTTTTCTTTACCTTGACTATTTCTTTACCTTTTTATTTTCCATTGTTTTGTGTTAGTACTTTGGTTTTGTAGTTTATACTAACATGTCCAACTTTGAGACAACTAAACCAAACTAGTTCTCCATTCAACCATTTCTTGTAATTTTCTCCAAAATGTGTCTTGATGCAATTCTATGGAATGTGCCCATATTCTCCACAATAATGATAATTATACCATGTAATGTAATCCCAATTATGAGAGTTCTATTGTTTAGTGTGGAGCCTGATCAGTCCCTAAGTGGGAGATTGTTAGATTGTGGTGACTGATCAGGAAAGTACTATACATACTTCATAAAAAATGGTAGCCGACATATTATGGCCGACATATGGCTGACATGTTATAACCCTAAAGCGGTTTAATACTTGTATAAAAGGGCTTAGGGTTGGGTATTTTTCATAATGTTGTGATACGAAATTGGTTCTTGTGACGGTATTGAGCTGTAAGGGATTACGGATTGTAATAAGATCAAACTTGATGTTTGGTGGATGTAGCCCAGGGATTGGGTGAACCACATTAAATCTTGGTGCCTTGTGTTCATTTCTGTGTGTTCTATTATTTTTTGTTATTGGTAATATTTGCATGTAGTTTTTTATTTATGTCTGTGGTTTATCCTAACAAGTGGTATCAGAGCAAGGTTGTCTTTCAGTTATCCTCTACAGGAAAGTCTCACGGTTAAGTGGGAGTCTCACAGTTGAGTGGGAGCAATGGCAGATGAGGGTAAGTTGAGGGTTGATAGGTTTAATGGGAAGAACTTCCAGTTATGGAAGATGCAAATGGAAGACTACTTATATCAGAAGGATTTATGGAAGCTGTTGGAAGGAAAAGCCAAGAATCAGGGAACTATGTCAGAGGCTGAATGGGATCTTTTGGATAGAAAGGCACTCAGAAGCATTCGATTATGCTTGGCACCATCAGTGGCATTTAATATTACAAAAGAAAAGATGACAAAAGATTTGATGAAAACCCTAGCGACACTGTATGAAAAGCCCTCCACTTCAAATAAGGTATTTCTCATGAAGTATTTATTTAATATGAAAATGGCAGAAGGTGGATCTGTTGCAGATCATTTAAATGAGTTTAATACTATTACTAGTCAATTATCTTCTATGGGTATCAATTTTGATGAAGAAATTAGGGCTCTCTTGATTTTGTGTTCTTTGCCTGAAAGCTGGAATGGCTTGGTAATGGCGGTGAGTAATTCTGTTCCTGGATCTAGTACCCTAAAATATGATGATGTGATCGGTGTTATTTTAAGTGAGGAAACTCGTAGAAAATCCTCAGGTGGATCTACATCAGGAAGTGCTTTAAATACACAAAGCATGGGTAGAACGACTGAAAGAGGAAGTAACTCTGGAAATCATGGGAAATCAAGAGGAAAGTCAAAGGGGAGGAGGTCTCAATCAAGAGGACCAAATGATTGCTGGTACTGTGGGAAACCAGGGCACAAAAAGAAAGATTTTTGGAATCGAAAGAAAAATGAAGGAGATAAATCAGATGGAGACAAGGAGGCAAATGTGGTAAGTAACAAATCCGAAGAGGATGCTTTGCTTCTATCTTTAGAGAGTGTTGATGATTCATGGGTTTTAGATTCTGGTGCTTCATTTTATGCTACACCTCATAGAGGTTATTTCATTGATTATGTCCAAGGGGATTTTGGGCTTGTTTATTTTGGGGATAATGAACCCTGTTAGATTGTAGGAAAGGGAAAAATTAACATTAAGTTGCAGAATGGGAATCATTCGCTACTACATGAGGTAAGACATGTTCCAAAACTAAGTAGAAATTTTAATTTGAGCAGGGCAACTCGGTGATGAGGGTTGTGTAGTTACTTTTAATGATAAAAATTGGAAGGTTTCAAAAGGTTCCCTTGTAGTAGCAAAAGTTGTGAAAGTAGGCACCTTATATCTTTGTATAGGTCATATTTTTCCTTCTACTTTGATTGTTTCAGAGAAAAATGAATATTTAGGAACAATTACTGCACTTGAGCAAGGAGAACAAATAGCTGTTGTAGATTCTGATACATCACTGTGGCACAATAGACTTGGGCACATGAGTGAGAAAGGTATGAAAATAATTCATTCAAGGAAAGTTTTACCAGGTCTAAAATGTGTGAATATGGATTTCTGTGAAAGTTGTGTGTATGGAAAACAAAAGAGAGTGAGTTTTATAAAGACAGGGAAGGAAAACAAAAAGGAGAAATTAGAGCTTGTGCATACAGATGTATGGGGACCAGCCCAGGTATCTTCCCTTGGTGGCTCTCATTATTATGTTACATTTATTGATGACACAACTAGAAAAGTATGGGTTTATTTCCTTAGACAGAAATCTGATGTATTTCAAACTTTTAAGAAATGGAAATGCTTGGTTGAAAATGAAACTGGTAAGAAATTAAAATGTCTCAGATTTGATAATGGTGGTGAGTATTGCAGTCATGAATTTTAAGATTATTGCTCCACTAATGGTATTCATAGACAAAAAAACTATTCCAAGGACTCCACAAGAAAATGGAGTGGCTGAACGCATGAACAGGACTATAATGGAGCGCGCAAGGAGCATAAGGTTGCATGCTGGGTTGCCCTTACACATGTGGGTGGAGGCTATCAATACTGTAGTATATTTGATTAATAGAGGTCCCTCTACTCCTTTGGGCTATGGTATTCTAGAGGAAGCATGGACTGGTAAGAAGGTGAGTTATTCTTTTCTCAAGACCTTCGGTTGTGAAGCTTTTGCTGATATAGACTCTAAAAATAGAACCAAGCTAGAAGCTAAATCAAAGAAATGTGTCTTTGTTGGATATGGCATTAATGAATTTGGTTATAGGCTTTGGGATTTTGAAAATCTTAAAATTATTAGAAGTCGAGATGTCATATTCAATGAGAAAGTGTTGTACAAAGATCTATTGCAGCAACATGAGAAGAAAGAAGATGATTATGTAGTGCTGGATGATACTCCAAAAGCTGATGTTCCAGCCATTCCTCATGATGTGCAATAACTGCAACAACAAATACCACACACACCAGTAAATGTTAGATGGTCAACAAGGCAAATTAGACCTCCACAAAGGTTTTCTCCCTCTTTGTATTCTATTTTACTTACTGATGCTGGTGAACCTGAAAGTTATGATGAAGCTGTGCAGGTGGATACTAAGATTCAGTGGGAGTCTGCAATGAAAGATGAAATGGACTCTTTGCTGAAAAATAAGACATGGGATTTGTGCAAGTTGCCTGCAGGTAAAAAGGCTTTACAGAATAAGTGGGTTTATAGGTTGAAAGAAGAGGAAGGAGGTAAGAAAATATTTAAGGCCAGGTTAGTTGTAAAAGGATTTGCACAGAAAAAAGGAATTGATTTTGATGAGATATTTTCTCCTGTTGTTAAAATGACTTCTATTCGTACTGTTTTAAGTCTTGTGGCTATTGAAGATTTGCATTTAGAGCAGATGGATGTTAAAACAACCTTTCTTCATGGTGATTTGGATGAAGAAATATATATGGCTCAGCCACAGGGTTTTGAGGTCAAAAGTAAGGAGAACTTAGTGTGCAAATTGAAGAAAAGTTTATATGGCTTGAAGCAAGCACCTCGGCAATGGTATCTGAAATTTGATAGTTTTATGCATGAGCATGGATATAATAGGTGTCATTTAGATTACTGTGTTTATTTTAAGAGGTTGGATGATGATAGCTACATTATTTTATGTTTATATGTTGATGATATGCTTGTAGCTGGGTCTAACATGGATCATATTAAGGGGCTAAAACGCCAATTAGCACATGCATTTACTATGAAGGATTTGGGGGCAGCAAAACAAATCCTTGGTATGAAGATTTACAGAGATAGGAAGAATAGAACATTGACGCTATCTCAATCTGATTATGTTGAGAAGGTGTTGCAACGTTTCTCTATGGAGAATGCTAAAGTTGTCAGCACACCTTTACCTGGTCATTTGAAATTGACTAAGGAGATGTGTCCCAAGACATAGGAAGAGGAGGATAAGATGTCCAAGGTACCCTATGCTTCAGCTATAGGAAGTTTGATGTATGCTATGGTATGCACTAGGCCAAATATTGCACATGTAGTGGGAGTCGTTAGCAGGTATATGAGTCATCCAGGATTTGAGCATTGGAATGCTGTCAAGTGGATTCTTTGATATTTGAGAGGAACATCCAATAAGTGTTGACACTTTGGGGGCTCTACTACTGATTTACAGGGCTATGTTGACTCAGATTTGGCTGGGGATATTGATACTAGGTAGAGTACCACCGTTTATGTCTTTACTATTGGTTGGGCAGCCGTGAGCTGGGTTTCTAGGTTACAGAAGATTAATGCTCTCTCCACTATAGAGGCAGAGTATGTTGCTGCTACAGAGGCAACCAAAGAGATGATATGGCTTCAGTTCTTCTTGGAAGAATTGGGACATCCTCAGAAGGATAATTATTTGTTCACAGATAGTCAGAGTGCCATTCATCTTGCTAAGAATTCAGTTCTCCATTCTAAGACCAAACACATACAGTTGCGGTACCATTTCATTTGGTCAGTTTTGGAAGATGGACAGTTAAAGCTGGAGAAGATACATACCAATGACAATCCAGCAGATATGTTGACAAAGGTTTTAACAAGGGAGAAGCTGAACTTCTCTTCAGCTTTGGTTGGTCTTTTAGACTGAACATGAATAAAAGAACAGTAGAGTCTAGGATGGTTTGATCCAGTGGGAGCCCCATGTGGTAGTGGTATTGCTACAGGATCAGTCTCCAAGTGGGAGATTGTTGTTTAGTGTGGAGCCTGATCAGTCCCCAAGTGGGAGATTGTTAGATTGTGGTGACTGATCAGGAAAGTACTGTACATACTTCATAAAAACATGGTAGCCAACATATTATGGTCGACATATAGCCAACATGTTATAACCCTAAAGCGGTTTAATACTTTTATAAAAGGGCTTAGGGTTGGGTATTTTTCATAATGTTGTGATACAAAATTGGTTCTTGCGGCGATATTGAGCTATAAGGGATTATGGATTGTAATCAGGTTGTAATCAATGGATTGTAATAAGATTTAACTTGTTGTTTGGTGGACGTAGCCCAGGGATTGGGTGAACCACGTTAAATCTTGGTGCCTTGTGTTCATTTCTGTGTGTTCTATTATTTTCTATTATTGGTTATATTTGCATGTAGTTTTTTATTTCTATCCGTGGTTTATCCTAACAAGTTCCCTTTTCTTGGTGCATGTGCTTTGTTTTTCAGATGTTAGCTAGTTAGATTTTGTCTTGAATCTACACTCGTGAGGTCTATGTCCATATTTTTGACAATTATAGCAATGCCCTTTAAATATAAATGTAGTGGGTGGATCACTTTTCTTTGATTTGCATTCATGTACTTGATGTCCTACCTTCTTGAAATTAAATAAATTACCAATAGACTTAGGTTTAGAAGTTTTCAAACCATTCTTGCTTATGCAAATATTGGCTATTTCTGCAAGTTTACCATGCAGTGATTAGATGTAGGTTTTGTTGGAAACTTACAATTGGAACAATTTTTGTTTTATCATTAATGTCAAATATATGTATAAGACATATTGCTACCTAATCTAAATTTCATATCTATTTGATTAATGAAGAGGATTTGAGAAGTTACTCATAACTATAGCACTTAGAGGAAAAGTTGAAGTTATGAAAAATAAAACTACACTAAACACTTGATTAGATAGGCTTTGATAAAGAAAAGTAATTATTTATGTCAAGAGGGCTAAGCCAAGCCAAGAAAAAGAGTAAAATACTAAAAAGTGTTGAGTAATGCTAGTGTCAACCAAGCTATAGTTAGTACTAAGAAAATCTAGTATTGATTAAGAATTATCATCGGCTAAGAAAGTTTTTTGATGCCAAGCAAGAAGCTTTACAGTGACCGAGTATTTTAGTGTTGACTGAGTATCAGATTTAGAGATTGCTGAGTGATAATAAGAGAAAAAAATTCAAAGAAATCATAAGATCAAGCCAACTCAGTTTATTTCTTGGGAGATGTAAAATGTGTTGAAGATAAGATTGATGAGTTGGATCATTATATTCAAGGAGGTAATTAGGTAAAAACCTAACAAATAGATTCTAGAAGATGATCAAGAAGATGAACATAGACATTGAATAAAATTGAATCTAATCATAAACCCTAAGATCTAAGGTGGATGTAGAAAATGGTAAAGCACAAATTGCACATTTAAAGAGATACATAACCAAACATTTAGTTCCGTGTCTAGTCAATCCAGTCAAGCCTAGCTAGTGTGTGTATGAGTGAGTTTGTATGTGATGAAAGGCATATAGAGGTGTGTGAATGTGAAGATAAAGGAGAAAGATTGTAGATATGATGCTATTATTGATAAGTGAATTAGAGAAAAAGGTTCAAGTGTTGACAAGAAGAGTGGACTGATTATTTGAAAGGTGTTAAAGTAGATCACGATCAGAGATGAAAGTGAAAGGCTCATCAGTGAACCAACATAAGGATTGAATAGAGATCTGAACCAAAAAAAGTGAGTTGTAATCACATAGATCAAACCTACTATCTTATAATAATAAAAAGTTTTTATTTAAATCCCTTTAATAGATGTTGACCTAAAAATTATTTGAAAACTTAACAATCTATGTAAATCCTTTAACTAGGTGACATTCTAAATGAAATGATCAAAGTCCTCTTACAAGGCCACTCTTAATAGGGTGATTAAATCCTCTAACTAGGTCACATTTAATAGTGTGTATTGTAACCTTTAATAGGGTTGTCTCCTAACAAAGCTCACTTTGAAAGACTGAAAAGAGCGATATGTTGCTAGTAGTTTTCCCAAATTGGTTTTCCACATAAAATCCTAGTATTAAACTATGATGAATGTTTATATTTGATAATTTTTCCATTACACAATGCAAGTTATGTTTATGACTATTTTATAGTAGTGACTGAGCAACAACATGATAAGAAGAATAATGAAGTATTTAATGTTTAATTATTCAAGTGGTACATATAGACCTTGAGTAACTAATTCCGCCTACCCCTTCCTTAGTTATTCAAAATATTTATAGCAATTGGTATTAGAGCACAATAATTATAGAGAAAATTTTGAAGGTAATTAAAGCTAAATATCATGATGAACAAGAGAGATGTACCAAAGGTGAACAAGGAGAACTTTCTTGAATGGTAGACCCTAACAAAGTTGCACATATCCAATATCAATGATGTTGCTATCAAGTTTTTGGAATATAAATATGTAGAAGTAACAACTTCTCCTCTAACTACTGATCAAATGAGACATAAGTTAGATCATAACCAAGAAATTTTGGAGATTTCCTTAGCCCTAAGATATGCCAAGTTTGATGACCTAAAAGATTGCAATACTACAAAGAAGATGGAAAAATTGAAGACCATATATGGAGGTGATGACAATGTTTTAAGAGCCAAATTAGAAAGCCTGAGAGGAAAATTTGATGATATGAGAATGATGGAAGGTGAGAACATAGTATAATACTACAAATCATTTAAAGAGATTGTTAATGCTATTCAAGGTGCAAATGGAGAAATCAAAGATGAAATAGTGATAAGTAAGGTATTGGGGTAAAAGCACAAACCTATGTCACCCATTTGTAAAGGAAAAGGCTAACAAAAGTATAATTGTTCACCTTCGATGACATAAAAATAGTATTATTATTTAGAATTTAAAAATGAAGTAAACTAATGAAATATTTAAAAATGGATGGAGTTTAGGATTATAATTTTTAATAATTACTTGGAATAAGAATTGATATATTTTCCTAATTTTTATTCATGATATTTTAGTTGCTGAAAAATGCTGAAAATTGGGGGTTTAGTTTCCACCACAAAACTATATGGAAATATAGTTATTTTCATTTGAGCTCAGACTATGTTATATATAACATATATAGATATAACAATAAAATATAAAAATTGACTTCAGACCTATATTTTCTCTTTTATAATGATTCAAATTTTAACTCACTTGAAATTGATAGTTTTCATCTCCTACCACATTTTTGGAAACAAATCTATTCTAACCAAAAGAAAAATTATACATTCTTGAAGAGGACTCTCTCCTCTAGAACATTATATAATTTTAAATTTTTTAAAATATGATTTAATATTTTTTCTTTCTCAAGATTAATATCTTTTTGAGTGTTAAAATATGTGCTTGTAGAACTTTTTAATTATAATATACTCTATCTAATTAAAACACTATAAACTCTATATGATAATATTCTAGACTTTTAGCTCTATAAAATGGTGTTTATATGTTATGAAAAAAAAATCATAAAAATGAGTTTTCTGAAATAATTTTATTTCTTTAGTAATTGGATACAAACTAGTATAAAACATGCATTTAATAAACATTTCTAATTGGAAAAGTGTGAGACCATATATAACTTAGCTAGAAAAATTTATCTAGACCATATGTTTGAACAAAAAAAAATTTCGGATAGAAATACTCAAATTTGGTCATTTTGATAAGTCAGCCTAAAAGCTGACACAACTTTATACTTTTACCCATTGAGGACTCTACTCCCTATCTATGCCATTAGAATCTCTACAATCCAAGAACTAAGATGCACACTAGGTAACAACTTGAACTTAGAAGGTGTAATTGGTAGAATTAATTCTTTTGAGATGTCTAATTTTGATAACTATTGACTTGCTACCATTGAATCTTCTTTCAAGTTCCAACTTGTTCTTAGCAAGAAGAAAGGAAACCATGTGAAGAGTGAAAGTGATAGTTCTAATGATGAGATTAACGAACTTATAGCCCTCATTAAAAAAAGGTTTGGAAGAGGAAGAGGTAAATACAAAGGTAAAATACCTATCATTTGTTTTTCATGCAACAAAGTTATTCATATTGCTACTATATGTCATGACAGAGAGGATAAGGATGAAAGGAAGGAAAACTAAAGGAGAAGAAATGATGAAAAAGGTAAGAAATATTGTTATATTGCTAAAGAAAAGACTGAAAATGAATCTGAGACTAATGATGATGAAGTTATCTATGTTTCTATGAAAGAAGATTCTAATTTAGATGAAAAAATTGCATTAATTTCTTATGTGAACAAAAGTGATAGATAGATAATTGATAGTGGATGTTCCAATCATATTACTAGTGATAAAGAAAAATTTGAATATATAGGTCCATAAAATGATGGATGTGTTAAATTTGGTAATAATATCCCATGTGTTATAAAAGGTAAAGACACTATTCAACTGACTAACAAGATAACATGTGACAATGTTTACAACATTGAAGGACTTAACTACAATTTGTTGAGTGTTTCATAGCTAAACAAAAAAATTTATAGAGTTGAATTTCACAACAAAAAAAACAAGATACATGATGGTCATGGTAATCTAATTAGAACTAGTGAGTAGACAAGAGGTAACTTATTCTATCTAGACCTATCAAGTGAGACATGTATGTTTGCACAACAAGAATATGTTTGGTTATGGCACACAAGATTATATCATCTAAACTTTGACAATTTGGTGAATATAAACAAGATGAAGAAATTAAGAGGATTGCCTAAACTAAAAAATCCTTGCAATTCTATGTGTAAATAGTGTCAATTAGGAAAGATGACAAAGTCTAATTTCAAGAGTAAAACATATACTACTAGTGATATTTTAGAATTGGTTCATACTGACCTATGTGGACCTATTGGTGTTAAAAGTTATTATGGAGATCAATATTTCATTTTGTTTGTAGATGACTACTCTAGAATAGTGTCTATGATATTTCTCAAAGCTAAATATGATGCTTTTCATTTATTCAAGTGGTATTTAGGTAGAGTTGAAAAAGAAACAAGGAAGAGTCTAAAGTTTTTGAGATCTGACAGAGGTGGTGAATTCATCTCACATGAGTTCAATACATTTTGTAATGACATAGGAATCAAAAGATAGATGTTAGCACCAAAGACCCCTCCCTAGAATGGGATAGCTAAAAGGAGAAATAGATCAATAATGGACTGTGCAAGAACATTAATGATGGAGAAGAACATGTCACAAAAATAATGGAGAGAAGCGGTCAATACATCTATCTATACCATGAATACAGTAAAAGTAAAGAAAGGTACAAATGCTACACCTTTTGAACTATGGTATGGCTATGCTCCCAATGTTAAATATTTCAAAATATTCAGTAGTAGATGGTATATACTAAAAGATAAAAGGAATGAAAAGCTTGATGCAAAAAGTGATGAAGGCATATTCCTAGGTTATTCCACTAAAAGAAAAGCCTATAAGTGTTTCAATTCTAACAGTAACAAAGTTGTGGAAAGTGAAAATGTGAGAGTTGATGAGTTTGTAAAAAGAGATTATAATTCATTTAATGAAGAACCTAAAGACTATAGTACATTCATCTATGTGAATGATGATGGTCCTAGCACTCAAAGTGAATAGACAAGTCAAGCTAAAAGTTTCCATCAGATAGGAAATGATGGAGTGCAAATGCAAATTGTCAAACAACAAAGATTGGGTGCCAAGAAATAGACTGAAGATGATGAGTCTTATAAAGGTAATGTTGACCATCATATAGTGGATGTTGAGCATTCAGAACCTGAACTAGAACCTAAATAAGGAAGAGAAAATTAGCTTGAGATAATTTTTCCAGTTGAACATAAAGAAGAACCAAAAAGGAAACTACTATGTTAGAAAAATATGTAAGAAGACATCATAAACCTAATAAAATCATTGGAGATGCTAAATCAAGTGTAATGACAAGAAGAAGACTCAAAGACAATACATGCTTACTTTGTGAGTTTGAGCCCAAGTCAATAAAGGATGCTTTAAACAATGAAGTACTATTATTTGAGATATTTTTTGATGATATTATATTTGGAGGAAGGGAAGAATTATGTAAATCATTTGCTAATGAAATTAAAAAGGAATTTAAAATGTCTATGTTTGGTGAAATCAAATTCTTTGTTGGATTATATGTCAAATAAAGTTTGGTATTTTTATTTCACAATCCAAATACATCAAGGAAGTATTAAAGACTTTTGGTATGGAAGATTTAAAGCCAGTGAGTACACCTATGTCTACAAGACATAAGATATCTAAGACTAATGATTCTACTAATGTGAACTAGATCCTATACAGATCCATGGTAGGAAAATTGTAAGATGTTGTTCATAGTAGGCCAGATATTGCTTTGGTAATTGGGATAGTTGCTAGATTTTTAGAAACTCCTAAAGAGAATCACATGATGGTTTTAAAAAGGATATTGAGATATCTTAAGGGTACAGAAGACTATGAATTATATTGCAAGAGAAGTGATACATTTGAACTAAAAGTTTTCGCTGACTCAAATTAGGCTGGAAATATTGATGATAGAAAAAATACTAGTGGAGGTACATTCTTTTTAGGAAAAAGATTGGTGTCATGGACAAGCAAGAAGCATAATTATATTTTCCAATCAACAACTAAAGCCAAGTATGTGGCACCTATAGTGAATTGTTCAAACATAATGTGGATTAAGCAATTGTTGAAAGGTATGAAAGAAGAGATTATAGATTTGTAGTTATCTATTGTGATAACACAAGTACTATCAACATTTCAAAGAATCTAGTGATGCACACTAAGACAAACCACATTGCTATCAAGTATCACTACTTGAGAGAATTAGTCCAAGACAAAGAATTGAAGCTATAATATGTGAATGCAAAGGAATAGATAGCTGACATATTCACAAAACCATTACCCAAAGATGATCATGAATATCTTGGAGGTAAATTAAGGGTGATTCCCCTAACTAATGCTACTTAAGAAGACAAGGTGCATTGAATCACATGTGCTAATTAGAACATTCTACATAGTGGTGCAATATGACTATACTTTGGGACATGCTTAAGGTAGAATTCTTCAGTACATCATAAATAGATTAGTCATAGAAATATGACAAGTATTAATCAGACATGCAAAATCTACATAATTTAGATGTATGAAGACTTTGAAGCTGAGAGAGCTACATGTCTTTAGCATTATTATCAAAGATGGAGAGATTACTAAGAAGGTCAAAGAGGGAGATTACTAAGAAGAGATCAAATAGGGAGAGATAACTTAGAAAAGAGAGAAAGAGAAACAAATATATAGAGGGAGTTTGCATGGATGAGAATCAAAGTGAAACTAAGGATATTGGCCACTCATGGGAGTGAAATATTTTGGATTGTATGATAAACTAGATACTAATATTATTCATATGTTTGAGATGTTTCCACCAATGCCAAAGAGGGAAATTGTTGGAAACATATAATTGGAATAATTGTTATTTTTTCATTGATGCCAAATCTATGGATGAGACATGTTGCTACCTAATCTAAATGCCATATCTATTTTATTGATGAAGAGGATTTGAGAAGTTACTCATAATTATAGCACCTAGAGAAAAGGTTGAAGTTATGAAAATAAAGCTACAATGGACATTTGATTTGATAGATTTTGATAAAGAAAAGTAATTGTTTATGTCAAGAGAGCTAAGACAAGCCAAGAAAAAGAGTAAAATACTAGAGAATGCCAAGTAATGCTAGTGGAAACTGAGATATAGTTAGTGCTAAGAAAATCTAGCATTGAACAAGAATTAACATCGATCAAGAAAGTTTTTTGATGCTAGGAAAGAAGCTTTTCAAAGACCAAGTATCACAATTTAGAGATCACCAAGTGACAGTAAGAGAACAAAATTAAAAGAAATTGTAAGATCAAGCTGACTCAGTTGATTTCTTGGGAGATGTAAACCGCATTGAAGATAAGATTGATGAGTTGGATCATTAAATTCAAGGAGGTAATTAGGTAAAGACATAACAGATGGATTCTAGAGAAGTTTCTAGAGGATGATCAAGAAGATGAACATATATATTGAACTAAATTAAATATGATCATAAACCCTAAGATCAATGGTGGATTTAGAAAATGGTAAAGCAAAAATTTCCTATTTAAAGAGATACAGAACTGAATATTTGGTTCCATGTCTAGTCAAGCCAAACTAAGCCTAGCCAGTGTGTGTATAAGTGAGTTTATATGTGAATAAAGGCATACAAAGCAAGGTTGATTGGAAACACAAAAGTGTGTAAATGCTAAGCTAAAGGAGAAAGCTTGCAAATATGATGCTATTATTGATAAGTGAATTAGAGAAAAAGGCTTAAGTGTTGATGAGAAGAGTGGATTGATTTCTTGAAAGGTGTCCAAGTAGATCAAGATAAAAGATGACAGCAAAAGGCTTATCAGTGAACTAGCATAAAGAATGAATAGAGATCTAGACCAGCAAAAGTGAGTTGTAATCACATAGATAAAACCTACTATTTTCTTTCTTATCATTTTAAATAGTTTTTATTAAAATCCTTTTAATAGAGGTTAACCTAATAGTCATTTGAAGACTTAACAATCTATGTAAATCCTTTAACTAGGTGACATTCTAAATGGAATGATCAAAGTCCTCTTACAAGGCCACTCATAATAGGGTGATTAAATCCTCTAACTAGGTCACATTTAATAGTGTTTATTGTAACCTTTAACAAGGTTTTCTCCTAAGAAAGCTCACTTTGAAAGAATGAAAAGAGTGACATGTCACTTGTGGTTTTTCCCAAATTGGGTTACCACATAAAATCCTAGTGTCAAACTACGATGAATGTTTATATTTGATAATTTTTCCTTTATACAATAAAAGTTATGTTTATGAAAGTTTTATAGTAGTGATCAAGCAACAATAGGATAATTAGAACAATGAAGTGTTTAATTTTTAATTTGTCAAGTGGTACATATAGAACTTGAGTAATTGATCCCCCCCCCCCCCATTTATTCTAAACATTTCTAATAGAATTTCCTTTGGATTTTGTATTTCTTTGTTCTCCACTCTTGGATGATTCTCCTTCCTTAGTAGATGAAAATTTATTGTTGTATCCTACTCCTAAAGTATCTCTTGTTGATCTTGGTGTTCTCATCAATTCTTGAAAGTATTTGACAATTTCACTTGGTTTGTTCATTCTTTCCAAGAGTTCCTTTTGAATTCTCCACTCATTTCTTAGTTGCTCATTCTATGACCTTAAACTTTTGATCTCCATGTCCTTCCTATTTACTTCTTGAGTTGTAATTATCAACTGATTCATCATATCCAACTGATTGTTTGTGAGCTTTTGTATTTAAAATGATATTTCTTCAAGTTTGGTTTCCATTTGTCTTTTATCTTCTTCAGTCACAATTTTGTCTTCTTCAAATTTCTTCTTTTTCTTTGTCACCTCACATAGTCTTATTGATTGGGTTTCCTATTCTCTCTTGAGCTCTTTTACCTCTTTGATTAGAATATTATTCTTCTCTAGTAGCTCTATTGCTTCATCATCATCACTACTTTTTCTATTGTCAAGTACTACTTTAGTATCAATTTCCTTATATAGTGTATCTTTTTGTTGTATTTCCATTTCTTTCCTTTTTCTAAAGGATTTTCTTTACTCTTCTCTCAACCATTCAAGTTTTTGCAATATAATCTTGATTTCAATCATATGGTTTTGAATGATTTTTTTGCATCTTGTATTATTCCATCTCCAAGATCTAATCCTCTTAAGCTGTTAGACTATTTTCAAGAGAACTAAAATCTGATACCAATTGTTGGAAGGATTTAACAAGAATCAAGATGCCAAGAGGTGGGGAGGGGCTGAACCAAGATCTTAAAATTTTACTTTAAAAAATAAATTACCAATTTCACACATAATTAATCTCATATCTTATATCTATCATCAAAACTATAATACTAAAATATAATTAAAATATAACATCCATGAAAATTTTCAACACATAACACAAATGATTTGGTTACCCATAAACACTTCAATGTGAAGGTAAAACCAGGGTGGGGATGAAACCCATATATATTAACCATTACAATAATAAAGTTAACCTATTAGGGTTATAATGTTGATCATAATAGATGATCTACCCAGTGAAGGTTCTTCCCTATTAAAAGCTTTAAGACTATTAGGTCTTACCTTGTTAAAGGACTTTATGCTTACAATCAAGTAAGGACTCTATTAGGAGATTCTACATAGACCTATTAGGATCATTTTGTTAAGAGATTTTTACCTGACTCAATCTATTAAAACTAATTCAGTACTTGACCCTCGATTTACTTTGAAAGTTGATTTTGGATCTCCTTTGTTCAATGTCTCAATTTGATCTCTTCATCTGATATATCTGTTCTAGCCTTCACTACTTAGATCAATTTTTTAGATATCCTTTCAAACTCAATCTTCCTTGCTCTATTCTATCCTTGTTCACCCCTTTCACTTGTGCATTCATCCATTCATTATTGATCTCTCATTCACCATTCCTTCTTATATCCTTATGATCATAGGGTTAAATCCCTCATTAAATAGATAATATTTGAAAGTTCTAGATCATAATAAATGACTCATAATTCACCCCTTTTTCTATTTCCCTTCTAATTTTTTGATTGGTTGATTTGATTTATCAAGATCAATACTCTTTGTAAAGATGTGTAAAATTCATCTTAACTATCACTATAAATCATTAAATTTTGTATAGAAGTCTGCCAAAAATAGTTTACATAGGTGTCTATATGATTACAAAATCATATGACAAAACTAGTTTACTTGACATCTAAATGTTTTGATACTTGATCATAACTAACATTTATTCTAGCAGTTGGATTCTATACACTTGATCTATTCTATTAACTCGACAACAAATATCTTACAATTTACTCAGTCTCAAAAATGTAAGCTTGGCTTATATATGCACTCAGTCTCAACTAGGGTGCTTGGCAATCTCTGACTTGCTTGTCAACACAAGTCCATATTTACTTAACCTTTATTAGATGACTTGGTCATATTGATGATAACCAATCTTTCCTAGTAAATGACTAAATGTTTAAACACTAATAGGCAACTTAGGCATAGAGATCAACACCTAACCTACTACGTATTCTTGAATTGGAAACCCAATACTTCACTTATAACCCAAAATTATACACCTTAAATAAACCAAAGAAAAGACACTAATTTTTTTCTTGTAAATCCATCACGTGATGAGTTCCTAAAATTAAATAGTATTATTTAATAACCCATTAACTTGAAAATTCCACTAATGACATTGCATACATGTTTGATTACATATGTATAACATCTAGGTCATTTTTAATTAATTAATTTTTATTTTTTTTGTTCTTCTCAAGATATTTTGACTATGGTCATTTTTTCTTTTTGCATTCTTATGTAGTTCCTTCTTCCAAAATTAGGATGATCATTAATGTACTACAAAAACCCTTTTAGCCATTTTAAGACACACATCAAGAAAAACCTACAATTTTGCAAAAAACCCAATATCTCACATTATACACATTACATATTTCCCAAAACCTTGAAACTCACCATTTCATAGGCTCTTATCAACGCCCTCTTTTGAAATTCTAGAAACTTTCTACTTCGAAAGGTCTATTGAGAGCTTGGTTTGAAATAACAATTCATCACAATTTGAGACAATGTTAAACTTTACTCCTACAATTTAGAATTTTTTTCTATTCACATCACCTTTGGTACCATGCCCATGATATCCTATTTTTTTTTGTTTCAAATCTCCTTCACATATACTCTTTTGAAATAGTGAAAATGAAGCTTTAATGTCAAATTTCATCAAAAATCAAAGGTTCCACTAGTGGCTCTTTCTAGGGACGCATATGGCTTTGGAATATAATGAGAATCTAGTTATCTCTAGTTAAAAGGAATATATTACATTGAAAACATATATTTAATAATTCAAAAATGGAAAAATACATTTGAATTCAAGAGAAAAAGGGTTTAAGGAACTGTGCATGCACAAGGAATTCTTGAACATGTCCATTTGTTTTCTATAAGTAATAAGAGTTTTCTCTTGCCATGTCAGAAATAATGAAAGGTTTAGGACATAAGGCATCAAATTTACCATGCTTTCCTTTATCTTGATCCTTTACATTCTATTTAAGTACCCAATCTCCAATTTTAAATGCTCTTTCAATTGACCTTTTATCATGAAGGTGTTTGACCTGTTTCTATTTTTCAATATTATTTTCCAATGTTGATCTCTTGATTTTGTCTAGCTCAACTAATCTATTTATTCTTTTATCTATGAAATCAATATCTTCAAGTTGTTGCTTGTCAAAAACTTATATACTATCAATAAATTGTTTAGAGGAAGCCTAACCTCCTTACTATACACAAGATTGTAAGGAGAATAACCTATAGATTTATTTAGTATAATTATGGCATCTGATAATGTTAGATTCAATTTAGTACCACAAGCCTTCTTTTTATTATCAAGCATTATCTTGATAAATTTTAGTAAATTCTTATTACTTAATTCCATCTTACCATTTTCTCAATTCTGATATAGGGAAGAATATGAAGTAGCTGTATAATACTTGTGGTAGAACTTCAAAAATTTATCTGATATAAAATATGTTCTATTTTCCATGATTAATTTGTGAGGAACTCCAAATATGGTTATTATATTTTCTGTAAAAACTTTAATCACAATTTTTCTAATTTCTTGTTTGGTAGGTATGGCTTCTACCCATTTGGTGAAATAATCAGTAGCCACAAGGATCCAAGTATGCCCTCCACTTGATTTATTTAAAATTTCACCTATGAAGTCAATACCCCACATCTAAAATGGGTCTTGATATTTTAAATTCCTTAAAGGGAGTTCTTTGTTGTATGTCAAATTTATAGAGAACTTTTGACATGCTTCACATTTCCTAGCATATGCATGACAATCTATGAATAAATATGGCTAGTAGTATCCTCCACATAATATCCTTCGTCTAGTATCTTATGAGTTGTGGTCTTAGTTGAGAAATGGCCTCCACAAAATCCTTCATGGAACTCCATCAAAGTAACTTCTACCTAATATGTGTCCAAACAAAATAATAGTAGTCTATCCTTGTTTCTCCAATAAAGGTTTCCCTAAAATAAGACATATTTAATCAATGCTTATAAATTTTATACTTTTAAAAAAATTTCATCTAGACCATCATGACATTTCATATGTCTTAGATAGTAAACAACCTCTTTATACTAAGGGCAATGCTCAATACTAAAAACTATGTTCTCCAAGTCTACATGATTCACCTGTGCTGCTTCCAAATGAGCATAAGCCATGAGCTTTGCTAAACCTTGACCCCTTACCAATTTTATAATTTGAATATTGATGTTAAATTCCTAAATATGATTGACCCATTTGCATTTCCTCCCTATAGTTTCTATTTGCCTAACGATACCCTAAACAATGGTATTTGATACATAAGCTCTGACTTGAATACCAACTAGATATGGCCTAAAGGATTTTACAACCTATGCTAATGCATAGGCTTTCTTTTCATTAATTTCATAATTCAACTCAAAAATCTGTAGGCTTTTACTAAAGAATGTAATAGGTTGTTCACATCCTTCTTCATTTTTCTATAACATGACAATAGCTATTGTATGGTATGGAGAAAAGGAAAATATTTGAAATGGTTTCTTAAAATTAGGAGCCTTCAAGACTGGTGACTCTTTTATTTCTTTCTTGATATGAGAGAAAGTGTGTATTTCTTTATTATCCCAAACCATTTTATCTCCTTTCTTTAACACCTTGGAAATAGCTTTTACTGTCTCTGCAAAATTTGAAAGAAAATACCCTCACAAAGTTAATTTTCCCAATAAAATTTTGAATACCTATAATAGTTTTTGGGATATTAATGTTGTCAATTACTACTAGCATCTCAAAATCTATCTTGACTCTATCCTTAGACACAATATTTCCAAGTAGTTTTCCTGTGTAACTCCAAATTGATACTTCTTTGGATTTAAGGATGCCCCATACTCAAGTGCTCTTTTGAAAATATTCTCCAAATGACTAGAATGATACTCCACTCTTTTTGAGTAATAAGTGAGATCATCTTGATATACTACAAGAATGAGATCAATTAGACATTCAATATAAACATTCATAGCCCTTTGAAAAGTATCTCCTACATTGGTTAAATCAAATGTCTTTCTCACATACACATATATTACCCATGGAGTGGTAAAAAAATTCTTATATTGTTGATATCCTATTACTTTGGCCATGTCATGTCCAAATAAACCACCAATAATAGAAAGGTGTTCATTTCCTATTAACCTCAACAATATGCTTCCATATTATGAAGAGAATAGTTATCTTTTGATGATGAGATATTAAAATTCATGAAATCAACACAAAATCTAGTGTCACCATTATTTTTACTTACAAGGACAAGGTTGGAAACATCTAGAGTGTCTAATTAGTTTAATATTCCTTGCATCCCTCATTTTGATTAACTCTTCCTTAATTTTTGGTGCTAACACTGGATTTATAGACCTTTCAATTTGTCTCAATAATTTAGCATCTACTTTTAGGTTTATTTATGTTGGAAATCTAATTAAAAACAAGTGATTTAGAGCTATTGGGGGTGGGGGGGAGGGGAGGTGGGCGGGTGTGCTAAATCATGAACCACTTAACCTTTTTCTCTTTGAATACTTTTGCATTACTTCATTAGATTATCTAATCTATTGTCATGCATGAACATAAAGAAATAATAAATCAACACAATTAACACTTTGACACATATATTTGGTAACCTAAAAACCCTCCAAGGAGAAGATAAAACTAGGGTGGGGATGACACCCACAATGCTTCACTACTATAGTAATAAAGTTGGCCTATTAGGGCTTACAATTGATCACTTCTAGTGATCTACTCTATTAAGAGTATGCAGGACTATTAGTTCTACCTTGTGAAAGTATTTTACAATACAATGAAGTATGTACTCTATTAGGAGACTCATCAAAGGACTATTAGGTCAACCTAGTTAGAGGATTTTATTATGCATGTGTTAGGATAATTTAGTACATTGATCTTTACCTTGCAACTCTATTTGTTGATATAGATCCTTTGAATAATACAACACCCTAACTATGATAGATAATTCTCTAGTCTACCCTTTATACTACTTTTGTAGTCTACTTACTCAATCTTCTCTCTCTCCCTTTTGTATTCCATATTTGTTTCTTGCATTTTTAGAAAAACTAATTTTCCTTCCTTATATATACATTAAACTATATCTTCATGCCAAGTTAGCTCACACTAGAGATAACTTCACAATAACCAAATTATACCTTCAAGTTAGGCAAATGCTGATGCTTGGGCCACACTATGCACTTTGGTGTTATGTTGATGCTTAGGAAATGCAGCGAGCTTGGGTGATGCTCTAGCACTTGAGTTACACTTAATGCTTGAGTAACAATTTGGCACTCGAGTGACACTAAAGCATACTGGCTTGAACTATTAGCTCAGTTCATACTAAGGACTCACAAAATATTATGAAGTTGGTTTTCCACTATGGAGCTTGGTTTGCACTAAATATCCTTGAACTGCATGGGCTACACTGAAACATGATGTTTGATGGAAAGCTCAATTGTAGTATTAACTAATCTTCTTAGATGACTTGAGTGTTTTGTCACTAATTGGTAATATGTCTTGCCATAGGGTCAATAATCTTCCACTTTTTCATTAGTGACAAAAACACTTATCTATTGTAGTTTTATTAGCAATCCAAAATCTCTTAGTCAAATTTTTTTTGTCAAACCCCCCCACCCCCCATCCATTTGCTTGGTTCTACAACTTGATTTGAATTGAAAACTATGGCTCAGTCACAACTAAATTGAATGTTGGTTTTTTCAAAATTGTTTTTGATCATGTGCACTTCTGATCATCTTCTTTATATATACATATAAATTTCCCTTGTGCATACTCCTTTATATTTTCCCTCTTTTATATGATCTATTATATTTCCCTCCTTGCTTTTGTCACAAGTACCATAAATATATGTTTACAATATTATACCAAAATGGGTAAGTAAGTCATTATGCACCTTCAAAATTAAAGACATAGTTTTATACCAATTTTCTTGCAATACCTTCAAAATGTGTAGTTCAATTTGAAGTATAGCTAATAACTCCATCATAAGATTTGCAATTGAAAAGTTTTTTATGAACTAGTGTCTTTGCATGTGCAAGATGTTTCTACATCAAATCCATGTGAGTAATTAGCATACTTTAAATGTCTAACACTACTTTTTTAATTCAAGCTTCCTCCCATAGTAGTTCTACATGTAAATCTATCAAAAATGTAACTTTCACAAAATGATTGGAGCTAGAACTCAGGTCAAGTGCTAACTGACTAGCACTATTCTTCAAGTCTTCATCAATCTTAGTCAATTTATCCTTTATTTCCTTTGTGAAAAATTGAAGTATCACATAATTTTGTTAATAAAGAGAAAACATTATTTACAACTCCCTCTAGAGTAGTAATAAGAGTAGACAATTCCACTTGATTAATGACAATTTTCTTTGCTACATTCTCCAAAACTTTATTTTCAAATTTTCTTTCTACCCTTTGTAGAAGTTTATCCTAGCCATATTTATCCTTATTGAATTTATGTACAATATCAATTAATTTCTCAATTATAGGGGCCTTATTATTTACCTCAATTTGTATTATATCCAAAAATATGTCCTTGATGTCTTGAAGAACCTTTCCTCTATCTCTTTCTACTTTCAATTTCCTCTACTATGCTCTTTTCCTCCATAGTTCACTTATAGTCTCCATCTATTCAGTAAAGAGATTGGATTGATCCTAATTTGGAACTATAATATCTATACCAAGGTCTATCTCTTGAAGAATCTTTTCCTTCTCTTTTCCCTTGACACTTGGAGAAATTATGTTTTCTTTTCCTTTATCTTCATCCTTCTTCTCTTCTCCACTCGGTTGACTCTTGGTTTCTTCTTTGCTTCCTTTGTCAACCTTGTCCTCATCCTTTTCTAATTTTTTTTTGGTTAAGTCTTTCCCAGAGGTAGTCAGAGTTTGTTACTCAATTTCTACTGGGGTGGATGGAAGACTTTATTTGTCCTTCTTTGTCTTCTCTACACTAGATGAAGCAATTGGTTAGTTTGGAGTAGTGGGTAGAGAGGAAATCACTATAGATACCATCATTTCTATATTTGAGTCTTCTATAGTCTATACATCTAGCTCTCTCTTTTTTTCTATCTTATTCTCTTCCTCAAAAATGGTTTTCCACAACATTTTTGTGGACTAATCAACCTCTTCTATATTATTGGACAAAATTTGAAATGCTTTGAATCTAGGAGTCTACCTATTTTCATGATTTATCATGGGCTCCTTGATTTCTTCTTTTGTGAAGTGTGGCATAACACTCTTCAATGTTTTCTCTCTAATTTCCTTCTCTATTTTCACAACATTAGTCCCTCATTGTGTTACAACTTGATATTTTCTTCTAATTTCCTTAGCCATTTTTGAATAATCTGAGTTCTAATCTATTCAATCTTTGGTTTCCCTTTGTTTTTCTCACCAAAATTTGTTGTGGCTCTATTCATATAGTTTTTCCAAATGACCTATCTATTTGCATACATAACATCTCACATTAGTATTTCTTTTTCTAAAGTGATTTCTTATACAATTTACTCCAATGTGACCATATTCTCCATATAAATGAAATCTTCCCCATGTGTTGTAGTCCCAACCAATAAATGCTCTTTGTTTGGTTTCATTCTACTAATTATTTAGATTCTATTGATTCTATCCACACTCTAAAGATTTGTGACCATGCTAGTCATGTGTGAAGCAATTCCCTTCAAACTTTGATCTAGTTCTAAATTCATTAGCCTTGTGACCATACTTGTTACAATTATAGCGTTGACCTTTGAAATTGTATTGCATAGAATTTCTCTAGAGAATATTTGATATATGACCTATCTTTTCGTAGTTGTTACATGTAGGCCTTTTGTTCTTTTGTGCTCCTTATTATGATGATTCTCCTTGATTAGTATACCCTAAGCTAGTAGTTCCTTTGGGTCTATTTAGAGTTCATTCATATAATTGATTCAAACTTTCTTATGAACTCAACCTTATTTCATTGAGTTCCTTTTTAGATCTTAGTTCATTTTGGAGTTTGTTATTTTCTACTATTAGATTGGTGATTTCATGATTTGCATCATCTAAATGATTTTTCATGTCTTCCTGATCTTGTGATAGCTACTAGACTTCATTGGTCTTTTCTTCCAATCTCGTTGCAAGTAGTCTTTTGTCTTCATCTTCCATTTCTTTGTCATTCATTCCTTTTTTCTTTTGTTCCATGACTTCACATAGCTTGACTGAGTGACTTTCCTCTTCTCTTTTCAATTTTTTTTACTTCTTCTTGTAGAGTAGCATTTCTTACTAGTAGATCTTCTATGGCTGCATTTAATTCTTCTAAAAAAATTTCTTTATAGAGATCTTCTATTATTTCTTCTATTTATATAATATCATTAATATATATAGCCAATTCTTTTCTTCTTTTTAGAGAGTGAGTGACTTACTCCTTGAGTTTTTTTTACTTTCTCCATAGCCATAGGTAAATCAAGTTTGTCATTCTCAATATCTTTCTCTAACTTGTACACTTCCATTTCTTTACATCTTATCTCTCAAGCTATTAAACTTCCAATAGGAGAACCAAGCTCTTATACCAATTATTGGAAATGTAATGACAAATAGGTGATTGGGAGGGGGGGATTAGGAACCACTTAACCTTTTTCTCTTAGAATACTTTTGCATTACTTCATTAGATTATCTCATCTACTATCATGCATGAACATAAAAAAATAAAGAAATCAACACCATTAACACTTTGACACAATATTTGGTAACCCAAAAACCCTCCAAGGAGAAGGTAAAATTAGGGTGGGGATGAGACCCACAATGCTTCACTACTATAGTAATAAAGTTGGCCTATTAGGGCCTACAATTGATCACTTATGGTGATCTACTCTATTAGGAGTATGAAGGATTTTTAGGTCCACCTTGTGAAAGGATTTTACAATACAATGAAGTATGTACTCTATTAGGGGATTCAACAAAGGACTGTCAAGTCCACTTGATTAGAGGATTTAATTGATGCACTTGTTAGGATGAGTCAATAGTTTGATATTTTCCTTACAACTTTATTTTTTTATATAGATCCTTTGAATAATATGATCACTTGACTATGATAGATAAGTCTTTTCTCTTCCCTTTATACTAATTTGTATCCTACTTACTCAATCTTCTCTCTCTCTCTCTCTCTCTCTCTCTCTCTCTCTCTCTCTCTCTCTCTCTCTCTCTCTCTCTCTCTCTCTCTCTCTCTCTCTCTCCCTCCCTCCCTCTTGTATTCCATATTCATTTCTTACATCTTTAGACAAACTAATTTTCCTTTTTTATATATCCATTAAACTATATCTTCATGACAAGTTGGCTCACACTAGAGATATCTTCACAATAAAAAAAATACCTTCAAGTTGGCCAAATTCTAATGCTCAGGCCACTATGCACTTTGGTGCTATGATGATGCTTAGACAATATAGTGACCTCAAGTGATACTTTGACACTTGGGTAACACTGGATGCTCAGGTAACACTTTGGTACTAGGATGACACTAAAGAATACTAACTTGAATTAGTGTCTTGGTTCATACTAAGGACTTGATGAATACTATGAACTTGGTTCAATTTGAGAATGTAGTTTCCACTGTGGATCTCAATTTACACTAGATATCTTGAACTACTTAGGCTACACTGAAACATGTTGTTTGATGGAAAGTTCAGTTTAGTATTAACCAACATTGTTGAATGACTTAAGTGTTTCATCACTAATTGACAATAATTCTCTCCATAGGGTCAAAAATTTCATGTTGAAATAGATCATCTATATAATCTTTCAGTTCATCATACGGGCATGCAAAAACATGGACCTATATTTTCTCAATAAAGAGATGGGATCTTACTTGACTTTAGGAGTCAATTTTTTTCCAATGAAAATTTCTTTTGGAGAATTTTCATTTCCAAGGTTCACTTTCTTGATTTCCTCTAGCATAGTAGTAAGTTTTAAGGTTTTATGGTTTTCATGCTCATTATAGATCCTCTAGTCTAATGGTACTAAC
Source organism: Cupressus sempervirens (assembly GCA_028749045.1). NCBI lineage: Eukaryota > Viridiplantae > Streptophyta > Pinopsida > Cupressales > Cupressaceae > Cupressus > Cupressus sempervirens. The sequence continues at coordinate 105,837,657 of CM053793.1, read as the reverse complement.
CATTCGAGTATTTTTTTGGCTCTAAGATGAACAATTTCTTCTCCAAATAATATTTCCTTATCTCACTAATTTGCTACAAAATTATTCCAAACAATGCTTTGATTTTGATAATGTCCCTCACATGTTAAAAAATCAAGCAAATCCTTGTCATTGTATAAAACTTGTCAATTATGCACTTTTTAGGTACATATGACCTATATTCATTTCAACTTGAACAATCTCTTGCAATGGGATCTCAACTTGTTTGACATCTAGATTAGCCATCATATTAGCTATGAAGTTTTCATATTTTTCAACCCATTTTATTGAAAATGTATCAAAACTTTCAATCAAGTCCCACACATAATTCCTATACTGCTTCAATCTTGAATTCGTAGTGGTGAAATGACTTCTAATTTGAGGCTCTATTAGTTTAGATTATCCTAAAACTGATAGGATTTTAATGTTATGTATTTTAGCCATACTTATACCCAATATCAAAGCTTCATACTAAACAATTTTGTTTGTGCACTTAAAATTTAATAAAAAGGAATATATGAATATTTTCGTAGAAGGATATATAAGAAATTACTCATGCACCACTACCTTCCCTACTACAAGCCCCATCAAAATTCATTTTCCATATCCCATTTCTTTCCTCCTATGGATAGATTTCCTTTGGCCCATCAATATATTGTGTGGTTTTACTCAAATTCACCTTGAAAATTTCCATACCTATTTTATAGAAGTTAACTCCATAATCAAGACAAAAACTCCCGACCAAGTATGCAAATCTTGGTTCCTTGTTAATTTAGACACATCTTCCATTTAAAATAATGGTTTCATATGAGAGATCTACCTAAATATGTCCACCTACTAAGTTAGACCATTATCTTCAAAGTACCATACCATAATAGGTTGGCATCTCTACTATAGTGAAATCCATCTTGTATGATATGTCTAGACATGAGGGAAATATGAATTTAATACCCTTCATAATCCTCAATGCTGGTACAGATCAATTTTCCATTGCATAACATTTTCCATAAGGAGTATCCACATTCAAATCCAACTCTTCCATGACATCAACATGTATAATATTTACTGTAACACCTAAGTCTATCATGCAATTTCTCAAAAAATTATTATTGATTAATAAAGTTAGATAAAAGGGGTCTATATGTGATGAATTATCATTGATATTTATCCCTAAATAAATAGATAATACATCATTAGCCTTTGGTTCTTTTACATTATCTTCTTTGTTTTCTTTTGATAGAAGATCTAAGAATTTGCTTCCATATTCTGGGATTTTAACAATTTCAAAGAATGTGATAGGAATTTTATCTTAGATAAAGAATTTGAAATGAAGGAATTAGCACTTATTATTTGTTTATTTAGTATCTTCTTTTACCAAGTCCTCCTCAATTTTTTGTTAATTTGGTATCACTTTTTCATTATCTTTTTTGTGAAAATCAATTTGGGGCCTATTATATTTTTTTCTAGATGACTTTTCCTTCGTAGGATTTATAACCATGTTTCTTGATCTATAACTTATTTTAGATTGTTCAACTGCTGCAATGGTGTATGCTCTCTTTCCTTCTTCAGTTGATTATATTATTCTTGGGCTTTCTTCATCATCAGAAAAAATCTATTGTGAAACTTGCTACCTTTCCCTCATCATGTTAACATCAGGGGTATATTCATCTTTCGATAAGTCATAATCTCCCTAAAGTGGTTTTGATGATAAGGTATTGATAGTAAATTGCTCATCTCTTTCCACTTTTTTTTCCAAAATACTATGAGAACTCAAGCACCAATCAAGGGCATGTGGAAACTTACAAATTTCACATTAAGGGCCCTTTTCAATATAGTTATTTTTTCTCTTCAAGAGGTTAGGAGTTTCATTGCTCCTTACAGGTTTTCCATCTTTCCAATTGGTATTGTATGACATATCTTGTAATCTATATTTGTAGTGTCTATCATTCTATTAGACTTGAAGGATTAATTTTGGTTTTTTTTTGATCTATAATTTCTTGATCATATTAAATAATTTGTTAATCAAGATCTTCATCTCTATTTTTTTTTGAATTTTTGGGATTGAACAACTTATGTTCCTCTCTTTTTCCAATCTTACCAGCCACTTTTCTATCATTCTCAATAGTGGCTACAACATTGAAGCCTTCTTGTAGTGTGTTAGGTCTTTGAGATCTTATTGTTGGAATATTTAGAATAACTAAGAGAGGGAAAAGTGGGGGGGGGGGGTGCGGGGGGATGGGGTACTTGGGTGAATTAGTTATCCAAGGTCCAGATGTGTAAATAAAACTTTTCACAGCTTAGTGAACTCATAAAACATTATTCACCATGCATACATCCATAAGATTATGAAATCACTTAAAACTTTTAGGTTAATTTTAAATCAACTTATATAAATGTAAACATGAAACATAATAGATTCATCAACACACTTGACACAATGATTTACGTGGAAACCCAATTTGGGAAAGACCACTAGTATCATGCTACTTTTTTCACTCTTCTAAAGTGATGCCCTATGAAAGGCCAACCATGTTAAAGTTATAATACACACTATTAAATGTGACCTTGTTAAAATATTTCAATCACCTTGTTAGGAGTGAGCCTTGTTAGAGGACTTTAGACCATTCACTTGGAATGTCACCCAGTTAAAGGATTTACAAATGACTGTTAGGTCAACCTTAATCCAAAGGATTTACCCTAGATTAATACAATTATTAGAGAGTAATAGTAAGGCTTGATTTGATAACAACTTACAACTCCATTTGTAGATAACAACTTACAACTCCATTTTAGTCCTCCATTCTACTTGGCCTTCACTCATTGTAGCTTTGATAGTTTGTTCACCCTTCAAGCATTCATACCCTTAAGCCTTCTTTCTCAACATGCCAATGTAGTCTTTTCTCTTAGGTCACTTGATGAAGAAAAACCCTTGACTCCTTGTCTTCCTTAGGTTCTCACACATGACAACCATTGCTTTTTACTAGCCATTCCTATAAATAGGAAATTAAGATCTTTTTTCGCTCATTCTCTATCATCCAATTTAGGGTTAGGATGGATTAGGTAGGATACAATGAATCTACACCTCATTCCATATCTCTTCTAGAGACTTCTTCTTGAATATTCTTTGAATTTTCCTAAAAATGGTTTACCTTGAATTTTGTGCCACCAACTCATCAATTTTATCTTCCACTTGGTTCACATAATCCAAGAAAATAAACTTGTTAGCTCAGATCCATCGAATTGATGATCTTTCAAATAATGTAACCACTTGGCATTATCATGCTTTTGATGCTCAACACATACTATGTTGCTCGACATCCTCTATGAAACTACTCAACATGAACTACAGTTTACTAGTGCTCGACATCAGTTAAAATTTACTCAGCATCCACTTTTCTACTTGGCATACACTAGAATAAAAATTTACTTGGCTCCAACTAATTTTCTACTCAACTTGCACTAACTTTTCTCGGCACCTACTATCCACTCGATCAATCTTTATAGAAAAAAATTGTGTAACTTGTTCTTCTAAAATTTCTTAGCATAACTAGCCATTGCAACCTTAAGTAGATTATCAATACATCATGTTATCACTATCTTAGCTAATCCTTATGCTTCTTTGCATAATCATAGTTCAACCTTTCCTCTAGGTGCTATTGTTACATCTTTTGATCAAATCCTCTTCATCAATCAAATAAATGATAGCACTCAAATAATATAAGTAGTTGTCTTACCAAAAAATAGTAGGTTTGACATCAGTGACAAAACAATGATTGAAACACACAATCTCCCTCTTTAACAATCTCTTTTTTTCCAAAATCTCTTTTCAATCTATTATCAACACTTATCTCATAGTGAGTTTGACTATAAAAATCTCGCAAATAGAAATTTATCTAGAAAGAGACTACTAGCTAGATATCTCTTGGTATCCTTTTCAAAAATTTGTTAAACCTCTTAATGAATTCTTCTATTGATTCATTTGAGTTTTTTTTTATTTTTTTTTTATTTTTTATTTTTATACTAGTCAATTCATTTGATGCAAAATATATCACTGTGATCTCCAAACTGATAAATAAATAACTCCACAAATTCATGCCAACTTGGAATAGAACTATTAGGTAGGCCTTTGTATCATTCAACCACATCATTAGTGAGGGATTGCACAAATAATTTCTTATATACATCATCAATATTTTCTTCCAATTTTTCAATGGTATTTTTTAAATTAATAACATGTGCTTTAGAAGATTGGGTCTCTTGGGATTGTATTTATCAATTCATTTGTTATAGCATTTAGATATCCTACAATTCCTATGAAGTCAAGCTAACTATATCTTTCATTTACCACAAGGGCTTTGGCCCTATGTCTTGTATTAAACTAGTTTTGATTTCGCTCTCTTTGATTATTTGTTGCATTTTGTTTATTGTTTTAAAAATTGTTTATACTATTTTTGTTTCTATTTATTCCATTATGATTTCCATTTTTATGATAATTATTTCTCCTATTATAATTATGCCTCCAGTTTCCATTAAATTCATCTCCTGTTTCTTATATATTGGATTCCTATGTACATTTTTGTAAATTGGAATTCTATTATGAGTTGGGCTATATTTAGTAGTTCTGCTAGTTTCCTATTTTCCATCATCATCATTCTTTTTAGGAGTATTAATTTGATCTCTCTTTATACCAATTCTATCAATAATATCACTAGGGACCCACCTTAAAGCCTTGGGTTCCTTCTTGGGTGCAATAGTACACAATAATTGAAAAGTTGCATTGAATTTGCAAGCATCTACCTCATTCTCTTCTTCATCATTTTCCTTCTCCTCATCATCATTTTGGTATGCTTCATGCTAATTCTTATTATCAAGTGTTCTTATGTTATAAATGGGTTTTTTCTCCCTTTCTAAGGTTTTATCTCCAAAGTGTCTACCTTCTTCATTAAGGGGCCAATTTTCCCTATAAGCAAATTTCTTATATCCATTATAAAACATACCTTATGTCTAGTTCTTTTTACTCCTAGTCCTTTTCTTTGGGGCCACTCTAGAAATTATTTTCCTTCATGAACAGATCTCCTACCCCACATACACTTTATAGAGATATTTCTATAACTTTCCTTTCTTTCAAATTAATAAGACTAATCATTCATAAAAAATTACATAGAGTCACCACATTTTCCAAGGAAATTGTTTGTATCTTAGGTCTTCTATTTGTATCTTAGGTCTTCTAGGTTCTTTCCTCCAGAAGAGTGCAACAAAACTTCTTTGCTTCTTTTTGTCTATGAAATCATAAATCTTGGGTAATTTCACAATATGAATTGTGAGAAGCTCTCCCTAGTGTAGATGCCAATCTATTGAGTCCTTAGATTATTGGTAGGAAAACATGTGAGCCTTGTTTTCTCAATATTGGGAAATCTAACCACGTTTGATTGTGTGTGTACAAAATTTAAGTCATTTCCAATTCATATTTTACAAACATTTCTTTCTACTTCTCAAGATATTTTAACAATGATCATTTTACCTTTTCACATGCTTATCTGGCTCCTTCCAAAAGTGAGATGATCTTTAATGTACAAAAAAAACCCATTTTTCCATTTTGAGGCACACTTCTAGAAAGACTTGTAATTTTTCAAAGAAAATTCTATTTCGCATTGTACACATTACATGTTCCCTAAAACCTCAAAACTCTCCATTTTGGGGGGTCATACTAACACCCTCTTTGAAATTCTAAAAACATGCTACTTCACAAGGTCTATTAAGATCTTCCTCTGAAATAGTGGTTAATCCCAATTTTAAACCATGTTAAAATTTACCCCTACAATTTGGCAAATTTTTTCCATTTTGCAGACCTTTGGTATCATGCCCACAAAATCCTATTTTTTTCTATTTCACACATCCTTTACACAAACTCTTTTGAAATAGTGAAATGAACCTTTAATGTCAATTTTAATGAAAAAGTTGAGGGTTCCACAAAATTATTGGGTCATCTTTAATTTTTTTAAATTTTTTTATAATAGATATGTGTCACATAGTTCAAAGGAGGCTACAAGGAATCATAGTCAGTTCCTTGGCTACATCAAGAAAGAAAGCTTCTTTTGAAAGACACTTCTAGTATAGATTGAGATGATAACCATTAGTAAGGATCTTGCATTCCAAATCTATAGTAAAAAGTTGTACAAAGTTGTACAACACCATTATCATAAGCATGCTCAATTTCAAAAGGGCCTAGCCACCAAGTAAATAGTTTACCTTTGAAATTCTTAAATTGAGAGTCATAAAAAGTACCTAATCCCCAGACTGATAGGAAAATTGGTGAATATGTTTGCCATGTCATAACACTTGTTTCTTTTGAACAAGTTTGGTGTGGAGAAGGGCATCATTGAGCAATGTGTTCCTACTAAGCATCAAATAGATTCAAACCAAATTGTAATATAGTTTGTAGAGTTTTGATCTCAAACTTAATGGAGAAAATAACTTTAGTACCATAAACCATCTCATAAGGGGTCAAACTAGTAGTAGTCTTCTACATGGTGTGATATGACCACATAGCTTTAGGAAGCTATCTAGCCCAATCATTCTTATGTAGTTCAATAGTCTTAGTAGGAATTTTCTCAAGTTATCTATTGGTTACCTCACTTCATCCATTATCCTATAGGTGGTATGGAATATAATTTTGGTTGGTTAATTTCATACTCTTTGACTAATTTAGAAATGAGTTCTGATGTAAATTATGGCCCTTGATCCATAGTAATTTCCTATGGTACACCAAAGTGAGTAAAAATATTAGAATATAAGAAGTCGTGTAGCTTGGTATCTTGTGCATGTTTGAGTGTCACAACCTCAACCCACTTGGTGACATTGTCAATGTAAACAAGGATATACTCTTTTTTGTTAAAGGGTGGCTTGATTGGTCCAACAAAATAAAGAACCTACTTCTCAAAGGGTTCAATGGAGAGCTAAGGGTTCAACATGAATGGGTTTGTTAACATGAATTCTGATGATATTCCTATGGCGGAGTATCCTAGCATTGTTCGAGCATTTGGGAGATTGTTAGCATGATTGTGTATTTTATTCATCACTGTGTTTGTCATTGATGTCGACATACTAATGATTTTGTGAATATTGACAAAACAACAAAAATAGATTGAGATCATGAGTTTCAAGGATTTAAGATGAGGTCATAGTTGAGGATATATTCTATAGAGTGTCATAATTATGTGGTTAAGTGTTCATGAAGAAATATGAAGACAGTTGACAATTATTTAAAATTTATTGAAAACAACATTTTGGCAAAATTCTTGAGAAATGATTATCATTGCTTTGATTATATCTCCAAATAGAGATAGAATCTGGTTGAGCATAGTTGGACATAGGTAGAAGACATGACAATGATGGTGTGGTTGATTGTGTTAAGTCTTATGTTGCACATGTGAAGTATTGTGAGCTAATAGTGTTATGTAATTGTAAAAAGATGCAATGTAACATGCATTGCATTATCTTAATATGGTCCCATGGTAATTATAAATTGGGGAAAGCTCAAGGCTGACTCAATAATTAGTTTGAGGAATTGGTGTAAAGGAAAGTTTTTTTCCTTTCTTGTAAGTGTGGAAAAAGTGGTTGCAAGAAAAATTTGTGTAATATGAATGTCCAAACTTGGATGTGAGATCTAATGACCTTGATATTGAATATCTTGAGATAAGAGAAGAGTTTGGTTTAGATAAGTCATGGAAAGATGATAGAGAGATTTTATTTGGAAAAGAGATTGTTTTGGACAATTATTTAATGGTATTATTTTACTAAGGCAAGTTAGGCAGTGTGTTCAGTGGTCTCTCCCTTGAAGCTATTTGGATAGTGGGTTCTTCTATTAGAATTAACCATAGATAGAAATACCAATTAAAATTACATGAAAATATAACCAATAGAAAATAATAATAAAAATCACATAGAAGAGGATGGAATACACAAAGGTTTAATGTAGTTTACCCAATTTTTGGGTTACATCCACCAACAACAAGTCCAATAATATTATTATCCAATGATTACAATCCATAATCCCTTATAGCTCAACACTGTGGCAAAGAAGCTACAGTCTCATCATACATTATGAAATCCATAACCCTAAGACATTTTATATATGATTTTTGTCTCTTACAAAATTTGGACTAGAAGAAGTCATCCAATAGAAAAAAAGTAGCTGACACATTTTGCAATAATAAATTTGGTTGAGATTTCAAGGGTATTACCTTGAAATCCCCTATGGGGGCATTACCCCTTGACCCCACCCTATACTATAATAGAGAGTGCACTTGAGGCTCTTCCCTAGGACCCTGCAGGGGCCTTTTCCTTTTACCCCTCTTAGGGGTGCTTCCTCCAAACCCCCATAGTAAAATCTGGGATGAAATGACATTGAATGTAGTGGGGAAAAATTAACCTTTGAGTTTGATTAGGCTCCACATGACAACACTTTCTTCCTTCCACAAATCCTAATAGGGTTGGAATCTCCTCATAAGGATTCAAAGTCTCCTAGCGCAGACTGATATGTACTGAATGTAATTCATTGACTTCTAAAAATGTCTATCATCTTATAAGGAACTTATATATTACTACATCATTTTTTAGGTACCATCCATGCCAGGGTTTTCCCTCTGATCAAGGGTTTCCTTAGTTAACAAACCTAGTGTTATTGTGTATGGTTATCTTCTTTTTATCTTTGTGGAATATACTATCTAAAAATTAGTATCAAAGCATTAGGTCATTGATGGAAAATATTAACAACTTAAGGAGATCTATAGTATGTCATTTCAAAAAATAAAGTATCAAGTTTGATGGAACCAACTATGACAATTGGAAAGAGAATATGAATAAAAAAATTCTATGCATGGGTCTAGGATATTGGATGATCACAAAGAACAAGAAATAAGTGGTTGAAGAAGAAAATATCAAGGAGTGCACTAAACATCAGAGATAATTTTTTTATCTACAATATGCTTGCTAGGGAAGCACTTTTGTTAGCCCTTCCAAAAAATGAGCATAGTCAAGTAAAATCTTTTAATTTGGCACATGAAATTTGGAAATATACAGAATCTACTTATGAAGGTGATATGCATGTTAAGAAGGTTATATTGCATAATTGGATATTTTTATTTCAAGAAGCTAAAATGATGGAAGATGAATCTATAAGAAGTTATTTTGGTATAATATCAAATATTGTTTTAGGAATTAAAGCTTGTGATGCAACAAAAGATGAAGATGAAATTGTATGGAAGATCTTGAAAACTTTGACACTTGCATAGAAGAAGATAGCATAGATGGTTGAACAAGTTATACCTTTCATAAAAAATTTAACAAGAGAAAATCTTCTTGGAATATTGGAATAATCTTAGACATGTTTGAGAAAAATTGGAGATTTTCCTAGAGTTGAGACTATTTTCAGTGTATTAAGTGTTCGGCCTACATTGACAAGAAGTGTGAGTACTAGTGGAGATTATGCTAACAATAGCAAAGGAAATCAAAAGAAGACATGAAGATTGAAGAAGGAATTTCCTTGTGAGAAGAGAACCTAAAGGTAAGAAAATCTTTAAATGTTTGACTTGTAATGAATATGGTCATTATGCTTCTAAATGCTCTAAGAGAGTAAATAAATATAAAAGAAATTTCAAACCTACAAAGCCTAGAGAATGTCTATATACAAATGATGAAGATCTGGAAGTTAGTGTGGAAAGATTCTTGAGTGAAAGTGATAATGAAAGTAATGAAATGGGATTTGTTGCAATTATAGAGGAAAGTCATGAAAAAATAATAAATTAGTGAAGAAAAGGTAATAGTATAATAAATTGAAAAGAATAAATTTGTATGGATCATAGATAGTGTTTGTTTACATCATATGACTGGTGATATGAATAAATTTATTAAATGCAATAGTTGTGATGGAGGAATTTTTAGAGTTGGAAACAATGTAACCTGTTAAATAAAAGGAATAAGATCTATTATTCTTGATGGAAAAATTAACATTGATGATTTTTATTGTTTTGATGGTCAAAAACATAATCTTTTGAGTTTTGGACAAATAGTTGACAAGGGATATCAATTAAAATTAATAGAAAAGACACTCGTTAACAAGGATAAAGATGGTAGGATAATAAGTACTAGTGTAAGATCAAGAGGTAATGTTTTTAAGTTGAATCCTTTTGAGATGGCATGCTTAGTTGCTAAGGTTGATAATAGTTGGTTATGACATAAGAGGCTTTGTTACATAAATTTTGATAACATTGTGAAAGCAAGAACTACACTTGCTATTAGAGATTTGCCTATAATTGTGTAGCCTACTAACATGGTATGCAAGGAATGTGTTATGGTAAAGCAGAAGAAAAGTTATTTTCTGAAGAAGAAGTTTACTACATCAAAAAGGTTGAAGATAGTACACATAGACTTGAGTGGTCCTACAAAGACAAGATCCTTCTAAGATGAAAGGTATTTATTGGTTCTTGTTGATGATTTTATTAGGATGATGTGTGATGGGACTATGAAATAGTACAACTTTTATAGGTTTTTGGTTGGTTAAGGGGTCTTTTTCCTATTCAAGTTTAAGGAATTTTTATCGTATGATCGGTATAAACCTATACTTACTTTAATTTTCTATGGTTTTGAGGCCTCATATGGTTTCATGAAAATAATGCCATAATTAGAACTTAAATGAGACAAATGGGATCATATGTTTATATTGATGGATAGATAACATATTTTCTCTTTTCAAGCTTTAAATGGGTAGGTTCTTATAGCGAAGTGTTGTGAGAAAATATTAGTCTATATGTGCATTTAATAATTTCTATGAAGTTATTGAAATGGATATATGTTTTAGTACATTGCATGTGTACTAATCTCTTGCAGGAATGAGTTAAAGGGAGCTCAAGATTAGGATAACATAGTTGCACACATCTAAAAGTTGTAACATGCTATATCTTATGAGGACTTGTTCAAACAAGAGGGATGTGTTTCATGACTAGTGGAATTCATTTATGATGTTTCCAAATCCCCATTTGTTGAGGCTATACTTAAGAAGTTATTTCTTCATAGAAGTTATAAATAAGTTGTTTCTTCAAATATAAGAAGGTTCAGAGGGGATTGTAACTTATAATAACATTTAGAATATAAGTATGTTATTTTGAGTTGTATTGTTCATAATTTATATCAATAAAAGTTAACTCTATTATTTTCCAACATTTTATCTTTAGCTCATAATCATTCACTCATCCAAGGGGGGCCATTGGGTGAGTGAATTTAGTTGGTAGATTGATTTTTGTTGTTCTAGAATTAGATAGAGCTTCGATTCTCTTGAAACCATTGGTAACAAGACTAGTGGTTGTTCCTATAGCATAGGCAAAAAAATAGTTTCATTGCTGCCTAATGTTACTTAGTAATGACATATTAAAGATGATTAAAAGCATATACGTTGCAGACATCATTTCAAGTCTATGTCCTTGATCAATATAGTAAATGAGTCCAATAGGCCATTGAAAGCTTGTTGAGAATGTCCAAATTTATAAGTTATAAGTTTAGTTTCCTAGTTGATATATTTGGCAAAATATTTTTGGTGCCATTGCTAGGGATGGTTTCAATTTGAACCTCTCATAAGGGTCATTTTTAGAAGTTTTTAGTACACATAATTGTTAATAGCTCTTTATGAGATGAGCTTAGAGATACTTTTTTGCATGCATAGAAGAAGTGATTTTTTTGGAGTTTTCTTCCAAACAACCCTCTTGTGATAGAAGAAGACACTTAGCTTGAACCATAAATTTAAGAGCCACCATTTTAAAATCCATTTGCAAGAGGTTTGCAACCTTAGAATCCATTTATTGATGCCCAAGAAGAACTACCTTCACCTCCATCTTTAGTAGAATACCTACATTTGAATGACCTCTTTATCAAACCTGAATACTAAGAAAATCCTTTAGCCATTACCTTTTACTAGCAAATAAATCAGCCACCACCTAGGATGGTGCATCCTACCTTCCCATTTCCCATACCTAACCTGACCTCTATGATAACAATAATCTAGAAAATATTCCCACCTCTACACTCCCCAAGTTTTATGGCTTAATTAATAAGGACCTTGAAACCTTTCTCTTTGCATTTGACATTCTTTGTAGGGGCTATAATTATAGGATTGATTCCCATAGGCTGAAGTTGTTCCCCTCTACTCTAAAAGAGGAATATCCAAGATGGTTTATAGGATTATAAGCTAATGCTACATTTGATTGGGATACAATGAAAAATGTGGTCCTTACTAAATATAATGATGATTATAGAGGTAGTGACATTAGGGAAGATGATATATTCAAGATGCAACAAAAAGATGGTGAGAGTCTAGAGGAGTACATTTTGAGATCGCTTTATAATTTGCAAAGGAACATTGAACATCAACTTAATGAAGTATATCGAAAGCATCTTTTCTTAAGAGGTGTTAGTGAGACTTGTGTGGAAGCCTTGGACCTCATGGCTAGTGGAGACATTATAAAAAGTAATTGGGAAGATATTAATAGGTATTGCAAAAAGTATTCAAGAGCCAATGTTAAGAAGGAGAGAGGAATTTGTTTGAATATTCTAAAGACAAGTAGAGTTGGAGTATCTAGGTTGGATCTTTCAAATCTATTGTCTGACATTAAGTAGGATATTATTAATAATATTTCCACTCAATTGGATACCATGCAAGTTAGGAGGAAACATGAGGAGGCTAAAGCTATGTTAGCTCAGTTCTTCTCTTACTACTGGGAGAAGAAGCACCTCAAATGTAAGGTGGTTGCTAATGTGGAGACTCAAGCACAACACATGCCAATTGAGTTCAAAGTAATTGAAGATAATGGAGATGTGATATACATTTCTCAACAAAGACCATAGGCTCAATGATAAGGTATGCCTTAAGAACCTCTTCAAAACTTTGGGAATTATAATAATCAATGGAAAATTTCTAATCTTTATAATGCTCACCCATCACACCCAAATTATTGGATTCTGTCTTGGTCTACTCAATCTCAACCCATGTGGAATTACATAGCTTTATAATAGCTCTACTACCAAACTAGATGTTATGATTGAGGAATTTATTGTTGCTTTAGATTCCTAAGAATATGCTACAGATTTTGTCATCATATCCCCCAAAGCCACCTTGGGAGGTTATTCTATAATTCTAGGGAGGCCTTGGTTAGCCATTGTAGATTCTTGCATAACCTATCATTAAGGAAAAATTACTATTTCAAATGGATCAAATATAAAACAAAATGGCTTAATATTCTTCTGCTAAACCACTTTTACATGATGACTATGTTGTTTGGCCTGATTTAGGAGATAATGAACTTGAAGTGAATTCAATAAGCTAATTAATGGTGATTAATGGTAATCCATTTATGAAACCTTAGGGCAATTATGATGTCCTCACAACCATCCTATCTAATGAGTATGTTGAAGATTCTCTACTATGTAGAAATAAGAATTTCTCTTTAGAGACAATACTCCCCCTAGAAATGCACCTCATTTTCTTGCAGCCACTAGTTACCTTCATAAGTTGTTACCCCATTAAATTCAATCTTCCACTTTTTCTAAAGTAGCTATAGTTGATAAAATGACTAAGGTGGAGATTAGTCCAACTAAAGAGCTAAATGTTAGTAAAAGTATTTCTTCTAGCAACCTAGAAAGTGTCATTTAGTTGTTGTAGGAAAATTAGCAAGTATTTTCTTAGGACTTTACAAACATGAAGGGGCTTGATCTAAAGATTTGCACTCATCAAGTTTACATTACACGTAAATGTAATCCTTTCAAGAATTTATAAAGAAGAGTCAATCAAGTATTGAGGGACATTATGAAGGCTAAGCTTTGAAAATGATTGAATGTTGGATTTATCTATCCAATTTTAGATAATCAATGGGTTTCCCCTTTGTTCCTTCATCCTAATAAATAAGGTAAATGGAAATTATGTGTGGATTATAAGGAACTTAGTGCAGATACTAAAAAGGACCACTTTCCTTTTCCCTTGATTGATAAGGTTCTTGACAATTTGGTAGATAGGAAATACTCTTCCATTTTAAATAGATTCAGTGGGTATAACTAGATTTAAATAGCACTATAAGACCATGAAAAGACATCCTTTACCTATCCTTGGGGAAAATTTTCATATTCAATGTTTCCTTTTGGATTGTGTAAGGCTCATGCTACATTTCAATGAGTTGTGATCTTTTCTAACATTTCTACTAATTGGATGGAGATTTATATGGATGATTTCACTATACATGGCTCTAATTTTTAAGAAGCTAAATCTAATTTGGAAAAAGTCCTCAAATTATGTTGGGAATAAAATCTCTCTTTGAATAATGAGAAATGTTATATGATGATGGAAGGAGTTATTTTGGGCCACTACATTTCATTTTGGGAATAATCCTCAAAGATAGAAGTAATCAACACATTACCTACTCCAAAGAAATAAAAAGATGTTCAAAGTTTCCTTGGACATGTAGGCAATTATAGAAGATTTATTAAAGATTTTAGCCAAATACGATCCCCATTTTATAAATTTTTGAATAAGGAATCTAAGTTTTCATGGGACTTAGAATGTATCAAAGCATTCCAATAGTTAAATAAAGTTCTGACCAAAGCTCCTACTCTCTAAGGTCCTAATTATAATTTACCATTCCATATTCATATTGATGCTTTGGATTATTCCAAAGGAGCTATACTTAGAAAAAAAGAAATCATACTGGAACATGCTATATACTATATAAACAAGAGTTTTTAGGGGTTAGAACTAAACTATATTGTCATGGAAAACTAGTTGCTAGCTGTAATCTATGCACTTAATAAATTTAGACACTATATTAATGGCTATGAAATTTTTGTACATATAGATCATGTATCCATTAAGTACCTAATGAACAATCCTTCTATTAATGGGAGATTGGGTTGTGGTTTGTTTCTCATGCAATAATTTGACATCAAAGTAACATACAAGCTAGGAGGAGCTGATGTAGTAGCAGATTTTATTTCATGACTGAAAGCACTTGATGATCTTGCAACCATTGATGATATCTTTCTAGATGAGCATTTGTTTTCCTTGACCACACATAATCCATGGTATGCTGACATAGCCAACTACCTTACTATAGGAAAAACACCAATACATTTCTCTCCCAAAAATAGAAGGTTATTGGCCAAAATATGTCTCAATTTCATTTGGATTTTTGGCTTCATTTCCTACACTAGACTTGGTCAAGTTATGGAAAAATGTGTGAGGGAAGATGAAAGCTATGATATTCTATGTACATGTCATGATGAACAATGTAGTGGGAACTTTGTAGCAAAGTGGACATCATTCAAAATCCTGACAACTGGGTACTATTAATAACTTCTTCATAAAGATGTAGCTAGATACACAAAGAGATGTTATAGATTCCAATGAATGAGATGATTGACTAAATAAGATGAAACACCCCTACAACCATATGGAATTGTTACTCCCCTTAATAAATGGGGGATTAACTTCATTGTCCCCATAGAACCTCCTTCAAAAGGTAAGTCTTATATTCTAGTCTTTACTGATTCCAAAACTATGGAGATACAAAATAAAGACTAGGCATCTAGACTTTTAGAAGCCTAAAGGGCCTATTGATCAACATGGAAAACCACAACATGATTCATGCCTTTTGTGTTGGTCTATGGGAAAGTAGCTATAGGGGTAATTGCACCAAGTTGTGGTGCCAAAAAGGGGGTATAAGTGGACACCTTTTTCCTAAAATCTACAAATTTTGAACTTCAACAAGAATTTGAAGATAGTTACACTCAAAATTTTAAGATATGACAAAAAAAAAAAGTCATAGTCCTTTGAATCTAGTTTCTAAACTACTAATTTTTTTTCAAAATGGTTTAGTTTTAGGTCCTCAAAAAATGAGGCCACAAAATGTCATATTGGTCATTCCAAAAAAATATAACACAGTACAAAGTGTGGCCCCCCTAAAATTTTAACTTTTTATTTGAAATTCTTTAATTGGTCTGGTCAAAAGTTACTTAACACTATGTAGTTTATACCAAACTTTTCAAGTAATTTTATAATGTGTATTTTTTTTTTAATGAATTTTTTCACTAGAAATCCCAAAAAAGTGAAATATCTATGTGCTCCCCCTAGAAATAATTGAAAACTAATCTAAAACCAAAACTTTTTTTTTCAAAGTGTGTAGAATGGAGTCTAGTTTCTAAAAAACTAAGTTGTTATAAAATTTGATGAACGAGCTAAAATCTATAACCCAATTAGTACATGGTTTTTTTTTGACAAAAAATGAACATACATTCAAAATAAAATATAGATGAAAGGCTTGAAATAGATCAAATTAAAAATAAATTATATGGTTAGATAGCTAACATAGAGACCTATAATGCTATTTAACCTAATCTTATCGATACCCAACCACGAGGAATCTTGAAGGGGAGCACACAAGAAAAATAAATCATTTTTTGGTATGTTTGCTAGAAAACACATCTCAAACCTATTTATAAACTTCAAAACTTTGGGTTGGATCTCCAAGGCAAAACCAAGCCTTAGGCTTGGTTTTAATACAAAGCTTTCAATAGTGAGTGCACCCTATAGTGCGCACATGCTATTAGAAGCATTTAAATTCTCAATAGCCTATGTGTGCTATAGTGCACATGCACTATTGAGACCTAAATTGCAACCCAAGAGCAAGAGAGAGCTAGGTGGAGGGGGTGAGGGAATGGCTATGTGTGTGTATGAGAGAGAGAAAGAGATGGAGAGAAAGTAGGAGATGGTAGAGGGGAGAGAGTATAGGATGGTAGAGAGGAAGTGAGAAAGTAGGGGATGGGAGAGGGGAGAGATTATAGGATGGGAGAGAGGAAGTGAGAAAGAGTAGGGGTGGCAGAGAGAGTATAGGATGGGAGAGTAGGGGTGGTAGAGAGAGTACAAGATGCAAGAGAGAGTACAAGTTGGGAGAGAGAGACTAGGTGATGGGAGACAAAGTGGGAAAGGAAGAGAAAGAGAGAGGAGGATGGGAGTGCATGTGTGTCAAAGAGAGAGAGTAGGGAATGGGAGAGGGGGAAGACAAAGTAGCTTGAGAGAGAGTAGGATATGGAAGAGAGAGTAGGTGATGGGAGAGGGAGAGAGAGGGGGGATGGAAATGTGTGTAAGAGAGAAAGATAGAGAGAGAGTAGGGGATAGGAGAGAGTGTGAAAATGTGAGAGTAGGGGGTAGCAGAGAGAGGGTAGAGAGTGAGAGAGTGAGAGTGAGAGTGAGAGTGAGAGTAGGTAGTGGGAGAGGGAGAGAGAGTGAGAGATAAAGTAGGGGATGGGAGAGGAGAGAGGGAGGATGGGTGTGTTTGTGAAAGAGAGAGAGTAGGGAATGAGAGAGGGGAGAGTGATATAGAGAGAGTAGGGGATGGGAGAGAAAGAGAGTAGGAAATGGAAGAGGGAGTGGGAGAGGGAGAGAGAGGGGGGATGGGAGTGTGTGTAAGAGAGAAAGTAGGGGATGGGAGAGAGTGTGAGAGTGTGGGAGAGAGTAGGGGTGGCATAGAGAGAGTGAGAGTAGGGGATGGGAGAGAGAGGGAGAGATTGAGAGAGAGATAGTAGGAAATGGGAGAGGGAGTGGGAGGGAGAGAGGGGGAATAGTAGTTTCTAAGAGAGATAGAGTAGGGGATGGGAGAGAGTAGGCAGTGGGAGAGGGAGTGCAAGAGAGAGAGGGGGGAATGGGAATGTGTATAAGAGAGATAGAGTAGGGGATGGGAGAGAATGTGAGAGGTTGAGAGAGAGTAGGGGGTGGCAAAGAGAGCTCATATGGGATGGGGGTGAGAGAGAGAGAGAGAGAGAGAAGGGAATGGGAGAGAGTGTGAGAGAGAGTAGGGGATGGAAGAGAGAGAGAGAGAGTGAGAGTAGGGGATGGGAGAGAGAAAGTAGAGGCGGATAGAGTACTTGAGAGAGAGAGAGATAGTAGGAAGTGCAAGAGGGAGTGGGGGAGGGAGAGAAAAGGGGGATGGGAGTGTGTGTGACAAATCTAGAGAGTAGGGGATGGGAGAGGAGAGAGAAAGGGGGGATGGGAGTGTGTGTTTCTATGAAAGAGAGAGAGAGAGTAGGGGATGGGGAGAGAGAGAGTAGGGGATGGGGAAGAGAGAGTAGGTGATGGGAGAGGGAGAGGGAGAGGGAGAGGGAGAGGGGGGAATGGGAATGTGTGTAAGAGACACAAAGTAGGGGATGGGAGAGAGTGTTAGACTGAGAGAGAGAGTATGTGGTGGCAAAGAGATCTCATATAGGATGGGAGAGAGATAGTAAGATTAGGGGATGGGAGAGTGTGTGAGAGAGTAGGGGATGAGAGAGTGAGAGTAGGGGATGGGAGAGTGAGAGTAAGGGATGGGAGAGAGAGAGAGAAAGAGTAGAGAGGGAGAGAGAGAACTTGAGAGAGAGATAGTAGGTGGTAGGAGAGGGACTGGGAGAGGGAGAGGGAGAGAGATAGGGGAGATGGGAGTGTGTGTGATAGATCTAGAGAATAGGGGATGGGAGAGAAGAGAGTGGGGGGATAAGAGTGTGTGTGTGTGTGTTCATGAAAGAGAGAGAGTAGGGGATGGGATAGGGGAGAGAGAGTAGGAGATGGAGGATAGAGAGTAGGTAGTGGGAGAGGGAGAGAGTGAGAGTAAAGGATGGGAGAGTGTGTGTGAGAGAGTAGGGGATGGGAGAGAGTGTGAGAGGGATATAGAGAGAGTGGGATGGTAGTGTGTGTGAAAATCTAGAGAGTAGGGGATGGGAGAGAAGAGAGAGAGAGGGGGGATGGGAGTGTGTATGTGTCTGTGAAAGAGAGAGAGTGTGACAGTGTGAGAGAGAGTAGGGGGTGGCAAAGAGAGAGTATGAAATAGGAGAGACAGTGTGAAAGGATGGGAGAGAGTGAGAGATAGAGTAGGGGGTGGTAGAGAGAGAGTACAGGATGGGAGAGACAGAGTGAAAGGATGGGAAAGAGAGTGTGAGAGAGAGTAGGGGATGAGAGAGAGTGTGAGAGAGGGTTGGGAATGAAAGAGAGAGAGTAAGAGAAGGGGATGGGGGAGAGAGAGTAGAGAGGGGGAGAGAGAACTTGAGAGAGATGGATAGTAGGTGGTGGGAGAGGAGGAGAGAGAGGGATGGGAGTGCATTTGAGAGATCTAGAGAGTAAGGGATGGGAGAGGGTGTTACAAATAAGGTGTCTCAACCTTGTATAATTCATATTCTTATTATTTGTTTTGTAAAATGTATTTCTTGCAAATAATGTTGATGTGTCAACATCTTGAATTGTGTGTAAGGAGATCATTACTAAAATGGTTATGATGGATTCCTATGACATGTAAGAGCTATGTTAGGAAGATTCAATGACAGGTGAAGACATGTGGCAACTAAGATATTTGAGTACTATACACTCTACCCAAATAGTGGGATTCAGGGCATCGCCCTAGAAAATTTTTGGGGTTCCTATTTTCTTGAAGAATTGTAAAACCCTAATACGGTTTACCTTTTAGGAGTAGCCCTAAAGTGAAGCACATGTTATAAGAATTTTTAGGGTTGTGAACAGATGCGATGCAAAAAAGGTGTATTGTTGGTACTGCGTGTAGCTACTGGATTCTTCTATTTTTCTGAAAGGTTTTTCCCCATTGGTAAATCCTTGTGTTATGTGTTCCTTTCTATGTCTATTTTTTGTATACATGGTTGGCTGCAATATTGTTGTTTACATGATATTGAATCTATAAGTGTAGAATATTTTAATAAGATTTTCATCATACTTTCCTTATGAGATTAGTGTAGGAAGCTATTTCCACACCTGAGTTTCCTTACAAGTGGTATCAAAGCTTGATCAACTTTTGATCCTAGTTTTTGTGTAGGGTTTTTTGAGCTAATATCAAGTTGAGTGGGAGTCTTGTACAGAGCATCTTGAATCTTATTTGTAGATTGAGATGACAAGTTCATCATATGGAAGAATGGAGGTGGAAAAATTTAATGGCACTAATTTCAAGTTGTGGAAACTCAAGATGGAAGACATGTTGGAAGATTGTGACCTATGGGAAGTGACTAAAAGTGCTACAAGACCAGAAACTATAGCTCAAGAAGATTGGGATATCAAAGACCATAAAGCTAAGGGTCTCATAAAACTCTTTATAACCGATGCAGTCCTTCTGAATGTTCTAGATGAGAAAATCGCATATAGTTTGTGGGAGAGACTTTGGGCCGTGTATCAGGCCAAATCTTTGGTGAACAAGTTGTTCCTGAGGAAGAAGTTGTATTCTCTATGAATTGAGGAAGGTGGATCCTTAACGGATCATTTAAATGCATTTAATTTGTTGGATGCACAGTTGAGATGAGCTGGTATCAAGTTAGAGGAGGAGGATTGTTGCTACACACTGTTGTGTTCTTTACCAGACTCATGGGACCATCTTGTGATGGCTCTCAAAAGCACATTAGTCACCTTCAAAATGGATGATGTGGTGTCTTTGCTGCTATCAGAGGAGATGCAAAGAAAGGCTTCCATTTTGGGAAAAGAAGCCCTTGCTATTTGTGGGAGATCCATGGAAAGAGGAAAGAAAAATGACAATAAGGGTAGATCCAAATCCTATGGGAAGTCAAAGAATTCCAATAAGTCCAAGGAAAAATGTTGGAACTGTGATAAGACTGGGTACTTTCATAAAGACTGTAAAGAGCCTAAGAAGAAGAAGAAAGCCTCAGATTCTAGTTTTGAAAAATCTCAAGAAGATGGCAATGCATTCATCATAGCTTTGGTAGCCCATGCATCTGATAATGTGTGGTTGGTTGACTCGGGTGCATCTTTTCACATGACCTCTCATTGAAACTAGTTCTCAAAATATGAAGAGTTCGATGGTGGAAAGGTGTACTTGGGTGATGATTCTCACCTAAAGATAGTTGGACATGGAAGGGTCACTATCAAATTTCCTGATGGATGAGTAAAGGGAATCAATGGAGTTATGCACATTCTAGGTTTGGCATGAAACCTATTATCTGTAAGTATGCTGAATGATGTAGGTGTGCAAGTTGTTTTTTCTAAAGATGGATGTAAGATGATGAGAGGAGCTATGGTGCTTGCTAAGGGTACTAGGAGAGGTACTTTGTTTCAGCTTGATGCACACATTTCTCAGTGTAATAGTTCTTCTGTTTCAAAGAAGAGAGTAGCTATCACTTCATCCCCATCATCTGAACGAGTAGTAAAGAAGACTGTGGTTAGTGGTTCTGATGGTAGTGCAACAAGTGTACCTAAGGGTGCAAACACTTTGGAAGGAAAGCTTCCTGTAGAAAAGGCAATGTTGTGGCATATGAGATCTGGCCACATTGGTGAGAAGGGTCTCAGAACCCTGAAAAATAAAAATCTTGTTGAGGGTTTAAATGATTGCAATCTCGAGTTTGACTTTTGTGAGCACTGTGTATATGGTAAACAAAATTGTGTTTAGTTTTACTCTAGTTCTCACAAATATTTTGATGTTTTGGATCTTATTCATTCTGATGTATTTGGTCTTGTAAAAGTTCCTTCAATCTCCAATTATATATATTTTTTATCTTTCATAGATGATTACAGTAGAAGGACATGGATTTATTTCCTTAAAAGTAAGACACAAGTCTTTAGTCGATTCAAGGAATTTAAAGCCCTTGTAGAGAATTAGACTAGTAAGAAGATTAAGTGTGTGAGAACTGACAATGGTGGTGAGTTTTGCTCAATAGAGTTTGAACAGTTCTATAAAGAACAAGGTATCGAGAGGCATAAGAAAACTCCTTATACCCCAGAGAAAAATGGAGTTGCAGAGAGAATTAATAGGACACTGATGGAGAAGGCTAGGAGTATGCTTAGTGGAGCTAGTTTAGAACAAAGGTTTTGGGGAAAAGCTATGGCCACTACTTGCTATCTGGTTAATAGATCTCCTACATCAGCCCTTGTTGGTAAGACAACCATGGAGGTGTGGTATGGTAAGAAGTTTTCAATTAGACATCTTCGTGTTTTTGGTTGTGAAGCTTATGCACATGTTCCAATGGAGAAAAGATCTAAGTTGGAAAAAAAAGCTATTAAATGTATTTTCATCAGGTATAGTGCTGGTGTGAAAGGATACAAGCTTTGGGATCTTGTGACTAGTAAGGTTTTGTATAGTAGAAATGTTATTTTTAGAGAGCTAACATCTTCTCCTATTGTGCTACAACCAGATGAAAAAGAAAAGGAAAAAGATGTTGTTCAATTACCTCCTACCCCTGAGAAGATTGAACAGAGAGACCATGTTGGGTCTAATTATGAGGAGAGCTCTAGCAGCTTTGATAGTTTAGAAGAAGAAGAAGAACAACCTCAACCTCAGCCCTTGAGGAGATCCACAAGAGAAAGAAAGCAACCAGAAAGGTTTGGTTATTCTATATTAGATTCTAGTTGTGCTTTTGCTTTGATTACTAACACTGATGAGCCTAGATCTGTGAAAGAGGCTTTGGGCATGGGAGATTTAGGTTCTTGGATTGAGGCTATGGATGATGATATGGCTTCATTAGAGAAAAAAAAAATGGGAAGTATCATTTGTAATTCAAGTTGTGCAAGGATACGTTTCCACTAGATACCATTGTTTTAGATGTAGATTTCATAGAGAACTACATAATACAACCACAAAATGAAGTGCAAGAAAAGTATTATACTTCTCAATAGGTTTCCATATTTGTTAACATAACATTCATGCATTCACCTACAAGTATAGAGGATGACAGGGAGATTTTGAGGGAGTACCATTTTTACATTAGCGATGATTGATCACATTCTATGAAGTTTGTGCATGGTTGTTTTCAACTATTTTATGGAGATTTGTCTAATAGCACCATAACATATCATTAGCACATTATTTGGTCAGGCAATTGCACATCTCAATTCAAGAATGCACAGATGTTCTATTGGTTGAGCAGATGCATAGGTTGTGCAGAATTCAATATATGTGGAATTTCACAGAGGATGGTCATGGTAAGGGAGAGCACGATGGTGTAGGAAAATGCATTAAAAGAGCCTTGGCTTGTGAAGAACTAAAGTAAAAAGATGAAGAAATATTGATAGATGCAAAATCTATCATCCAATGGTGTAACACTACAATGGGTCCAGGTAAGGAATTTGAGTCTACAGTTCATAGATTTTTTTGGTTGATAGATAAAACTAACATTGCACCATATCAAGATTGTTGCACATTAATAGGATCTAGTGAGTTACAATATTTTAGAAGCTCTAATGTAGGTTCATGGAGTATCCATGCATGAAAATTGGTATGCTATTGTCCATCATGTGCAGAGGAAAAGTGGGATGACCGTGAGTCAACTGAATGGGTGGACAAATGGGATA
Organism: Cupressus sempervirens; assembly: GCA_028749045.1. NCBI lineage: Eukaryota > Viridiplantae > Streptophyta > Pinopsida > Cupressales > Cupressaceae > Cupressus > Cupressus sempervirens. Next base: position 105,814,286 of record CM053793.1, on the reverse strand, counting down.
TACACCTATCGTCCCCCACAAGTACTAGAAATGGTAGAGATGGATTTTTCTATTGACTTTGATTGCTTGTCAGATCTAGTGCAACCTAGTAGTATATATATTTATATATCTTTGTAATTTCAATATGTAACTTTATAACTTTTACCCAAGTATTTTCTAAATTAATGACCGCATTTTGTACATTTTTTATTGCAAGCTATGTTTTTGCTATTATTACACCTGAAGACAATGAAGAAGGGATAGATTATTATTTTTGTTGTTGTGTTGAAGCCAAACAAAAATTGGATCACTTGGTTATAGATGGTGAAGGTTTAGAGTACCATGTTAGTGTGGTGGTTGTAACTGGCACATGGCTTAGACAATATTCTATGAACAACCCTAACTTGTGGTTATTCGAGGATTGGAAAATAGAGAGGAAGATTATTCATTATTCAAAATTTTTGTTGAATCAAATGTCCACTTGATAAAATATGGTGGAAAACCACATAATAAAATTCTTTGAAAAGTTTGTGAGTCAGACCATGAGGCAATACTTGAGACATTAAAATGTCGAGCAGATCCAGTTGGCTTATTAGATTGAATAGGGAGAGATGGAGAGAGAGAAAGAGTGATCAATTGGATCCAAATACAATGTTGCAACCTCTTCCCCAAGACTATCCACATGACTAAGGTGGACCGTATTGTTATGATGTTTAAGTGATGAGATTTAGTTTAAATCATAGATTTTATGTTTTGATATGTTTAGAATATAGATACATTATTTGAATTTATATTAGATTCTTTACTATTAACCATTTTTAGATTAGTTTTTTGAATAAGTGAAAGTTTAGAATTTGTTGTTTAGATCAAAATATAATGAAAGAACATGAAAATTGTTAGAATGTGAATGCTTTGTGATGTAAAGTCATGATTGTGTGCGTGTAACCAAAAAATTCAAACTGACAAAAGCAAGGATACAATGGGAGAAGTTTTCAATACTCATCAAGTAGGGGTTACCATATAACTCAAAATGCAAGGATTTATACAAATGGATAATTCTTAATGACAAGCAAAATTTAGTTTTTTTCATTCTCTAATTTTAGTGGATTAATCATATCTTAGATTTTTTACTGTGCTAATTCTTCATTTGCAGGTCACCAAAGAAGAGGGCTAATAAAGTCGAAGCACTAGTGATTAAGGGTGAGATGTCAAAATATTTTTGAAATGGTATTATAAATTCACATCCTCAATATTTATTAGTTTTCTTTGTTCAAGTACCATTGTGTGTTAATCATCTTATGCTTGGAATTGTAGAGGATCAAAATCATCAAAAAGTAAGAAGGAAAATAGGTCTCAATTTGATGATAATGGGGAAGTTATAGATATAGTTCTCTCTAAGGATAATGTTGATAAGCTGATGTATAGGTTGAGAGAACCAAAAGACTATTTAGGTCTACTGAAAAGAAATTGAACTTTTGATATTTTAGGATACAGAATGTATATTGATGGATTTGAAAAGAATTAAAAGTATACAGACAATCAATTTAGTCTTCCATAAAATGGTTCTTATATCAACAACTTTTACTATATTTATTGATTTTGTTCTAGCATTTAATGTGATTTAAGTGATGCAAATATATATTGAGTAGGTTCAGCATATGCTTTGAATGATCTATCCATGATCATCACGAGATGTCCATCTTAAAAGTGTTTATTGAGTTCATTTTCCTGGCTACAAGACTAATACTCTTAATTTTCTTCCAAACCATGGTTTCTTGTAATAGATACCCAAGAATACTTGAAATCATTCCATTCAAATTTGTTGGAATTTGACTCATTATTATCATAAAGTTGGAATGTTGTAAAGGGTTAATACTTGATTATGTATATTCATCCCATGTGTGTTCCATGAGGTTTTTACTATTGTAACATTTTAAGATTTAATTTTATGGATTTTTCCCTCATTTTGTACATGATAGGTTTGTTCAAGTGACATATGATGAGGTTGTCTATACAACATAATGATTGAGTTGAAGTGATTTATGAAGTAAAGGGCTATTTAATGTAGATATTTAAATCATGCATATTTGATGACCATTTCCCTCTATTTTGTAGTCCTTTTTCACAACGCTATTTCTATGACTATCTATGACTATACAACAAGTGTGTGTGTTTGATGCAAAGCCCTCCTATATTCCCCTGGGAACCACAAATCAACTCTAGGACTCTCTTGTATTCTTGGAATCTACCCAAGGAATTAGACTCTACTAGGGTTCAAGAAGAGGTCTCTGACTTGGTGACATATTCTTACAACCATGTCTAAGAGGTTATAACCCAAATCTTTAGTTTTTCTTCTAAACACTCACATTGTTCACCATGCACCTAGTGTACCATGGTGCCTCCTGTTGGTGCTCAAAATTGCAGCCCTAATTTTGAGCACCATTGAGAAAGTTAAGCCCTATAAATTCTTTTTGATGAGATTGTACCCTGCTGTACCTTTGAGCCTCATGAGGTGTTTAATATTTCTAACACCTTCCATTTAGCCTATCCACATTATCCATTAAGTTAAAATTCCATTTCGAGCCATTTCATGAAGTCCCATTTTGAGTAAATTCCAAATCTGCATTTTCACCTAAGAGTCAGACAACAATAGGAGGTTGTGTTTGCTATTGAATATCTCATACCCAGAATTGCATCATGACCTACCACTTTGGGAGTGTCTAGTTTCCATACCTGAGAACCTATGTTTCAATTTTTGAGCTGTTTTGAGTCTGTTTGACTAGGTTTTGAATCACTCAAAGTTGGTCATTTAATGTTGTCATGCTGATGCAATTTGTTCACAATTTTGGAAAGCCCTATTTGACAAGTCATAACTAGGACCCAATTGACCAAAATGCTAATTTCCTTTTGCATTGCATTGTAGATGTCAGAGACTTGTTATGTTTCAAGTTTTTTCTCATGAGGAATCCATTTGATATGTTTTTAAACGTGATTCTAGATGGAATTTCTATCTTTTTACTGGTGTCAGCATTTGTAGATTTGTCAGGATCCCTGTTCATGATGTCATAATTATAAATCCATGATAGGTGAGATCAAATGGATTGTACCATTGTATTTTTCTCCAAAATTACTTCAAGTGTACCAATTTGCAAGTCATGGTGAATCCATTTGCACACTTTTCCAAGTCCATTCCATTTGCAAAAAATGTTTTTTGTCAATGTTTTCAATATGCAAAATCCAAGTAGCCTACTTTGACTACTCACCATTAGCGCCCAGTCATTTTTCATGAGCCTACATCATAGATCCATATTCTCCTCATGATAGAGAACCAATGCCCTCATTTTCATCTTCCCAAGTGTTAGTTTACCCAGTTTTTGAAGCCAATCCTGAACGCAATTTAGTATTTTTTGACATATCTTCTTGCAGGCAGTTCTGAGAGGTCAACTTTGATGGTCAATATATTTTGACCCCGAATTCATCATGAGACAACATTCAATAGGATGCAAGAATGTAGAAAAAAGAATTAGTGTGTCAGATTCCAGAGCTCTGTCAGAGGTTTGGATCAATTTTTAAGGCCAATCAAAGGACCTCCTAGCACAAAGTCAACAAGTTGAAATAAAATGATAAAATCAGTTTTTAATGACAAATAAATAGTCAAATTTTATTTGAATCAGTGCTAGATAATTAACAAATTAGTTTGCCAGTTTAGTTTTCCAAGAACAAAATTTTTTTAGCTGGACCCACTTTGGGGACTAACTATTTCTATCCGATTAATAAGACATTTGGATTTTAAAATGTTTTAAAAAAAGAAGACAGGTCATAATGGTTTTAAAATCATTGTAAAGATGATTTTGGATTGAGAGAGGTGTGGATGATAAACTCAAAAACCATTCCTCCCTTTAATAACTTAAATGATTATAAAAGGATTGTAATGATCCAAATATGTTTGTAGATTAAGTGCTTTTGAGTTTTTGATTCTCAATAACTTGGGATTTTTTGTTGGTTTCTTTCTTTCATACTTGGCATTCTCTAGTCTCTATGGTCTATTGCGTGCAACCTCAAGAATGAAAATGAGACAAATGAGGCTGAATCCAGAAATGATGAAGGTGGAAATGATAGGAAGATTTTGGTTTAGCATGCTTGCCAACTAAGGGACATGTTGATACTCAATAGCACTGATGAACAAACCATCAATTTTAATGACTTAAAGTGTTATTTCATAGGCATACAGAAGCTCCTATGGGAATGGAAGAATTTTATGAACTACTAGAAATTTGCAAGGAATGTTATATCTAGGATGGCACAACTTCAACATATGCCTAGCCCTGTGGGTTGGGAAGTTGAATTCATGGTCTAGAGTTTTGTTTGTTCACAATGGAAGCACCAAATGAATCATCTAATATAGGATTGGTACAAAATTTATTATGAAAAATATGGTCATTGATATGCAAAAGCTCATGCAAATCAAAAGGTATGTTGAGCAGACCATGCGCAAGTTTGAGGGATAACAGATCCATGTATTGTAAGAGGAGGAAATAGTTACACAAAGAACCCATGCCTAGCTACAATCCATAGCCATCTAGTCAAGGGAGAAGCTCACGTGAGCAATCAGGTTGTCAAGCCATGGGCACAAGCAATAGTCAAATAAAAATAGTAGTCAACATGCATAAGGACAACCCCATTTAAAGCAACTCACACTCATTAAAGAGGAAGCATGAACAACTACTCATGCAGGGCAGAGCATATGTAAACAAAAAAGTCTTCCACATAAGGTAAAAGGGAGAACTTTTTTCTTTTGCAAATCATAAAACAAGGTGCATGAATCAAGGCAAATCCAAGCATGAAGCAATTCGTGTCAAACAAAGAATAGCTCCACGTATGAAATAGAGACCCTAGCATAAAATTAGAATAGAGGCAAGGAAGAATGCAAACTAGGGAGAAGCATTGAAATTGTTTTATCCCATATTCATTTGGGGAAAGAGATTTTGAGTATTTAAATACAAATTTTTACTAATGCTTTGTATCTAAAGAAAGAGCATTTTGTAAATTGCAAGCCCATACATAAGGGCCCCACATGTGTACCACTGGATGTCGTAGGAGGGTGATGCTAGCCAATTTTTAAATAGAAAAGGAAAAAGAACGATGTGGTGACTTTGGGAGCTAATGCATGAGATCGTGCCAAGTGTCCAAATCGTGCGGTGGGTGCAAGCTCGCTTGATCGAGATGCACATTGGATAAATAAGGCAAGAATGTGCCTCGCTGACACATGTCAACAGGCCCCACTTAGATGTAATGTGGCATTACTATGAGAGAGAGAGATGAGGTGGACCTAGTAGCTAATTGTGAGGAGACATGTGGCATCCATCAGGCAAGTTGTGAAGTGACAAGTGGCAGCATGGAGTTCTACAAGAGCCTGAGATGGAGCTGTCAGATTTTGCCACGTGGTGAGATCCAATAGTTGGCGCTTGCCCACAAAATGAAGTTGCTAGGTTGTTAAGAAATGTGGGCAAGTGGGTGAGAGCCATGTGGTGATGAGGTGGCAGGTTGACCAATCAAAGGCCACCACGTGGCAAAAGGTAGGTCAAAGTTGGTTGACCTAGACTAAAGGAGAGGGAAAATATGAAATGTTTGAAAAGATAAATTTTTTTAATATATTTTCTCAAAAGTGCATGTTCAATCATTTTATATTTAAAGGGATAATATCCTAAAGTTTAGACATTTAGAATTTTTTAAATTTTAGAATTTTTTTAATTCAAATAGTTGTAGACCTGAACTTTATAGCAAGGAGGAACATTTTTCAAACTGTGATTCTGGAGGTTCCTGGTATGCAAAATATGCGATATTATATATTGCTGAAATCAAGAGAAGAAAAAATTTCCAATTCTAAGGTTAGTTTTTTCACAGGAAGCAGTGTGTTTAGGTTATTTGAGGTTTTCTCTTAGATTCTTATTTTGCAACTGCATTCAGGTATCAAAATTTAGAACTATTTTCTAGTAAGGTAATGACCTAAATGTGGGTAAAATATAGTGAAAATGTAGTTGGGGTCATTTATAAGTCAGTTAAATGGAGTTATATCAGAATTCTTGATGCATATAAAATATTTTGGCAATCAAAGGATTTTGTCATTTAGCAAGAGATATTTTGTGAATTAGTTACAGGTAATGATGAAAACAAAAATTAGATCAGATGGTAGAAAGAAGAGAGAGGTTATTTAGTTGCAAGGGATGAAATTCCAAGAGGACACATATCACTCTGAAATAAGATCCAGGAATTATTTCTTTGCTATATCATTCTTCCTTCTTCTTTTTTGTAGTTTTTGGCAATTTTTTCTGGGTAATACTAGCAGGGTTCTAGTGTTTTACTATGAAACCACATTCTTTAAGCACTTTTCTCTCTTGTATGAACAACATTATGAAGGTTACTACAAATAGTTCAGATCTATTAGGTTGTTTCATGTTTTTCATTTCATGCATATGACAATATAATTTCAAGGAAATAATACAAAGAGCAAAAGAATTTCATTAGTTTCATTCTGATTCTCGTCTCCAGTCTTAGTGAATTTTCAATGTTTTATGATCTTTGTACAAAGAGCTTAGGTCATAGTTACAGTCCCTTAAAGTTGTATGTTGTTTTATTGTTTCTTATGACTCAAGGAGTTATGTAAATACTTCAAGGAATTAATAGGGTTGCAAGTTTATTGAGAAGGATATCATGTAAGAATGAGGTTCAGATTGAGCATTGATGTCTATTTACAAGTTGAATAGATATATCATATATCTGAATATATAAATAAGTATCAGATATCCATATGTATGCATTTGATTCATGGATTTTCCCAATGGATTAGGCACTGATAAGATACAAGATCACTTGTTCATGCTACTACATATTAGGGGTTTTGTTGAATTCAAAATCTTTTATCAAATTAGTTGAATTTTTCACATTTTATAGTGGGCTGAAAAGAATTAACCCTCACTCAACTTATGTGATTCATATATTTTCATTTGGCTACTATAGATCTATGTCATTTCATGAGTTATAAGGAGATATAAGGGGTTTTCATCTACAATAAATAGGTTTAGATTTATGTGTTTAAATGCACTGGTACCATATCTCAAAACCTCAAGGTCAACCTGCCTAGGTTTTACAGAGCCTGAAGTGAAGAAGGAGTTATGCCTTATAGTTGGCCCAAGATTGTAGTTAGGTATATTAGGCATAGGAAGTTGCTAGCCTTAGATGCATTTGTCTGGTTTCTTGGTTATTTACAAAATTGTTAAATCAAGAGCCAACACCTCCAACACACCAAAACTCGTCCTTGGCTTCATACCATGACCCCAACAACTTGGATCATCTCAAAACATCCCATCTAATTAAAATTTTATAACTCCTTTCACACTCTCAACAACTCATCTCTTACACTTTCTCAATCTTGCCTCTTCTAGGCTTGTTCCAACTAGCCCTCGCTAGTCACTAATTTTCTATTTTCTCCAAAATTTCCCACAAAAATTCCTAAACTATTGGGTGATTAAAATACCCTTTTCCTCACTCTAAAATATTCTCAAAAAATAACTACACTTGTTTTGTAAAATATCACTCAAAACTAGCTATTTTAATCTACCAACTAGGCCTAGTTTGAGGCCATTTACAAAGCAACTCACAATCCCTTAACTCTTGGAACTCCCATGACACAAAACAGTCTTAAGACATGACTCAAATGCAAGGATTCTTCTATTTTTTTGGTCTCATGATCAACTTTATAATGGTTTTTACAAAACCCTCCTTTGTAGCCCCTTTACCTTAGGGCTTTCTAGAAATCTTACTTTGCAACATCTCTAGAACCCCAAAATGGTTCAAACACCTTCATTTTGGTTATATTAGATGACTTCCAACATAAAATGAAACTCTTGTTTGGAGAAAACACTAAATCCACCTTTGGAGCAGTCACATACCCCTTTTTATGCACTCTTTCTCACTCGACCCCATACCCTTGGGCATCAAAAAATAAACTCTAGGTTCTTCCCTACACATAAGAACATATTTTACAATATTCTTGACCCATTCACCACATAAAGTAGAATGGGTCAGATTCACAAAATGACTCTCAAACCCCTCTTAAATTGTCACCTACAGCAGATTTTAGGACAGTCACTATGAAAAAATAAAAATGATTGACTAAACCTTCATACCAATGATAAATGAAAGTTAAAACATTTCCCTATCACCTCCAAAAATAATCAAATCAAAAGGTACTATGAAAATGAAATTACAATAGTTACAAGTTTAGATTTTTTATCAAAATTTTACGGAAAACTATGCATTCATTGTTCAAACTTCAAAACTCTCACATTACCAATCAATTTTGACCATCCAAAATTGTCTCCCACATGTGGGAATGAGGTTTTAAACTCATTTAGACTCTCAAAATCAAATGAAACCTCCCTAACTATCCCTCTAACCACCTTTGTGCATTAATCACCTTATTTTGTTGTCAAATCAACACTTTTAGTTGTCAATTGACAAGTTTTTGATATTTCTTGCTACATGACTATCCCATTAGATTAATATGGTCATTTGAGACCTTATTAAACACAAAAAATAAAACAAAAATCATACCTACCCTTTGGACCCCTTACATGACTCGATTAAGCCCATTTTGGTTTACAAAATATTGCGCTTTTAGTGCCTTTTACGTCTTTTAGAGGCTTTGATAGCCTTATTACATTATTCAAGACCTTTATAGGTCTTTTATATCCACCCCTAACATAGAACCAATCCAAATCCATTCCTAGTGACCCCTAGTTACCTTGTAGGCTCAATAATGCCTTTAAGGCTTACATTAAAGCTTTGATTACAATATGATCAATCTATGATCAAAACAAGATCACATGTCCATGATTAAACTCATTACAAGTTTCAATGACCTTAGAAGGCCATTTGTCTTCCAATCCACCTAAAGATTGCTAATCTTGCCTCTTGCTTGTGACCTTGGTGTTCCTGCACCAGTGTTGGCCAACAATTGGAAAATTTGTGTTATTGATTGAGCTACTAGATCTTGTCATTTTCATTTTTTGTCTTGAGAAAATTCTTACACTTAGCATAACTACTATCTTTCAAAAGTTCTTCCTTATCCTTATAAATATTGGATTTGAATGTACTTTCAATATTTGGTCACTTATTACCAAGAGTAGTCATCTCATAGAAAAAAAGTTTTCCAGCCTAAGCTTCTCTTGAAACTTGTTTTATAGTTCTTAATTTCAAAATAGATATAACTTTTTCATTGTAACAGATCTCATAATTTTACTCATGTTCATCATCATCGCTTAATGGTGTAGGGGCACCAAGGTCAATCTATGAAGATACATTCATTGAAGAAACCAAAGACTAAGGATCCAATGGACTTCTAATATAGGGAGACTCTACCCTGCAAGTGGACTCCACTTCACAAGCCCAACCCTCAAACTTAGGGTACTCAAACAACTTGGATCAACACCTAGGAACTTCCTGCCACCAATAGGCCTACAAAGAAAAATACTTCTTAAATGGTTTCAACACTCAAATTTTTCGATGGAAATGGTTATTATAGACTCAAACCAACAAGAAAAATCCCAAACTTGAGGTTTCTCAACACTCAACAATCAAATTTCAAAATTGTTACCAACACTTCCTCCTAGGAAAATTTCTAGTTTTAATAGTCAAAGTCCCAAATCATACAAAGGACCCCCCAATATTTTTTCATTTTTAAACACTCTTCAACATCTTCTAAGATATTCCAAAAGATTAACCACCAACTTGGCTCCAGCATCAAGTTATGCCCACTTTGTGTCACAGTCCTAAATGGTCAGTTTAGGCTAGGTTACAAGGAAAAATTAAACAAGTGGGTTCATAGACTTGGTTCAATCCCTTGAATCTCTGATATACATAAAAATTTTCCTTCTACACCCTTGAACTAGATCAGATTAATCAGTTTGGGAGCTTGATCCTTCTTTTTCCTTCAAATCTAGACTAGACATAAGATTATGTTGAGTCTAGGTCTTGCTGGTAAAAATAGATGCCATGATCCTACAGCCCTGAATCTTTTCCATCTCAAAGAACCCTCTCCTAACTTGTATTCCACAAAGCAGCACTGAAATCCCATGGTGGGTTTGCAAGTTAGGATTCCATCTTGCTGAAACTCTCAAATTTGGAGTAAATCTGACCTATCTGCACTAAAATTGATATAACTTTTGCTATATACAAGATAAAGGCCTCAAAACAATTGAAATGGAATCTTGACTCAGTCCTCTATCCAACCATATAAGACATGTACCCAAAAAAATCCGTACAGGTCATACAAAATTGAAAAAATAGTAAAAAATGCATAAAATCTAAGTTTTTTATTCACCAATGTTGTCCACCATCCATACAATGACCTTTCCCATGTGTGGGGATCTTAAGTACATGCCTTTGAATAGTTTTAACTTCCATTTGGATGGTTGGAACACCATACAACCTCATTTTCAGTTTGACAACTATTATTTTCAAAAATTGCTCTTTAGCAACTTTTTGCATTTTGCAATTTTTTGCACTTTTTTGCAATTTTGTGCACTTTTTTTTAGGTTGGTTTGGTGGTTTTGAGTCCTATAATAATCATTTATAATTATTAGGATTCATTTTGGTTGGTGGTTAGTTGAAATTCCAAAAAGTGCAAAAATTGCAAAGTTGCATTAGCAACTTTTGCAACAATTTAGCAACTTTTAGGAAATAACCATAAAATTGTCTTTGGATGGATGAAACTATTTGTAAATGCCTTTATAGGACTTATGCACTTGAATGAGAGGCATAGAAGGAGTTTCATATGTTTTTCTTCCAAGAATCTAATAAAAAACCCATTGTTCTAGCATTTTATGATTGTTTTTGGCTGTATAGTATGGATTTTTAAGATTGAAAGGGTGATGTTTTGCATTGATCAATTAGTCTATCTAATTTGAAGAATTTTGGAGGTTGTTTGAAGGAGAGATCATTTTATCTTTGCAAGTTATACATTTTTCCTTCCTTACTACCTGTGAAACCATTGAACCTAGGGTTTGGCCAAAGAAATGACCCTAGTTTGAGTTCCCACAATTGGAATTTCTTCAAAACTTGCATAGGGTAGGCTAGGGCTATATATTTTCATATTTTGATGGTTTTGGAATAGGGGGTTGAATTGGGAATAAATGGGAGCAAGCCCTAGGTCTAATAAGACCCATGTATTAGACCTAGATTTGATGTTTTCGTTCAGTAATGAAAAGAATAGGAGTTGAGGACTTGTCAAATTAGGAAAACACCCTCATCTAACCTAGAAGAATGCTTTGGAGTTGAAGAATGAAGTCCATGCACCCAGTTCTTGGTCTTTTCTTTGTAAACCATGCATAAACTTGCTAATTAGGCCTGTGTGCAAGGTTGGGTTAGGGTATGCTGGAGCGGAGTGGAGTTTTGAAATTGTGGTGTCAGTTTTCATTAGATGCTACATACTAAGGTTCCAATCATTGATACACCTTTTTTTGGTCATTTTAAAGTTGCTTTAAACCATCTTTAACTGTGTGGGAAATCTTGAAGTTCCAAAGTCTCATTCTTGTTACTTTGTCTGAAGAATAATGCAATTTGTTGCATTACTAGTCTGTGAATAATAATAGTAAATTTGACCACTATTTTATAGTTTGGATTGTGTTGGATGGCTTTAGGTCTCTATTGATGTAGGGGAGGTTGTAGTTGCTGATGTCACATTTTGTTAAGGTTGAGTGAATGAGTTTTTGGTTGGTACAAGGGGGAAGTAGTTGTTATTTAGTCTTGAATGGAAATATCTATACCAAACAAAGTACCCCATATCTATAGCCAACCCTTACTTAGTACATGTGTATCACTTGGAATATGAAAATATATCAAACTTCCAAATATATTGAAGCGACTAAAATCTAGCTTCTTCGCTATGAAAGCTTCCTCTGGTGTCATCTTCCCTAGCATCATGTGTGGAGATTTGTTGTATGTGTATACTATTGTACTACATGTCTCTTCCCACAGGTAACAAGGCATGTCCTGGTCATGTAGCATATAACACTTTCTACCTTATATATATATATATATATATATATATATATGTATGTATATATATATATATATATATATATATATATATATATATATATACATATATACATATATATACATATATACATATATATACATATATACATATATATATACATATATATATATATACATATATATATACATATATATACATATATATATATATACATATATATATATATACATATATATATATATATATATATATATATATATGTATATATATATACACATATATATAATAACGAATATTTCAATCTCTTTTGATTCCTTCCCTAGTATTCCCTTTGTACTAGATCAAGAACAACCTCAAATCTAGTGTCACTCATTAGAAAAGATGTTTTTTCACTTAGAGATTCCAAAAGATCAAACTCCAACTCTGTTCTAGCACAAAGTTGCCAACTGCCAAATCTCTCTCACCTTTCATCATGGGATCAAACTGTCTGCTCCATTAGCTCTAGGTGGTTGGGTAAACCCTATCCCCAACCTTGTCCTATCTACTTCAACAGTTGAACATTCTCGGGCACACCAAACTGGAACATCCCTAAGGGTCACTAAATGCTATAGGGATGTGATCTTTGATGGGGCATATCTTAGATTTCATGCAAGGTATGGATGTGATTCCAATTCCTATAGGACCATGTTGTGGAGACCTACAATAACCTCTCTCACTTTTTGGAAATCACACTCCATTTTTATTTTACGATGCCATCTCAGGTGATGCTAAAACTTGCAGTGTTGGCTAGTACAAAGTTGCCAACTACCAAATCTCTCTCACCTTTCATCGTGGGATCAAACTGTCTACTCTGTTAGCTTTGGGTGGCTGGATAAACCCTATCCCCACCCTCATCTTTTCCTCTTCAACACTTGAACATTTTCGGGCACACCGAACTGAAATGCCCCTAAGGGTCACTAAATGCCATAGGGCTGTGATCTTTGATGGGTCATATCTCAGAGTTTGTGTGAGGTATGGATGCAATTCCAATTCCTATATGACCATGTTGTAGACACCTACGATAAAATCTCTCACTTTTGGAGATCACACTCCATTTTTATTTTACAATGCCATCTCGGGTAATGTTGAAACTTGCAGTGTTGGCTAATACAAAGTTGTAAACTGCCAAATCTCTCTCACCTTTCATCGTGGGATCAAACTATCTACTCTGTTAGCTCTAGGTGGCTAGGTAAACCCTATCCCCAACCTTTTCCTATCCCCTTTAGCACTCAAACATTCTCAAGCATGCCGAACCAGAATGTCCCTAAGGGTCACTAAATGCCATAGGGTTGCAATCTTTGATGGGGAATATCTCAAAGCTCATGTAAGATATGGATGTGATTCTAGTTCCTATAGGACTGTGTTGTAGAGGCCTACAATAACCTCTCTCACTTTTTGGATATCACACTCTATTTTTATTTTATGATGCCATCTCTGGTGATGCTGAAACTTGTAGTGTTGGCCAGTACAAAGTTTCCAACTACCAAATCTCTCTCACCTTTCATCATGGGATAGAACTGTCTTCTCTATTAGCTCTGAGTGGCTAGGTAAACCCTATCCCAAACCTAATCTTATCCCCTTTAGCACTCAAACATTCTCGGGAACACTGAACTAGAAAGTCCATAAGGGTCACTAAATGCTATAGGGTTGTAATCTTTGATAGGGCATATCTCAGAGCTCATGTGAGGTATGGATGTGATTCTAGTTCCTATATGATTATGTTGTGGAGACCTACAATAACCTCTCTCTCTTTTTGGAGATCACACTTTGTTCTCATTTTACGAAGCCATCTCGAGTGATGTTGAAACTTGCAGTGTTGGCTAGTACAAAGTTGCCAACTGCCAAATCTCTCTCATCTTTCATCATGGGATCAAACTATTTGCTTTGTTAGCTTTGGGTGGCTAGGTAAACCCTATCCCCAACCTCATCATGTCCCCTTCAGTGCTCAAACATTCTCGAGCATGCCAAACTAGAATGTTCCTAAGGGTCACTAAATGCCATAGGGTTGCAATCTTTGACGGGGCATATCTCAGAGCTTGTGTGAGGTATGGATGTGATTCTAGTTCCTATAGGACCATGTTGCAGAGGCCTACAATAGACTCTCTCATTTTTTGGAGATCACACTCTATTTTCATTTTACAATGCCATCTCAAGTGATGCTAAAACTTGCAGTGTTGGCCAGTACAAAGTTGCTAACTGCCAAATCTCTCACACCTTTCATTGTGGGATCAAATTGTCTACTTTGTTAGCTCTGGGTGGCCAGGTAAACCCTATCCCCAATCTTTTCCTATCCCCTTATGATGTAGAGGAAAGTATGATGAGCCCTTTAAACAATCCAAAATGAGCAAAAGTGTAGAAGTGTTTCAAGAGACCCTTCTAGGTCTTGATGGGAAAAATCTACAAATAGTCAACTCTAGGAGGTTTCAAGGCATCAAAAGGTTTTTTTTGGCATATCTAACATGTTTCAATAAATACCTTTCATTTTAAATACCTACTAAGCCAAAATGCCCAATGTACCCAAATGTTGTCAATGTAAGTTTTTCCAATTCTATGACAGGGTCAAGACAAATTGATCAATAATTTTATTTTTTCCAAAAGAATCCTTTAAAAAATGGATGTTTTGGATACCCTTTATCCTTGCACAAAACATATATAAAAATTAGATACCCTTCCTTTAGAAAATATCAGAGATCCTTCATGTTGCCCCTATTTCCAACAATGTAAGAATGATGCAATTACAAAGCAACTGATAGCAAGACTTAAGATCTGGTTTCCAAATTTTGCACAGTATCTTAAAATGTCTTTAATTAGGAGATTCCACACTCAATTTCAATCTAAGGGTTCCCTAACCCCAAAAGCCCCAATTCACCCTTTTAGAATCCTTGTTCCTATGGCTTGGTCAATCCCACACGTGCCAACACTTTCTTGACCAATTAAAGATGCAAACATCAATGTTTTTTCATCACAAGCATGTTCCCAAACTCAAACACTATCCTTATTAAGAAAAATCTCCTGCTATAGGTCTGTCCCCTAAACTTTAACCCTTGTTTTCACCACTTTCTTGCTTGGTGCCCACCAATTCTTTAGATTAAATGCTCATTACAAGGTTAATAAGCATGGTACATGTTAGAGAAGTGTCTTAGGGAGTATGGTTTTAGTTGTGCAATCGTATCTGTGGTGATTTTTACAAACTAAGTTGATTTTTTGAAGATCCTTTGTGTTATTGTGATATTCTAAATTGGTTTGAGATAGTTTAGTTTTGATTTAAAGTGTTTAAGGCAAGTTTTCTAGAAACAATCTAGGAAAAGGCTTGTTAAGAGCTCATTCCACAAATGAAGCCCTAACTTGTATTTGAACCAGTGGAATTCTCTAAGATTCTAGAAAATTCAAGTAAGGATGGTATAATTATAGATTCCTAGAGCTCAACAAGTGTCTTGATGGAAAAACCATGTTTGCATTAGTCCCTAAGTTGAATAGCTTAGTGTATTTAGGTAGGATTGAGACCAAAAGGATTTTAAAATGCTGAATTGAATTGATGGGTAGTTTAGTGGTGGATTTGAATTATTTTTGGTTAGTAGAGGAGGTCTGAGGCCATGCACCAATTCATGCACCAATTATCTAGTAATTACTTTGAAAACCAAACCTAGTGTGACCTTATTAGGTCTATGTACTTTACATGGGTTAGGTGCTACACGAATGGAATTGGGAATCTAGGCTTTGGAGTCTTAAATAAATTCCAAAAGGGTGTCTGAATCTACCCATAGAATAGTTAGATTTCAACCTAATAGGCATTTAAGTCTAGAAAATTAGAGCAGGAGACCTACAAGGAATTCTATGATAGTCAACATTTTGTACTGTATGACAATTGGAGGGTTAAACCAAGAGTTGATTCTCAATCAATTCAAGATAAGGAAGGTGTCCCAATAGAAACTTGGGGTTGGAGAAGCCATTGGTGAAGAGTTACAGTTATTGGCTTGGAATAGGGCTAGTGTCCCTAAAACAAAAAGATGCAAGATCTTGATTGGAGAAGAACTCACCTTGGAGGAGTTCATAAATTACCTTATCACTTTGGATAGGCCAAAAAAATGATATCCTAAAGGAGTAAGATATTAGGAAGGCCACAAGTTTAGTTTGGTAGATTAGGAAGAAGAAAGTGTTTAAACCTCACTTCTTGCTCAACATCTCTGCATTAGTGATAGATGGCTACATAGATATGGAAAAAAAATAGATATGGAAAAAATATAAATATAAAGAGGGGGGGAGTAAGAGAGAGTGAGATACAAGGATAACATGAGCCAAAACTACCAAATTGCAGTGCTTGAATCCTTCATTAGAAAATCAACACCCAAATTTGAATACGAATCTTAAAAAAAACATGTTCCTTCCACTTGTCATACTCTTTTATTTCCTTCTAAAAATGCTCTATGATTTTTCATAACATGCATTGTGAATTTGTTACCAAGTATAGCTCCCTCTTACAAGTGTCTTATGTGTCATCTTAGATTTTTCCCCCTCTCATGTGTGATATCTCTCTTTCCTATACATCACAACTATTTA